>CM070516.1:6744864-7209820 GCA_036346375.1 Guadua angustifolia | reverse complement strand
AAATTGAGATTTATTTAATGATGAATTTTATGTGATTTTTGGAGTTCATATTCTATCTATGCTTGGTGTTTACTTGCTGTTCTCTTTCAATTCGCATTGACATTGAGTTGTGCGATGCATCGGAGGAGGATCCATCAACCCAAGAGCAATTTTGTCGCACCCGAAATTTGAATTTCAAACACTCTGTATGATACACTAGTCCAGGATCACGCTGGTGCTCACAGATACAACAGAGATGAATACCATCACACATACACAGCGAAAATAATAACAATAATGTATTTAATTCAAATTAAACTGTTAAGATCTTAAGGTCAGCCATACAATATTAAGCCACGCAGGGCTAAGCTCAGAGTAAACAAATAACAGCAGCGGAATTATAAAATTATTCGTGGCGCCTTAATTTGCCATAGGCAACTGATTGGGCCTTTCCTCTAGTTAGCCGGGTCGTCATTCTTTTCCTCCTCAAACGCTTGCGGTTCTTCATCTTTTGATGTTGTGATTATGGAGGGGTGAGTACATTGGTACTCAACAAGCTATGCACAGAATGCAACCTAATATGCTACATGCCAGGCTTATTCCAATGGAATGCTTTAAAGGTTAATTTGCAATAAACCGCATTTAACAAGTAACATAAGTAGATTCGAAAGCAGTAAAAACAAGTAGAATTAATAATAACTTTTCTAGAAGTTAAGTAAAAGCATTTCCACATCCAAATCCATACTTCCATCAACTTCATCTTTTAACCCAACCACATTTTTAATAAAGTCTAACCCTTGACTGTAATCCCCGAGCAATGTCCAATACCGTGGACACGACTATTCGAATAGTTTGTACACTCTGCAGAGGTTATACACTTTACCCACAAGATACAGTCAAACGCCACAAAGGTGAGTAACCGTAACAAAGCCTTTCCAAAGATCTGTCTAAACCCAGTACTGCCTGCTAAGGTTTCAACACTGAAGGGATACACCTCCACAACAGGGCCCCCCTCTTGCGCCATGTGAGTTTTCACCCGTACACCCGGAACTCACACCACCACGACAGTAACGAAGAATAGATTTCACAATTTACTCAGCTAGGTTCGTCCCATTCCGGAACTTGTGGTTGTATGGTTAGCTCGGTTCAAATTCTTGCAAGGTTAAGTCCTTAATTGACCGAGGCAAGACTAACCAAAAATTCATCATGTCAACATGTCATAAAAACTAAATGCGACCGCCCTGGTGCCACATCTGGCCCACCACTTAATATCTTGCCACTTGCCCCAGTCTAAACCATTTTATCACCCCGGTTCGTTACACGCACCACGTGCCATCAACAGAATCAAGACACATGTCACACTTTCTAAAATTCGTTCCATAGCTCATTAGTCAATATTCCATTTTTCTCACAAGAATTGTGTCAATGAAACGTTTTGCATGGCTAAGCAGAACTACCGTGTTCTAATTTTTCCACAGTGGTGTATTATATCAACCACATAATATAACCCAATCTAGGGGACAAAGATTTTCATGGCATACAATTATTAGGGACAAGGGGACATTAACAAGTGGTGTTTTAGCTAATTCCCAAATTATTTGAAAACGTTGTAAACAAATTAGCATGCATAATTTAAAACAAAGTAATTTTGAAAGCATAGGATCAAAATGGTCAAAGCACAACTTGCCTTCGTAAAGCAGCGAGTCTTGGTCTGGAGCTTGATCCTCGAAATCCGTGTCCTGACACAGCTCGACGTCTACGCGTAACAGATAAAGAACAAAATAAACACGCAAAACAACATATAAACACACGTTCAGAAACTACCGCAAATCAAACTAATTCATAACTTTATGAAAACTTTCAGATAATTAATTTAGCATTTTCTAATATTTATAAAATTTATTTTGACATTTTTGGACATATAATTTAAGATCTACAAAATTCATAAGTTTGAACATTCCGTGAATATTTTAATAGTATAAATTTATTTATAAACTTTTAGTAAAATTAACGTAGCTAGGTATTGATTTTTAATCATTTACAAAATTTGTCGCATGCAGTTTGAACTTATAACGAATTTGTAATGAAAATAACAAATTTCACGATTTTGGAAAAATTCATGTACAACTAACGGTTCGGCTTAATGCATGCATGGTACTATTCATCATATATATGTGTATTCTTCATGCGTTTCTTCGCTTGGTGTCTTGGCTACGCGAGAGAAATAGAGAAGAAACAACCAGCGATGGCCAGGACGACGAGCGCAGGTCGACCGGAGGTCGGCGTTGGCGTCGGCGGTGGCAACGGCGGGGAACGAATATTAAAATTTTTGGAGGATGGAACAACAAAGGGGAAGTGAGCACCACGTAGAACGTGACGACACGAACTCAACGGTATAGCCGGATTTGGCGGCAACCCAAAAGACAGGTCACAAACTGCCGATGAACGGCTGCCGAAGCCAAAAGATCAAACGGTCATAACTATTAAAGTACTATATGAAACCTGACCAAATTTTACAGAAAGCTATCTAGGATCATTTGGCACAATATGACAAGAACGGATCTGTGTTTTACCTTCTGTATCAATGGGGAACACGCGACGAAGTTTTCTGCCGTTGCAACGCAGTCTGCTTGGGGAAGATTGATTTTTCTGCGCAAATCCCGCAGGCAAAACCTTGAGTTAGGGTGAGCACCACGTAGAGGACATCAAGATGAGTCTATAGCTCAAAGGAATTGCGAAGGGATTACCAGATTGGGAGAAATCGACGACGTACCGAGCTCCAACGACGAAGAACAAACACACAATTCGGGCTCAATTCTTGACGAAACCTGAAATTTCTTGAGGGCTTATGTTTCTCTCAACAAGGCAAACAAGATGACGTGGTCGGATTTCAAAAAGTCTCACCGGTTTGAGAGATGACACGGTGATGTCCACGAACAGTGACGAACTCCGGTTTTTGATTGATTTAGTGAGAAAGGAGATGAGCAATCGCTGGGAGCAAGTGAGCATGGGATAGAGGGAGTCAATACGCATACTTCAAGTGCTCGCACGATCGGAGGGGATTAGAAATGGCCGAGTTATGGCTTGAAACACGATTTTCGGATTTAGGGTTTTGCAACCGTTTCTGGGGGTTTAACGATGAGTAACGGCCGGACACTTAATCTTTGCTTCATAGCCGACGTAATGCCACCGGTTTCACTCGATTTGGTTGAGTAATCGTGAAGTTATGGTGATTCAAAGAAATGCAGATGTTCACGGGAGAGAGAGACTTCAATTTTTCTGGAGGTTGAAGATGATACTGTTTAAATTCCCTTTTTATTCGAATTTAAATAGTATCAAAGAGAGGAAAGCACGAGGGATAAAATAGTAGAAAGGCTCTAAAAATCTTGAAAAAATTCTCTAAAATACTATGGAATATTTGGAACCTAACAAAGTTGGTTTCATGATTTTTCAATATACAGATTTTCTGCAAAAATTCTTTTAGTGAATCAGACACTTGTACATATTTTTTTTATAAAATCAACAACTTAATTTATAGATCAAGTTTTTGAAAATATTCGAAAGGAACATTCTTATTTTTCAAATGTTGTTATTTTAAACTAAATTTTGAGATTTTATGTGCACGTGACACACATGATCTTTATTTTATATGATTAATTCAATAAGGCTTAAATTCGATTTAACTCCAAAATTTCAAATACATTCCTGAAAATTTCTAATATTTCAAGAATGCCATAAATATACTAAAATAAATTTTGGGATGTTACAAATTTCCAAAGCAAGACCAGGACTTTTGCCAAGGCAAATTGTGCTTTGACTATGTTCAACCCATGTTTATAAAATCTGAAGGATCGAGATGGCAATCAGAGGGGTGTGAATGATCGCAAATAAAATTTTTCCCTACTCAAAATTATCCAATCAAGCCCTCAGACAAAACACTCAAGAAATACAAATAGGAATGAGCTATTTGTTCTGCATGGCCGGTATGATCGCCCTAGGTATGATCATCCTAGGGCCGGTATGACCAGGATCTGGTATGACCGGAGAGGGTGTGGTATGACCAGAGAGGGTGCGATATGACTGAGCTTAAGAACAGCAGGAAAAATCAACACAAACTTCGAAAGCAAAAATGGTCCAACTTTTGATTGGATGGTTAACAACTCACGAAATATGGTAGATATCTTCCTAAGGATGTCAGAAAGTTATTCCAACCTTCAATCGTAAGGATTGACATCAAAGTTTTGACCTTTTTTACTTCAAAGAAAGAACACACCAAGTTTGAGCAAAACCTCAAAAACCTGATTTTGATCTTACTCATGGGGTTTTGATGATCAAGATGATCTTTAATGACCTCCCACACATCAAGGCAAGTAAGAACGCAAGTCTAAAACTTCAGCAACACGATCTAGAGGAATAATTCACTCAAAAACATATGATCGGTTTCTTGCAAGAAAAATACATCGATTGCCTAGATGATTAGGATATGATCTGAAGAAGATTCATCTATCAATCAACATCCTTGGCAAAAGAAGCAAAAGCATGTAGGAGGGGAGGCAAATCAAAATTGCGTAAATATAAATTGCAAGAATATAAGTGCAGAATTTAATACATAATATAAATGTGTAAAGTAAATTCAAGCATGAGGAAATATGTTTTGGATTTCTTGAAGGGAGGTTTACAAAGCCTCACAACAAGGTGGGCAAAACTCAAAGAAACACAAAAACCTCAAAACCTTCAAGAGGAGGAAGGGTACCCCTACCTAGGGGTGAAAATGGATCGAATATGAAAGGATAATAGCTCTACCATATTTATTTTCATATTTTTTTTCTCGGATGTGGATACGGATACGGATAGTCCAGATACGAATACGAATATGGATAATATCGAATACAAATACGGATCGAATACGAATCGAATCGGATACGGTTTCGAATATTTATTGGAATATGATAACCCCTTAAAGTGTACATAAAAAATCAACAGAAATACATAAGTAATTGATTTGATAAAAATATTATTGAAAATTGAACAAATGTAAGCATTTTGATTCACTTAGACAATAGTTAGATACCATGTCGCAAACAACATTATATAAGATTTAGTTTATCACACACATACGGTTAGTTCATTATACACATATATTAAAACAGAAAATAAAGGCAATCCTTACTTAGAGATACAAATAAAAACAAATACATAACACACTAAAAATTTGATAATAATTAGATATCATATCTCTAGAAAAAGTATATAACACTTACATATAATGACTCAAGATTTATATTCTTAGTTGAATTATTTTTAAAATAATAAATTATGTATTTATGAGTTTTTATGCTTTTTTAGCTACTTATTTAATATATTTTCCTACTAAGAATAGGAGTTTTTGAATTTTTGTGAAAAATTAAAATTTGATAAAATCTTGAAAATAATTTTTAAATGTTAGATTGTTATCGAACTTTCTCAAAAAATTTCATAATTTTTAAGTTGGTTTGCTAATTTTAATAATTAAAACTTTCTTTAGAGATTAATTAAATTACAAAACAATTATGAAATTAAGAAACTTTTTTAGGCCAAAAGAGTAGTCTTGGTCCAGCCCATATGTATATCCAGATATCCGACCCATCATTATCCAGATTATCTGAATCAGTATCCGTATCCGACGGATAATGAGCTACCGAATTCGTATCCGTATTCGACCAAAAAATCCATATCCGTATCCGATCCGATACTATCCAACAAATATCCGATCCGACAGAATCCGTATCCAAAAACATCCGAATCGGTCGAAAAATATCCGATCTGTTTTCATCCCTACCCCTACCCCTCTATTTATACTACTCTTGAGTCACCCTCCACCCTTGGATGAGTTCCTTGTACCCTAAAGACCACCATCAAGGGTTAGAATTGACTCATTCACTCATACATGGGCTAACCCGAAACCCACATACATAACGGGTTTTTTTACGTTTTTCAAAGTATATTAACTAGACCCGCTACTCTATCATCAAGACCGCGATCCAACGGCCCTCTTGATCCGACCAGCTCCTAGCTAGCATCTCATCCATTCCTTGTCTTCTAAGGGTGTATTTAGTTCGCTGTACGAGGGTGGATGGGATGGGATGGTACAGGATGGATAGGATGGTCCTGAATGAGATGGTACAGAGAAGGTGTTTGGTTGCCTGAATAGAATGATACAAGATTTTGTTTGGTTGCTTGGATGGAATGGTATAGGATGATATGAGATGATGTTTGATTGCTTGAATAGAATGGTATAGGATGGTACGAGATGATGTTTAGTTGGAGGGATAAAGTTGGATTGAGGAATAAAGTTGGCTTGAGGGAAATCAGATGTATTTTGGTCACAGGCTGACACTTAACATGTTGATTACTCCGATACGCATGGAGAGGAAGATGAGTCCAGGGCACATGGGTTTGGCATTGACCTTTGCAACAGTATGCAAGTTTAGTCGAAACAACACAGCTTGATATATATAAACTCATTGCAGGAACCAGTAAAATTGTATTCCAACCAAGTGTCAAACCAAAATGAGTAACTCCAGCTTGGATCCATTTTATAGAAAACACATCTATTGTTGTGAAACCACCCTACGAGAACTATGACCTTACAAAGATCACAAACACATAAACAACAAAGTTCAGCGATCATCTTCTCCTTAGTATTAATGCATAGAATCGACACTTCCAACTTGGTTCATTTGGCTTTCAGTAGTACTTTTTCCTCTTCAAGCCTTCGCATTGATGCTTGCTTGTTTCTGATTTTGTGAACTCCTTAGCCCGCTCCATCTCTTGAGAAATCTTCTTTTGCAAGACGCCTCTTTTGCCACAAAGACATCACGAGCCTACAGTAACCACATTATAATGTGAGTAATCAAGTCATTAGGTAAGAAATAGGATACAATGATCAGGTTAGCAACACTCCTGCATACTATACAATCCTTTAACTCAACTGAGCTCTTTCAGATTTATCATTAGCTCAGAACAAAAAACAGAGAAAGGGAAAAGAGCTCAAAAAAACTCCAACTTGGTGTGTTTTTATTAAGCAGCCACAAGTGCAGCACTTTGCTATAACTGAAGGCACCTTACCCGATTTATAGAACTTGAAAGGGAAGAGAAACAACAATTTGGAAGAAGCCTTGTCCCACCAACAATGAGAAACCCTACAAACTGCATGGCGGCTGCCTGTATGATATATGGTACCCCAAAACCAAAATAACCCTGTGCTCTTTTTATCATTTTTTTACTTTAATACACAACTATGTAATTTTTTTACTTGAATTACATCCACAGTATGTTACTTTTTCGCTGCATTCCCGAAAGTCCATTTTTTAGAGTTCTAAAGTCCATTTCTGAAGTGTTACAAATAAAACTGAATCAAAATTTTCTCCTTTGGTAACCTAGTTCTCCATGTCAAAAACACATAAACAACAAAGTTCTCCAATCAGTGATCACATGACATGAGGTAAATAAAATAGCTCAAAAGCATATATGAAAACCCCAAAAGGCAGAATCTTATGAACTCAAATAATGGCATATATACCAATCTTCAGTATAAAGGTTATTGCAAATACAACCTCCCAGATACCAAGCATAGATAGCAGAAAGTGGCTTAATTGCATGACCAACAATAACTGAATAAGGTAAAATATTGTGAATAAGGCATGAATGAACATTGACACAGTAACACAGTAGGATGAACATTGAAACTGGGCTTTAACAACAGAAACTAAACAATGTGACTCATCCGTTGAACATGCTACACCAACTATGGATGTAGATTAGAGGGAACAGAAAGCATACCAGTACTTATGATCAAGAGGGTGCGGATCTGCAAATACAAAAATGAAGGTATGAAATACTAAGAAAAAGAACTATTGCCAAGCCAAAGAACAATCAATGAGATCAGCACTCTAACCTTAGAGGTTTTCCCTCGTAATGTATCTAGTTACCCAAACCAACTTGTTTGAAATTCTAAGCTTGTTGAATGCTCGGGCAAGTGCAATATTCTCACACAAATAAGCATAGTAGTGGGCTAACTGTGCTTCATCAAATCCAGGGAGACCCATCATATTGTCCCAAAGATCATCTGGAACATCGGTATCTGAACTAGCAGCCTTCTCAATAGCATGAGTGAGTCTATCAATACCAGTGATCATGAAAGCAAGCAAGTCATCATCAGTGGATATCTTGGCCCTCTTCTTTGATGGTTTACTTACCGATGAATCACCTCCACCATACCCCGGTGTCGTCACCTCTTCCGCGCTCACATGTTCATTGACTGGTGCTTCTTCTTCTACTTCTATCACATTTGTAGCCATAGGGTCATTTGCTCCCTTAGCATACTGTCCTGTAGCCATGCTATTCCCAAAAATAGTGGCCATCTCGTGATAATGCTCAAGGGGAGTGTTCAAGAAAGCAGCATCCTTAGGGTGGTCCTGTAATCGTTAAAGAAGTAGTCATTCTCAAGCATCATCAAATCTAGTACAATCATGTTTGTTGAAAATTGGAAAGCAAATTACCTTCACATGACCAGTGTAATGCTCATGCTCAAGTCTGATAGTGCAAGTGTCCTCATCCCAAAGGGCACCACTTAAGTTCTTCAGTTTGTTTATCTTTACCCACATCTTTCTCCAGTTCCTGAGGTGGTTACTAACCTGAATGCCACTCACATGAACCTTCGTATGCTCATTCAAGTCCTTAGCACAACTGTTCAGCTGGGCTTGCTTAAAACCTGTAGATGTTCTTGTACCACTAGCTACTAGATTAGTCAAGTAGGTTAGCAAAAATGTAGACATTGCATTTGTCCAAATAACACCACCACCACTATTACCCCCCATACTATCCCCATGCTGATCCAAATCCATTGCCTACAATAATAGATAGAAAATAGAAATAAGATTACAAGGTTCACACAGAAATGAGATTACAAGCTTCACACAGAAATGAGAATACAAGGTTCACATGAAAATGAAAACGAAAATGATTAATGGCCTAAATAGTTTTGACGGTTCTCCCACATTTCATTAGCAAAACTCTGTCTCTTGTCAACCATGGCTCTATGGTCATTTGCTTGCTCCCTTGCTGTCCTACTGGGGTTAGGTGTCCAAGAATCCTCTTGTAGAATGAAATGGTCAATTCCTTGAGAAAGAACCCAATTATGAAGGATACAACTAGCGATAACAACATCAACTTGGGTTGAGAAGGGGAAGAATGGAGTGGCATCATCAAGGATCTTAAACCTCCTCTTGAGTGATCTAAATGCACGCTCTACACCTACTCTTAATGAGGAGTGCCTCAGATTGAACAATTCCTTTTCATCTTGAACTGGATTGTTCCCCCACTCATTCAAATGGTACCTCACTCCGCGGAAAGTTGGCATGAACCCAGATTTGGTCCCGTATCCAGCATCAACTAGGTAGAATTTTCCTAAAATAGATGAACACATTAATGATATTGGTTTTTAATAATTTGGTATGAACATATACTACCACAATAATTCTAGTTACCTTCAGGGACACGTAAGCCATTCTCACGCTCTATCGCATATGCTAAAACTGTAGCATCATGAGCTGTCCCCTCCCAACCAGCCAAGACATATGTGAATCGAAGATCAAAGTCTACAGCTGCCAGCACATTTTGAGTAGGAAATGATTTCCTACCACGAAAGGCTGCTTCCATAGACTTACTAACAGAAGCTCTTATATGTGTACCATCAATGGCTCCAATACAATCCTATTTGCTCAAATAAATTGGCAAAAAAAATTTAGTAACCACAAAGTTTAGCCACAAATCTATAAGGCATACTTGTTAGCTATCATACCTTAAAGTATGGATCCCATTTTGGGTTTCCTGCAATTTTGGTTGGTGTCTCCAATGAAGGTGGCCTAATAAGATCATTTTGTAGCTCGCCTATGGCATGGAGGACATGTCCAAAATATCGGCTAACTGTTTCACCTGATCTACTAAAGTTGGTACCAACTATCATATTCCTTATGTTGTGCCCAATTGTATTCAAGAACATGGCAACTTGCTCCTCAACACATACATGTATAGTATCGCGGAGCAAAGAGCGTTCTCTCAATATTTGACATAACTTAAAGAAAGGAGCTCTCTGAAGTCTAATCGTTGTAATACAAGTTGTATCATTCTTCCAAATTTTATTATTGAGATAATCAATTCTATTCTTGTCACTTTGCTCTATTGGGCCATACGTAATACGTCGTCTCCTATTACGTATTCTACACCGCACATACAACATCATCATGCAGTACCACATACGCAATAAAGACCACTAATCAACATCTTCCTTTGTCTAATCTTCCTCTTATCCATCTACAGTTAAATTAACAATCACTACTAGTTCATATATATGCATGATATTTAATCACATGCTAAAAAATTAAGCAGTGAATGAAAACTAATCCAAACAGGAAGCAATGGATGCTAAAACAGTGATTGCATTGAATGAAAGAAAGTACAGCTCATAAAGAAATGTCTAAACTGAAACACAAACAAAAGAACATATTTCATTTTTTTTCCTGCCACATAACCAACAACTAACCAAATTACCAATAGAGTGCATAAATTTTCACAGGATGTAATCAGGGTACAAGCACAACTAGGATCAGGATGTAATCGCTCAAATCTAGCATACTAAGCATCAAGAGCTATTGAATCCTGAACAGGAATCTTACCTGCAAATTATGATCCGGTTAAACTTAAAATCATTGAACAAAACATGTAACTGGAAACCAGAGGCGGCACTGGGGTGCCGGGACTCCCAAAATCTGAAAAGTGCTACAAGATTTGAAGTGCGTCCTGAAATTCGCACATAGTAATTTTGGCAATAAAACAACTCTAGCATCAGACTTCCCCATTAAGCATCATCATAGTACAGATAACACCCCATTAAGCATCATCATAGTACAGATAACAAATTGCTACAGCCCACAAATTAAAACCATAAGATGTCTTAACTCATACCCAATTGTGGTAAATAGAGATGACATAGCCACAGAAGAACATAAGGTTGCTAGCAACTTAACAAAAAGGAGGAGAAGATGACGGCTTCGCAGCAATATAAAGTCCCCCAGGCTGCAGATACGGCCGAAGGTAATCACAACCATCGAAGTTAATATGTAATCATCCTGCTAATATTTAGCCTCCTTCAGATTTCTAATCTATATGCTTGTTATTTATACTGGTTGGCCGTTTGACATTTTCTTGCTATGAGGTGCGCTTGAAATAAATCAGGGTACAATCACGATCCTCTCTGAACTATGCTAGGTGCTACCACAATTAGGAAGTCATCCACACAAACTGAGAGGAAGTGGATCCAATACCTCGGGACGAACGGGAGTGGCGGAGCACAAGAGAAAGTGGTTGGATCCAGCCGTCCCGTGCATGCGAAGAAGAAGAAGTGAGCGGAGCAGATCCGGACGCGATGCGCAGAGGTCACAATTGAGGGCGGTGCTGGCGTGCAGATTCGGGCGCGTAGAGGTCACCGCTGGAGTTTTGCTTCCCTAAAAGTGCCGGCGTGTCAGATCTGGCTGGGAGAAGGAGAGGGAAGGCAGCACCTGGCGAAAGCGGCGGTGTGAGGTGGCGGGAGCGGCGACTCCGTGCGGTGACCCGAGACGAGGAACGCGTGGAGTTGGAGACGACGACTCGAGACGAGGACCGGGACTCCAGAACGCGTTCGGGACCGAATGGTTCGGCGAATTTAGGCGAACGATTTGATACAGAATATTAGGAGAATATTCTGAGTATTTGTACCACTTCGTCCTGGATGAGATGGTTTCATACACTCAACCAAACGCATGTATCAATAATTATCCTGTACCATCCCATTTCGTTCACCCTGGTACAGCGAACCAAACGCACCCTAAGTTTGTACCAACTCTGTCTCCGATCATCTTCCAGCGATCATCAATTGTCTGGACCTCCGACACTCCTCACCTAGTTCCGGTCATTCTCCGCCTCACCATGATCAAAATCCGACGTCCTACAACCATCAAAAACAAGAAAAACCCATCACATAGCAATGACCAAAAAGATATGCAATAATCATCAAAAAATCATCAAATATTGTCCAATTCCGCTCATAAGGGCCAGTGCTACCACCCTCAAGCCGGTAGCACCACCGGCCCGGTCATACCACCCCCTAGCCGGTATGACCGCCCCCAAAAATAGCAAAAACACCTTGTCTAGAAAAAATGCACCAAACTAAGGCCGGTGCTACCACACCCAGGCTAGTAGCACCACTGGCTAGTGCGACCGGACACCCACCGGTAGCACCGCCCTTGACTGGTAGCACTCCAACTTCTTCAAATTTTGATTTAAATTCCAAATCACCCTCAAACTCAAGCACTACATCATTAAGCAATGTCAATAACTCATCACAAATATGGGTAGACCTCCACATTGTCTTTCAAAATCGTTATCTTATTTTACTTTATTACATATTATTTCACATGTACAAATATTTCAATCTAAATTGGGACTTAGTTAATATACCTTTTGGTCTATACTATAACTTGTCATTTGTATGCCATAATCTATTGTTACACTAGATTGGTTCACTATAGTTAGTTAATAATAAAATCAACATAGGATGGTTAGATTGCTTTAGTCTGCTTAGCCATGCCATGTCATCACATGTACTTTAATCATTGGTAATTAATCTTGACTAATGGAATATAGAACAATGTTATGAATTTGTGTGTCATGTGTGGTCACACAATGAGATTGAGTTGTTAAGGCGAGAGGACATCACGCAACGAAGTTGAATTGTTGATGGCACATGGTGCTTGGTAATCAACTGGGGTGGTTATTTAGATTGGGGCAAGAGGCAATATGCCAAGGTGGGCTAGTAAAGCAGAGGGTATGTGAAAGTTTTGCCCTAGTCACTCCAAGTACTTAACCTTGTGAGCCTTTGACCTAAGTCAATCATGCAACCAAATGTCTGGTACGAGACAGTATAGTTGATTAATTTGCAATGTCTTAGCTTTAGTGCTGCTAGTGGTGGTGTGAGTTCCGGGTAGTGGTAACCAGTCCTCGCACGAGTAGACTCACATGGCACTGGAGGGGGCTCTGTTGTGGTGGTTATAACCCTTCAGTGTTAAAACTTCAACGAGTAGTACTGGGTTAAGGAAGGGTATTGGAAAAGCTTTGTTATGATCACCCACATTTGTGTTGTTTGATTGTATTATGAGGGTAAAGTACGTAACCTCTACAAAGTATAAAATCTATTCGGATAGCCATGCCCTTGGTATTGAGCAATGCTTGAGAATTATAGTCAAAGGTTAAACTTTTGCAAAACAAAATTTGGGATGGATGGTAGATTGCCATGAGAGGTTGAAACTTGATTTAGGATTGGAAACTTGGTTTACTTGGAAAATACTAAAATTATTATTTATTGTTATTTATTTTACTATCTTTGCAATCTATTTATTATACTTGTTCACAAATTTTGCTTTATTGCAAAATAGCCATAATAGCTATTCCTTTGGAATAAGCCTTGCATATAGTATGTTAGAGTTGCATTCTATACACAACTTGTTGAGTGTTTTAAGTACTCACATTTGCCAACAAACACATCAACAGTTGAGGAGTCTGCACCTTTGTTAGAGGAGGAGTTATAGAAGGACATGAATAATTAGGGTCCAACCCTTGTCAGTTTCTAGGGATAAACTGTGGGGTCATCTACGTCTTATATTTTTCACTGCAATTGCTTTAGTCTTTATTTCAAGTCTAGCTCCTGCGTGGCTTAATAATGTAAGTTGGTTATAAGACCATAAACTTAGTTATAATCAATAAATGGAGTCTTATTATTATTATTATTATTATTATTATTATTATTATTATGTGTATGATGTGATATTTACTAATATTGAGCTGTGTGCAATGGCGTTAATCCAAGGACTAGTGCGGCAAACACAAAGGATCTAGATTGGTAAATTCGAATCCTGATAGAGGTGGTATCAGAGCATACTGACTATAGGTCTTGGCCCTAATTAGCATGGTGGTGTCCTAGATGTGTCCAAAAATATTTTCTAAAGAAAAATATAAACTTAATTAACAAGATGCTGTTGATTCTTTTTATTCTCTACTTCTTGCCTTTACTGAATTTTTCGTTTTCTCACAACCATTTCGAGTTGTGGACTTATCTATTTCTCTTTTGAATAGATGAGGATGCTACAGTCATACGCAGAGCGTGAGGGTGGTTATGCGGTGGAGCTGTGGAAAGTTCTTCAAGTTTTGGGAGGCTTCGTGGGACCGTTGTAAAGAAGCAGCTGTTGGGTCATCAATGGAGTTGAAAGAGGAATTTTCTGCAAGATTCTTATTTATGCAAGAGAAGGTGAAAAGGCAAGCAAACCAATTAACATCACCGTGAGGAGAGCTACCTTCGAGATTGGTATTCAGGAGGCATCACAACTCGCCTTGAGGAGGATTTTCCATGACTACTCGCAAAAGCTCGACGATGCCGTGTTTCAACTTCACCCTACAGGTCGAGCATCGCAGCAGCAGAGGATTGAAGAGGAGGAGGATGCCATAGTCGTACACTTAGCGCAGTTGGTAGCCGCTTAAGATGCGCACATGAGAGACACTACTGGAGAGCTAAAGATGGTGTATGAAGCCCTGAGAGTCACCGAGGAGGAGCTGCACGACACTCACATCGCCTTCATAGAACGGGTCATAGAATTGGACGAAGCACTTCAGGAGGGTACCCAGGCTGCACCAGCACTGCCAAATGATGAGGACAAGGAGGACCTAGAGGAGGTTGAGTTCGAGCCAGAGGAGCACGACGTGGATGTAGAGGTTCCAGCGGTGGGTCACCACGATCGGTCTGCATCCATGCCAGCTCACCCACCAGTGTATGCATTTGGTCAGCCCTAGCTTGAGTTGTTGGATGAGTGAGAGTCTTAGTGTTGGGTTGAGACTCAAGTGTTGAGTCGCGTCTTTAAGTTAGTCTTTACCTTTTAGTAGAAATTAAGGTTGTGTATTTAATTGGTTCTTTATGTTTGCTGGGTATGCAGTATGTGTTGCATAGCCCTTAGGTTTTTGTAAGCAACCATATCAAGTATTAATAAAGATTGTTTTAGTTATGGGTTTAACATATTTCCCCTGCCTTTAAAATTCTTGTATTTTATCTATACTACATCTCCCTTCCCTTACCCAAGAAGCAATCAGCAGATGCCAAACACTCATGGCAACTACAGCACTTTAGGAAGTGATCTTAGCTCAAGTGACAATCGCAATGATGGAGTACCACCGCAACTAGTGCCACCAGTGGATATGCAAAATTTGAGAGCTTTTCTTGCAGCGCAGACTCAGCTTATGCAAATCATGATACAACAAATGCAGAGTATGACAAGTCAAGCTACTATCAACAACAGTACTTAGCATGGCAACAATGGACCGTGTCCTTATTCTAAATTATCTGACTTTATAAGGACTCATCCACCGACATTCTCAGGCAATGTCAATCCTTTGGAAGCCGATGTTTGGCTTAGGACTATTGAGAGAAAGTTGCACATCACTCAATGTGATGGTAATGAAAATGTATTGTACGCTTCTCATCAGTTAGAAGGAACAGCTACATAATGGTGGGGGAACTATTATGTTGCACATGAAGCCCCACAAGAGATCACATGGAAAGAATTCACTACTGCTTTTCATCAATATTATGTACCTGAAGGCATGATGGATCTCAAGAAGGAGGAATCCAGAGCTTTAAAGCAAGGAGGTCAATCAGTGGCCGATTACTTGAACATGTTCACTCAGTTAGCTCGTTGTGCTCCTGAGGATGTGGTTACAGACAAGACTAGGCAGTCTTGCTTCTTGAGGGACTGAACTCTGGACTGCAAGTAGGATTGATCACCCACAACTTTCCTAATTTCCAAGAGTTCGCCAATAAGTCTTTGATCTTGGAGGACAAGAGTAAGGAGCTAGGTGAGAATCACAAGCGTACAATGGCTAGTCAAGGAGGCGTACATCAGATTAAGGATGTCTCCACAACAGTTTGCTAGATTTCAATCGCAAGTTGTGAACAAGACATCAACCCCTGCACCTTGCCCTGCTAATTCAAAATTTCCAGACACAAGCTCAAGGTGGCAATACACCCGGAGGAAATCAACAATCTGCTATCAGGTGTTGCTTTTCATGCAATGAGCTAGGGCATTTTGCTAATAAGTGTCCTAAGAAGGGAGAAATCATGCCAGTTCTCTTCAGTTTGGGAACTAGAGTATCCATTGCTCAAGATCGATGAACTGTTTAATCAGTTAAGAGGAGCTAGAGTTTTCTCTAAGATAGATCTTCGGTCAGGATATCATCAATTGAAGATTCGAGCGGAGGATGTTCCTAAGACTGCGTTCTCTACGCGGTATGAATATTATGAGTTTACGGTCATATCTTTTGGATTGACCAATGCTTCTGCATATTTTATGAACATGATGAATAAGGTTTTCATGGACTATTTAGACAAATTTGTCGTTGTCTTCATAGATGACATCCTTGTTTACTCCAAGACAAGAGAAGAGTATGCAGAACATTTGAGGTTGGTTCTAGAAAGGCTGCGTGAGTAATAGTTGTATGCTAAGTTTAGTAAGAGTGACTTTTAGAAAGAAAAGGTTGAGTTTCTTAGTTATGTGATGACTACTAAAGGAGTTGTTATTGATTCAAGTAAGGTAGAAGCAGTGTTGTATTGGGAGCAACCAAAGTCTGTTACCCATATTTGAAGTTTTTTGGGAATGGCGGGATATTACCGTCAGTTCAGAAAAGGGTTCTCAACAATTATGAGGTCTCTTACGCAATTGTTGAAAAAAGATTAGAAGTTTGCCTAGATGATGTAGTGCGAAAAGAATTTTCTAGAGTTAAAGAAACGTCTGACGACGACACCTTTGTTAGTGTTGCCAGATGTTCAGAATAGCTTTGATATATACTGTGATGCTTCGAGGCAAGGTCTTGGATGTGTGTTGATGCATAATGGCAAAGTTGTTGCCTATTCATCAAGGAAGTTGAGGCCACATGAGGAGAATTATCCTACTCATGATTTGAAGTTAGCTACCGTTGTGCATGCTTTGATAATATGGCACCACTATCTCATTGAAAACAGATGTGAGATATACACAGACTATAAGAGTTTAAAGTACATGTTTACTTAGTCAGATCTCAATATGAGGCAAAGAAGATGGTTGGAGTTGATCAAGGATTATAATGTTGAATCCATTACCATCCTAGCAAGGCTAATATGGCAGTTGATGCTTTGAGTCGTAAGAGTCATAGTGCAAATATGCTAGTATTAGATGATTAATCAGAATTGTGTAGAGAATTTTAGAAATTGAAGTTGGAAATTGTTCCACAAGGATTTGTAGCTGCTTTGGAAGTAAAGCCAACACTTGAAGATCAGATTACAGAAGGTCAGAAGGATGATGAGAAGATCGACAAAATCAAGTCCAAGAAAGCTGAAGGCTTAGCTGAGGATTTACTTTGGATGAGAAGGTACCATGTGGTTTAAAGGTAGAATCTGTCTACCGGATAAGAAGGAGCTTAACCAGTTGATTCTCAAGAAAGCCCATGATTTCAAGTATTCAATTCATCCAGAGAGTGCCAAAATGTATCAAGATCTCAAAGAGATGTTCTGGTGGCCTAACATGAAGTGTGAAGTGGCTGAACATATTGCTTTATGAGATATGTGCCAAAGAGTAAAGGCTATGCACTAAAGATTTGTTGGTTTGTTATAGCCATTAAAAGTTCTTGAATAGAAGTGGGAGGAAATCAGTATGGATTTCATTATCAGTTTGCCTAAAACTCAGAAGGCTATGATTTCATATGGGTTATCGTGGATTGTTTGACCAAGGTCGCTAATTTTATCCCAGTCAAAACTACTTACTCAAGAGATTGCTTAGTAGAGCTGTATATGTCAAGGATGTGTGTCTGCATGGTGTGCCTAGGAAGATTGTGTCAGATAGAGGTACCCAATTTACCTCAAGATTTTGGAATAAGTTGCATGAAGCAATGAGAACTCGTCTAAATTTTATTACAGCGTATCATCTGTGGATAGATGGTCAGACGAAGAGAGTAAATCAAATCCTAGAGGATATGCTAAGAGCTTATGCATTAGCCTATGCTATATCTTGGGATAAGTGTTTACCTTATACAGAATTTAGCTACAACAATAGTTATAAGGCTAGTTTGCATATGTCACCATTTGAGACTTTATATGGTCGAGCCTGTCACACCCCATTGAATTGGAATACGACGGGAGAACGTTTAGTGTTTGGGCCTGACATTTCTCAAGGAAGCTGAAGAGCAAGTCGCTATGATCAGATAAAGGTTGAAAATAGCATAGTCAAGGCAAAAGAACTATTCTAACAATCATCATCGTAATTTGAGTTTTGAGCTAGATGATTTCATGTATCTTAGAGTTACCCCTCTTAAAGGTGTTGAAAGGTTTCACGCTAAGGGAAAGTTTGTGCCAAGATATGTTGGTTCGTTCAAGATCTTGAGTCGTCGAGGAGAGGTTTCTTATAAGTTGGAATTGCCGCAGTCGTTGGAAGGAGTGTATGATGTGTTCTATGTGTCACAGCTTAAGAAGTGCCTCTAAGTGCCAATAGAGCAGACGCTGTTAGAACCAATCGAACTGCACGAGGATTTGACCTACAAGGAGTAGCCAATCAAGATTTTGGATGTGATGGAGCGCAAGACCTGAAACAAGTCTGTTCGCTTTTTTAGAATTCAGTGGAGCAATCACTCAAAGAGTGAAGCTACTTGGGAGTGTGAATAGGATCTGAAGTCAGAATTTCCACACATATTCTCTAGTTAGCATTGAATCTTGGGGTTGATATTTTGTTTAGGGGGAAGATTTGTAACAACCAAAAAATTACCTTATAACATTATTTTATTGTTATTTGTGCATTTTGTGATTTTTCTGAATTTATTGGATTTTTCTGGATTTTATTTGGATTTATTTTAAATTAAGTATATTGGCCTTTTATGAAAACTAATTATATATAAATAAAATTTATATAAAGTTTGGTTAAAAATATTTTATTTTAAGTTCAAAATGTTCCAAAATATTTATGAGAATAATTCGGATTTTTTCTAATATTTTTATTTTCTAACACTAATTAAACAAATTTCTGTAATTATTTTAAAAGAAAAATATGTATAAAATCATTTAAATAGTACTGGGCCGGAGCCCAATACTATGCACACAAGGCCCAATGCTGTGCGGCCCATAAGGCTTGGTTTTTAGATGCTTAGTTATCGGTCGTTGGATTGGAATCCGACATTTTAGGGAAGATCAAAACCCTAAGCTTATCGATCATTGGATCTGTGTTGGACGGCTTAGATTAAGTGTGATAGTAAAGGAAAGGATCTAACTGCTGCCATTAGATTTCATAGCTGTGCCGGATTGAGCCACGTTAGCAAAGAATCTCGACCGTTGTTTGTGGATCGGACGGCTGTGGATCATTGTCTCCGATCGGGACTCGGAGTCCGCCGCTGATATGTTTCCGCTGCTGTGAAGATCTTGGAGTCTGTGTTTCATGCATTTCCCATGGCTATTTAAGGGGAGGTTAGGTCTTTGAGGATCGCCGTGAGCTTGTGCATCCGTAGCCCTAGCTTTTGTCGCCTATGCTACCGCCGTTCATGCACTAGAGCTTGCCGATGTTCCCATAGCGCCACTGCTAGTTTTTGATTCGTTACACTTCTGTCAGGCCATCATCCATTGTGTGGGTTCCAGTTCTGGGATCACCATGTCACGCCGCATCAGATTCGTGTGGTCTCATCACTCAATGGTGCGACAAACTAACTATGGCATTTTTTTATTTGTCATGCATAATTTGATCTCATTATAATGGGGTATGCCCCTATGACTTATACTGTGCATAATGCATGGCCAAAACACATCTAGCTAACTCAAGTTCAACTCTTAAATGTACACAACTTGAACTTTAAGAGATAAAAAGAGATTACAACTTTAAAACTTAAATTCGGCCAACCATCAAGCTGAAACTTATCAACTATATTAAAAATAGAAGATGGCAAAATTGGAACTTGTCGCTATGGAGAGATATGAATATAATCTTCTAACATTTCAAGACAGTACAAAGAAATAAAAATTTGAGCTCAGATATGAGAGTTATAGACTTTTAAATTCTGCATGTGCTGTTAATCCGAGTTAATTTTTTCTTTCTTTTCAAACCGAGTTGGACTCTTTCCTTGCATCTCTCTCATGACTTGGGCTCTTATTTTCTCTTTCCAAATCACATGCAAGCCCAGATACCCTTCATCCATGTAGCCCAAATAGCCTTTGGCCCATATGACCATGCCCTTCATTGGCCCATGCAACCATGAACTTGGCTGGCCCATACGGTCATAGCTAGCAGATGTGTTGCCTTCATTTGGTTTACACATTACCGGAAAAATATACTTATCATACTTTAGGATTTCAACCATCCTCCCTTACCCCCCCTCCTCAACCACATGTTTAATTTATTCTTTCTTGCTTAAAACAGCACCACCATATACTTTGATCTTGATTTCACACAAGAAAAACACTCCAAAGTGGTGTTGGCAAGTGTGGCCGTATTATATACTGTTTGGAATATATTATTATTATTATCATCATATTGAGAATACAAAATTTGCTTTGCGTACCATAAGCCAAGTAAAATCTTCCTTGGAATAACCCTACATGCAGTTAATAGCATTTGCAGAAATCTTGCGGAATACAAAAATACCCACCTTGTGATGACAACATCCCTATTTTTCACACATTAATTTCCACATTTGGTATTGTACAACACACCGATACTTCGGGACAAGACCAAATCACAAAAAAGTTCTTTAGGTTCCTTGTGATAACCTAGAGGTGGCATCTAGCGGGAGGTGTGGGAGGAAAGAACTTAATTTGCCAAGGAGCCATGGAACCAAACGAGCTTAGAAAAGAAGAGGTGTGCATGTACAAGGTTGCATGGCACAAGGAACTGTGGTGGCTGCATGACACCCAAGAACAGAAGGCATACAGCACTGGGCAGAAGAAAGAAACGCATGCATGCATGTACTGCAAAAAAAACTTGTTAGGGCTTGAATTAAAATGACTTTGATTATAGTAGTTAATGGGTTCAAAATTGAAACGAGTCCATTTTGAGAAAAAAATTAGCAAGACTCGGTTCGATATTGGCTCGTTAGCTCGAATTTGAAATAATTAAGGATCAAACTATGTTAATTTTGAAAAAAACTAGAAACTAGCTCGTTATGCTTGATAGCCAGCTCTATGCAAGTATGTGTCGCATGGGAGAAAAAGGAAGGCCAAGAGGTGCCCATATGCCAAGCTGATTCCTCAGCTTGATAGGAAAATACAAGAGCAATCTGCATGGGTGTAGGATTCGGTTTTTTACTTCCTCAATGAAGCCGAATTGGTTTTGATAGTACTCTACAATCCACTATGGAGCCTTCTATTCACATGAGATGGACTGGGCATGTGCGCCTATTCTTGGGCTGAACTCCATCGGGTCGGTCTGTACTTAGCTAATTAAGAGTACGAGCTACATTAGGGGCTTTTTGTGTTGAGTTTTGCGGGGGATCGCATATAATGGGACTTCGGCTCTAGTTGAGTTGGCTAACCTGCCCTATATAATTCCATATGCATTTTGTGTGAAAGGGGAGCACATTTTTTTTCAGTTTAACTTTGTGTTTGTCATTCCACGAACTTGTGTGTGGTTGTCTTTTATTGCTCTTACAATTTCTCTTAAATTTCGTGGATTGATCCGTCGTTGTCGTCTAATTCATGTGCTTATCTCCATAGTTGTTATGTGGATTAGAATGTTTGTTAGAGCGGAGGAGCAATTGTCACTGTTATGGTCGTGTGCTTAACACAAAACTGCTCTAACTTCAAATCATGTTGCTACGGATGAGTTATCCCTTGTTCCTGCACAAGACCAAAGTGAAAACAGACTGCTTATGGTATTCTCATTTAGGGATGAGTATAAAGTGGAAGCGATAAATCAGAGCATGATAACTTTTAGGATGAACTGCGAATGGAATTGGATTTTGCTTTGGAATCCATCAACATTAGAATAAGAAAGTAGATGAAAGTGCTACAAATATTCATACTTTAAGATGATCCCGATCAAACAAGCTATGCCACGATGCTTCTAGGATGTTTAGATATTCAAATACAAAATTTATAACGGGTTGTGTTTTGTAAATGTCATTACAAAAATATCTAAAGAAAAGAAAATTTTGAATAACAGATATTATTCATGAAAGTTCTACTAAGAGAGGAAGAAAAACTTTTGGTTCCAACAAGCAAGATACTATTCAGTCATTGGATTCAAGATGAGCAAATATTAAAGATAATTTTAGATGATAATACATTGACAAGATATGTTACCACAAATATCAACAAGCATACATTGAGAAACAACATTAATTATTTGATAGATCAAGACAAGGAGACTTTAGGGATTTTTCATGCTTAGAAGCTTTTTGGTTCTTCTTGAAGTTCTACAGCTCCGGCATAGTACCCATTTGTTTGACACCAATAATTGATTAACCTCCAATCATATCTCTTAATCCCTACAAAAATGATCATATTGTTGTAAAAAGGGTGTCTTGGTATATAATAAGTAACCATGTCGAATGAAATACTAAAACCTTTATATTACATTTATAAGCTCAACTTTTGCTTCTTCCAACTCTGCATTCACCCTATACTCCTTAATGATGAGTGCCATGTTAAGAGAATCAATACCTTACATTTTTTATCTATGTTTTTTAGTTTTTGTTTCATTTTATAAATCTATTCTGTTAACTCAGACTTTCCCTTCAGTTATTCTATCTCCATCCAGTGTTCGAAAAAGTGCTAAAAAGCAGCGCCTAGGCGCTTAGAGGCTAGCCTCCACCTCGTCTTGGCACGAAATCGTGCCCTAGGTGGAGGGGCTACCTAGGTAGAGATCGGCGGCACTAGGTGGGCACACAGGCGGGAGTAGGCGGAGGTCGGTGGGGAAAAAGCAGAGGAAGGCAAAGAAAAGACGACATCGGAGCTCAGGTGGGATAAAAGGGGAAAATGCGTGTGGGAGAGAGGGAAGGCTAGGTTACCGGGCTGATCTAGTGCGAGCGTTGATCCTCCCCGTCGCCGGATCTCCTCGGTTGTTGGAGATCCTCTTCCCCATCATCGGCGCCTGAGCTCCTCCCCGTCTCCCGCGCCAAAGATCCTCCCTGCCTCCCCGCCTCCTGCACCCGAATCTCGTCTTCCCCAACTCCCGCACCGCCAGCACCCAAGATCCTCCTGCACTGCCAACACCCGAGGTCATCCTTCTGCTGGCGCCACCAGCATCGAGCGCGTCTTCCCCTCCTCCTCGCCGTGCTTGTCTTCCCCGCCTCTGCGCCAAGCTCATCTTCCCCGCCAACGCTTAGCTCTTCCTTCATGCATGGCACTGAACCTCTGCTCTCGGCACACAAGACTGCCGGCCCGAGCTCTCAGGTGAGGTCTGTCGCTTTTTTACGCCATGTTTTAGAGGAAAATATCGACATTGGAATGAAATAAAGGAAGTTTTGGCATCTTGATGTTTTGTCGTGTTTCACGTCATGTTAGGAAGTATTGTCCAGGCTTGCTAATGATGATTGTCCAGTATAATTTATATAAACATGAAGCAGTTATCATTCTTGGGTCTTGGCAAAACTAGAATTAAATGCCTTTAGCTACTAAAGATGTTGTTAAATTGTTTGATGAGTTAGTATAAACCAAATAATATGGTATGAATTGAGCTTGTACACTAAAATTTGTACATTGTGAATACAAGTGCAAGAAATCTCTTGAAGAAGCAAAACGAAAGAAGAAGCAAAAGCAAGACCGTGATGACGAAGTTAGAGAAGATGTGAATGTTTTGTCAGTTGGAGGAGAGGAGGATGGTGGAAGCTTGGGACCTAACAAATTATGCCATATGGACAAGTTTACACATCCTATTGATCCTTAAGCAAGCCCAGCTGAAGCTAAACGGCAACAAAATATTACCGAGGTGCTTTAGAAAGAGAGAACGTATCAAGTGTGGCAATATGTTGCTAGATGGGTGTATACATATGGTAAATCTTTCTATCTTCTACCTTCCATTGATTGCTACCTCACTAACCTCTTTGTTTGTATTATTATGATAGGCGTCATTCAACGCTTTTTACAATGATGAGTTCAAACAAATGTGTGAAGCCATTGGTCAATTTGGCTCCGATTTTCAATCTCCTACCCAATGTGACATTCAGGAGAATTTGTTGAGTGAGGAATTCTTGAGAACCAAGAGTTTGCTAAAGGAATGTAAGGAGCAAAAGATAAACAATGGTTACTCCATTATGACCAATGCTTGGACAGACATGAAAAGGAGGAGCATAATGAATTTGTGCACACATTATAGCATGGGAACAAGTTTTTAAAATCAAAAGAGATGTCAGATGTGTCACACACAAGTGAAGTAATATTCAACATAGTGGATGAAACAATTGAGGAAATAAGTCTAGAAGATGTGGTGCAAGTAGTGACGGACAATGCTTCTAACAACATAGGAGCAAAGGCATTGTTGTATACCAAGAGGCCAAATATCTTTTAGAGCTCTTGTGCAACCCACAGTATCAACTTGATGCTCTAAGAAATTGACAACTTGCCAAAGTTCAAGAAGACACTTGACCAACAAAAGGCATTCACTATCTTCATCTATTTGCACCACAAGACCTTGGCACTGATGAGGCAATTCACAAAGAAAAGGGATATCATAAGGTCGGGGTGACTAGATTTGCTTCCGTTTTTCTTACTTTGCAAATCTTGATGGAGAAGGAAGAACTAAAGAAGATGGTAGTTGATAGCAAGTGGGAAAGCTTGAGTCATGTGAAAACCAAAAAGGGCAAGGATGCAATGGCGACTGCTTTAAATAGGGCCTTTTGGAATGGTGTGGCTCTATGCTTGATGGTTTTTGAGTCTTTGGTGCAAGTTCTTTGTTTGGTTGATGGGGATGTTAAGTTATCTATGGCTTTTCTACATAGAGAACTAATAATGGCAAAGAAAGAGCTCAAGGATGCCTTTGGACATGTGGAGAAGAACTACAAAGATGTTATAGCCATTATTGATAAAAAGATGAAAGGTAGACTTGATTCTCCATTGCATTTGAGGGCATATATGTTGAATCCATACTATAGTTATGTTGATGATGCAATAATCTTCATGGATCCAAACATTACGAAATCATTTATGTCTTATGTTGAGACCTTTTATCATGGTGATGATGACAAGTAAGATTGGGTTGTAAATCAAGAGTTGATCAAATTTCAAAATAGAGATGGTCTCTTTGGAAAGAAGCTTGCAAGGAGTTGTCAAAACATCGACTATAATCCAGGTAAACTTGTGCTTAATTCATGTCTTCATTTTACAATGCATGGTAACATGTTAACCAACTCATATAGATATACATATACTAAATTATTCTTACTTTTCTTATTGATAGCATCTTGGTGAAGCTCTATAGAGGCCAAACACCGGAATTACAAAAGATAGCCTTAAGACTCCTCTTATTGACCTCAAGCTCTTCCAGTTATGAAAGAAATTGGAGCACTTTTGAATCAGATAGTATCTACACTTGAGTCCCAATATTCAATACTCTAAAGTCTCAATTCCCAATTTTATGTAATGCCTCAATTCCCAAACTCATGTAATGTCTCAATCTACTTTGCAATTCATCGATACATACCAAAAGAAGAAATAGGCTAACCATTGCCCACCTCAACGGTCTAGCCTACATACAATTCAATGCTAGAATGTTGGCCAAGAAAGAAAGGATCATGGCAAAGAAGAACACTGATGTACTCCTATGTTGTGATGCTTCTGAAGCTTAAGGATTTCTATATGAGCGAGGGGATAATCATGTATTGGTTGTTTTTAGGGATGAGGAGGATGAGGAAGCGGTAGTGCCCGGTATACCATGGGGAGTACTTGATGAAGCTATGGGTACTAGCAAACAACTTGAACTTCATAGGAGTGCAAGAGCGAGAGAGCTTCATGATGATGATTTCCAATCCGAAGAAGAGGAGGGAAATGAGGAGGAAGAGGTGGCTGCTGAGTTCGAGGATGACGAAAACAAAGTGTTGTCACAAAATCTCTATCCTTTTGAGGATTGATCATTTCATGATCATTGGCTCATTGCATTTAATACTATCACATCTTATTATTTATTATATTCCATCTTTCATGTGTGTCTTTCATTCTTTTGTAGAACTTAGTTATCTGTGGGACTATATTATGTGTGAAACTTAGTTTTGTGACTATATTTTGCGATTATATTACATCTTTCATATGTGTCTTTCACTCTCTTGTTTCACTGCAACCTGCCATTTTGCGATTTCCGCCTAGGTGTGCCTAGGTGCCACCTAGGTAGGCTAGGCACTAGGTAGTGGGCCTCCGCCCACCTACTGCCTAGCGCTTTTTTGAACATTGTCTCCACCTCAAGTTTTTGTTTAGCATCTAACAATTTTTCCATGTCGTCTATCTTGTTTGTAAGCTCCATTTTATATATGTGTGCAATTTGCAATAACTAGGACATATAATGTATATATGATAAATCACAACAGAAGTTAAACATCTAGATGTTTTTGAAATATAATGTGCACAATTCAAATCTTGCAAAAATGATATAATCGAAAGGATAAAGCAATTCACAGTTATCATGTTGACTTGACATTGAATCATGTTTACTTAACAAATTAATCAGTAATTATGAGGTAGAGTGCTCTCAGGTGTTGAGCTACTAAAGTTAGACTTTTAGCATCTTCACCATAAGGTGTAGGGCTGCTAGAGACTAATATTTTATCTCCACTACACCAAGGTCATATAATCAAAATTGAACTACACAATTAACTAAGCCAATAAGGCCTTGAACTCTCCCCTTCCAAATTATGCACTAGAAAGTATTTAAAGTCAATTTCACCATTCAAATGATCAAAATTAGATTATGAATATATATAAGTTCTCCTCTAGTGCATAGGTGTAGCAACAAATACAAAAAGGAAAACACTATGGGCAACTTCAATTACGCATACCAAATTTTTTTTGTCATCATCTAGAGAAGCATACAAAAAAATATTTTGAACAAGAAACACATTTAACGGATAAAGAATATCATTAGTTAGTAATGCTATGGTAAAAATATTTATTAGTTCAAGGTAATGATCAAATAGATCATATAAAACAAAATACGACATGATCATAGAAAGATTAGAAGTTCTAAGAATAAGGCATCCGCTTACTTAAACAAATCATATTATTAGAATTACAAGTCACGTTCTTAGAATTACTGAATACTGAATATGATGATCAAGTTCAAAGACAGTAACATAAAAGCAATACTTTCTACTATTAACAGGAAGCAACTATATAGTTCAAGGCTACATTCACTACTTTAATTGTTTTTGTTCTATCAAATATCTAAATATGGGGTATGAGTACGTACAGGATACGTGAAGAATATGTTCTAGCAACATATAAAAACTCCGGACATCATAGGCCCGATTCTACAGGATAAGGTATACGCGGAGAAGGTAATTCCATATTAGGAAGGACTCGATCACTTTCCCATTACAAGAAGACCAACTCGAGTACGCCTGGTATCTAGAGAAGTTTGGATATGCTGCGAAGATCGATGTGACGATGGACTTCTCATCAACTACGATCTTGTATCCCAAGCCGACTACAACTAAACTTGAGGTAGGGCTACCCCGACTATACAAGGACGGGGGTAGGTATCCTCAAGGGGGAGGTTGGAGCCAGGAGAGAAGACTTTTAGAGAGAGCTTTTACAAGACACAGCAATCAGGAGCCAACGGACCATGCTTCATCAACCTCCAGCCATAGTTTAGCCATTGCTTAGATCCAATCTTCATTGTAACTAAAGCTAAACAACTTGCTTTGTACTCGATACACTAATTTCATACATCATCCACACAGGACGTAGGGTATTACTCCATCCGGGAGCCTAAACCTGTATACATCGTGTGCCGCTATCTTTGTGCTTGACACTGACACCAAAGGTACCTGTGATCATAAGTTTATTATCGAATTCTGACCTTCGACAAGTTCATCAATAGACCCATAGTGTCTTTGAGCATACAACCGGTAGCAATATGTAGATCTAGTGGAAAAACATCCATGTGGTGCAAGGGCTTGAGGTGGAGGGCAACGATTCTACATTGGATTCAGTAGCGAGAGATTCTAACATAGCTATAAGAAGCCAATCAATGTGAATTATTTTAGAGCTAGGCATGGTACTTTTTAACAAATATGGCAATATGCTCCTGGTCATCTATTTTTAGCAATTTCTTGTATCGTCAAACCTAACCAAACAACAATCCTATAACAGTAAAACCCTAAGAAAGCAAATCGGTAAACCATATGCACCTAGCCCTAAGGAATGGAGGAACAAAGCTGTGGCCCTAAGCAATGGATTGAATATTTAAATGAAACAACCAAATTAGTAAATAGTTCAAACTCTACATATAAAATTAGAAGTAGATAAGAGCACTCGAATTGCCCTCTTCAAATATCTTAGGGCTTGAGAAGGAGGCGACGACGTGCTCGGGGGAGGAGGCAGTGATAGGCTCAAGGTGGTGGCAGTGATGTGCTAGAGGAGGTGTGTGACGGGCTTGGGATGAGTCGATCAACGACGGGCTAGAGGAGGAGACCGATCATCATCTGTAAGATTTCATTTGGGTGATGAATGCGAAGCATACAAACCCTAATACGATATATATAACACAAAAGTGTTATCACTGACTGTTCGATTAACAAACTGTATGTAATACTTGACAGATGATTTGTACCACGAACCGTCTGTGCTATTAGTTTATCACATACTGTTCTTAGCTTATAATGTAACTTTGACGGTCGTGCTAGCAAAACTATCTGTGATTAGCTTTAACATAGATTATTTTTTAAAACCATATGTGATGAGGTGTCTTATATAGGTCTTTCTATAGTAGTGCCAGTTTGTAAGACTTAACCTTATCGGTTTATGTATGACTACTTGATATTAATGACGTATCTAAACATGTGTATATGCGTTGATTCCTCTCGATTGTGAATGTGTGCACTAGCCACTAATCATAGAACTAGCGTGGTTGAAATGCAGTATGGTTTCAGATCATGTGATCCTAGAGCTCGACAATAACTCGCCCTAAATTATTTCTAAAAAATAATATTTGCATGTAAGTATGACAAATGGAAAATAACATTTGCATGGATGTATGACAAATGAATCTTGCTATGCTGGACCTATTGGACCTAAATCAGTTTTGGGCTGGGCCTATTCTTCATGACCTTTTTTCTTAAAAAGAAGAGAAGATACATGAGAGAAAGTAGAAAGAGCAGAAGATATAAACATTCACATTTAGAAAAAAAGGGAAAAAAAAGGGAAAATGAGCTTCAACATTTCCAAGAATATAACAAAATACAAAATCTAGTGCTCTATAAATTGGAAAGAAAACAACCCGGCCTTATAATCATCTTTAAGTAGTACTAGCATATATATATCATGGTGATCAACTGCAGCTAACATTTTTTTATGCCTCTTGAAATGGTGACTACAATGAAGTTAGAACCAACCCAATTGTGTACATTTTTAGTGGACAAAAACCTAGCTCATTGAATGTATTTTTTTTTTGTTGGTAGCGTCTAGAATCTATGCGTGGTTTGAATTTCATTTATACATTTGCCATTTGTCACCCTCTCTGCTACTGTTATGACTACAAGGAAATTAAAGAAATTACAGAAGAACAAGCAAACACGTCAAGTTTTTTCGTGCCTTCCCCTAAAGCAATCCTAAATTCTCAATCAGCGAAGTCAACAGAAGCAACCAAAATTTATGGTGCTTGAATTCTGTGGTGCATTGTTTCATGTGCATATATAATTTTTTAGGCCTTTTTTTATATATATCCTTTTAAATTACTCCATGCATGCATATGACTTGCACCATGAGATGATGTGATATCTACCAATACTGTAGGCTTATGTTGTGCAATCTAGTAAAGTTATAGTGAACATTAATTAATCATGCATTTGACCGCCATGGCGTGACAAATTAATAGTCATAATTAGCAGTGACAATTTTACATGTATTATTTCAAGTCCCTTTCATGAAAAAGGAGAAAAATGTATGTATGTTCAACAGCTTTAATTCTTAGGCTCTAGTGCCGGCCATCTGCGTTGGTGACACTAATTAGTGGACGGCTGATTTTTTTTTCTTTCTTAGATTTCACTATCACATGTACGGGCTCATGATTGCACAATAATAAGTGTTCCACAGTTGAACATTGCAAGTGATGACAAGAATTTTCTTCAAGGTTTGGGTATTTTGGAGTACAAAATAAGTTTCGAGAATCTTGCATAATTGTATGGCCTAGCATCCATGACGTGACCATTTTTATCTACAAGCTCTAAGTAATTATCTATTGATCATGGTATATATTCTTTGAATTATATATAAATTCAATGTTATGTAGACTTATTTTTATATATAACTAAATATATTATAATTTTAGGAAACTAAAAATCATTGCATAAAATGATGTGCCAAGAAAAGCAAAACTACTCTACGGAAACGCTTGTGTATATTCAAATTGTTGCCATTTTATTAGTGATGGTTTAGAGGCAGCTGCGTGTATATAGATAGATAGATAGAGTTGATTACACAAACAGAACACGAACTAAGAAATACGGGCTTGCTCTACCTTGATGCATGGTTGACTGTTTTCAACCGTATGTGATTGGCTATGCAAGGGACGGGGATCCTGTTGACGGGGAACGGGTAGGCTACTCTAATGAAAAATTAAAATTTTCTATCTCGTAATCAATGAACCACTGCAAGTTATAGATCACGAATTACCATTAGACGTGCAGACCCGTAGCGCAAGTAAAGTCGATGAAACGCGGTGGTGCAGATGTAGCCGTACTAGCCTCGCACCTCCTCCAATAGCTTCTTGTGACCGTTGTGGGTTGCAGATCGTCCTAGCGTTGAAGCTTCGCAGCAATGCCTCCAAGATATCCATACATACGGAGCAGAAACACCACTCGCCGGAGTGCTAGCGCCGGCTACGCAATTCTGGACAGAGGAGGGGTGGCGGCTAGTGTCGATGGTTGTTACCGACAATGAAGAAGAGGGAGTGGGATTAGGCGGAAGATCTAAGCCAGATGGTAAAGCAAGACGCAAGAGATTTTACCCAGGTTCGGGCATGGAGATAATACCCTAGTCCTGCTTTCTTTGTTGTTGTGAGCGTTTCGGTGTTCTGGATTACAAGAAGCTCTCTCCTCTTTGTACAGGATCCTCTCTCTATATATACGCCGGCCAGGGCATCCCCCGGGCACGGCTGGGGGAGTTGTTGGGCGCTGCAGGGCGGCAAAACTGTGGAAGTGGTTGGAGACAGCAGGAAGACCGCCTCAGAAAGCAAATGACAAAACACAAGATACCATGCGAGCAGCGCCTTCGCAAGAGGTGCAACTGCCACCCTCCTCGCTTGCTCTGGCGCCATGTTCCGCTCTCCTTTTTTCTGCACGACGTCCGACACCTTCCTCGAACCCCTTCTTCACTTTACCAGGTGGACTCGGTCCGCCTCCATGGACTAATTGATTTGGCCCGCCGGCTAGACTCCTGGTCACACGACTTCCACAGTAGCCCCCGAGTGCTTCGAGACCGAGCCGTCCCATGCGGGTTTGCCCTTTGCCTGTTGTGGCTATTTCTCGCCGTTGGGTGTATCGATGGAGAGGTCGCGATGGACTCAATTCTACAGCTTCGTCGAGCGCTCCGCCTAATTTGCCCTGGCCTTGGTACTCAACACGGCTGCAAAACATTTCGTCGCTCGTGAACGCTTCGCGGGTTAATGTGGTGACGCTCACGCCGGGTCATGCCAGAGCATGGCGTGGCTCGTCATGGAGCGAACCACCATTTGGGCCTTGGCCGAGTGGTAACTACTCATGTGCGGCAGTCGGCGCCTCATGGAGCATACCTCGGGTCGGAGTGATGACGCCTACGCCCGGTCATGTCGGGGCATAGCGTGGCTCGTTATGGAGTGCGCCACCATTTGGCTCTTGGCCGAGTGGTACCCGTACATGTACGGCAGTCGGCTCATCATGGAGCGTACCTTGAATTTGGGTCTGATGACGCCTACGCCCGGTCATGTCGGGGCATAGCATGGCTCGTCATGGAGCGCGCCGCCATTTGGCTCTTGGCCGAGTGGTACCCGTACATGTACGGCAGTCGGCTCATCATGGAGCGTACCTTGAATTTGGGTCTGATGACGCCTACACCTGGTCATGCCGGGGCATAGCGTGGCTCGTCATGGAGCGCGCCACCATTTGGCTCTTGGCCGAGTGGTACCCGTACATGTACGGCAGTCGGCTCATCATGGAGCGTACCTTGAATTTGGGTCTGATGACGCCTACACCTGGTCATGCCGGGGCGTAGCGTGGCTCGTCATGGAGCGCGCCACCATTTGGCTCTTGGCCGAGTGGTACCCGTACATGTACGGCAGTCGGCTCATCATGGAGCGTGCCTTGAATTTGGGTCCCCCTCAATATTTGATTCGTCTCGCAGATCCGAAGATACGACCGATGCCTGGGCGCGTCGCGCGGATAGGCCAACCGGCGAAGTCGCGCCCGGTCAAGATTGGTAGCGATGGGCCTACCTCCGGCCGGAATCGTCGCCCTTTATATTCCCCGGGGGCTGCACCAGATTAACCCTTCTCGCTTCACGCCTCGCCTTTTGTCCTCGAAACCCATCGTCCTTCCCGCAAGCCCCACTACTAGGGTTAGCCGCCTCCGCCGCCTTCTGCTCCTTGAGTCACCAATGTCGTCCCAGGAAACGCCGAATCCGCCTCCCCAGGAGCCTGCCGCGCTGCCCCCGGCCCACGATTGGGTCCCTTCCACGCTGACGGAGGCGCATTTGGATGAGATGATCACCATGGGGGTGATACTGGCGACTCGATCGGCCCGCCCACTGCGGTGAGTTCTACCCCACCCTCGCCGCGAGGAAGTCGAGTCTTTGAATCCTTCTTCAACAGGATTTGGGCTTCCCACGGCAGCCTTCTTCCGGGCTCCTTTCCTACTACGGAGTCGAATTGGTCCACCAATCCCAACTCCATCCCGCACATCGCTGTTTTCATCCACCTCTGAGGCGATCTTGGGATCCGCCCATTTCAACCTCTTCCGACACCTTTTCCTTCTCAAGCCCTTTCCGAAAGGCGAGCTCGCCAAGGCGGTTAGCGCGCCGGCCACCGAGGGACAGGCGAGGAAGATCTATTTCGCCATCCCCTTCAGGACCTCAAACAAGGGGTGGCACCGCGAGTGGTTCTACTGTGCCAACCACGAGCCTTGCCTTCCGTCCTTCTCCGGAGAGCCCCCGAGAGTGTCCCCTTCTTGGACCGCGGTTCCCCCCGAGCACGAGATGGGGCAGGTGAACGAACTCCTCACCCTGATCTTTGACTTGAAAGAGGCGGGATTGACAGGCGTTGGGATCCTCTCCAACTTTGCCGTTCGCCGGGTGCAGCCCATTAAGGAGCGGGTATTCTTGGGGTACGAGTACCGGGAGGACGACCCGATGCGGGAGGTTGCCGAGGCTATCGATCGGGAGTTACTCGTGATCCGAATGAGCGACCTCTTGGCCCCGGACGTCACAATCCTCCCGCCCCACACTCCGAGCGCCTTCTGCTTGACGAATCTGCCTCCTGCGGTGAGTGCTATGCCCTCGTAGGGGTTTCTGTGTCTTTTCGCCGTTCGATTGCTAACCGGGTTCACCCCCTTGGTTCGTCGTAGGACCGGGTGGCCTTTTCCTCTGATCCCCCGACTTCACCCCTGGTCTCAGGCTTCCGCGATCAGGCCCGGGCGTCGCAAGACTCCGAGTCTCGGATGCAGGCTGACAACTCCAGGCTAGTGCAGGAGCTGGAGAACATTCACCGTGAACAGATCAAATACTGAAGGACTCAAGCCGGGCCCCAGCCGACAACGCCCGATCGCCGCAGAACCGGAAGGTGCTTATCTCTTACTCCGCCGCCCCTTGCGCCCGTAATGTTTCTTACGATGATCCCGGGGTATGCAAAGGGTCCGTATGAGTCACAGGAGCAGGTCAACGTCCTTAAGAGGGAGGTGAGAGCTGCTCATGAGCTTCACGGCAAGTTTCGTGACTCCATCAAAGGGATGGCCGAGTTCTGCGCTACTCGAGGAGCTGAATCGAGCAAGCGATGACGAGGCTCTCGTTGCTATCACGGGTCCCGAAGGCTCGGGGCCCATATCCAGAGACGCCGACGACAAGCGCCACCAAGTGTTAGCCATCGTGAAGTCACTCTATCCCGGTGGAGCTAGAGATCATTAGGAGGGCTTTCCTTTGTCTGGCCGACGATGATCAAGCCGCCGCCTTTTTGAAGAAGTCCGAGCGTGGCCTCTTTGGTGGAGAATTTAGAGTTGGACCCTTGACTAATGCCGACTTGGACTTGTAATTATTTTTTTTCTCCCGACTATTCAGCATCGCCGGCCACGAGTGGCCTCACCATGCTCGAGGGGATTTTTTCCTGCGTCATGTGTTGCTGGCGCCTCGTTTTGCCCCCCCCCCCGACGCTAGTGGATTTTAATCACTGCCTCGGTGGCCGTGCGTCGTCAGAGGCGTTCCAACTTCCCGTAATGGTACGGCTAGGGACTGTTTGTCTTTGGGCTTGTATTTAAGGGCGTTACCGCTATCGGTGCGATCGCCCATTCTTCTTGCTTTCGCCTTCCCGTCTTCTCGCTTCCAATGGCATCTTCACCAAGCTCCGTTGCTCTTAATGGTGAAGGTGCTCTAGTCTCTTCCCTGCCGCTGGTCTTCAGCTTTGGGGATGACGATCCCGCCTCGGAGGTTACCGAGGAGGAGCTCTGGGTGGACTACGACCTCATCCTTGCCGAGTTAGCGGCGGAGGAGGAGGCCGCCGCCCGCGACGCCGCCGCCTTGGAGGTCTTCCTCGAGGTTGTTCCGGCGCTTGCCGAGGTCGCCGACGCCCTTGCGAGGGCTTTGGCCCGGGCCCGCCGTGCTGCGTAGGTTTGGATGTTTTTAGGAGGGACTTTTGTAGGAGAAAGAAAAACATGCGATCGGACATAATGTTCGATCTTATGGTGATATATATTATATATATGGAATATGGCCTCCTGGCTTTATCGCTATGTGCAGTGTTCTTTTATTTGGATATTCCGCGCGACTGGCGTAGCCCCCGAGTGTATGGCTAACTGTTAGACATGTACTCGAGCAGCTACGCACCATCGTTTGGAATTTGCTACTTGAGGTCAATGGTTTTAGGATTTGGTCATGATTGCCAAGGGAAAAAGCAACAAATTTTAGTCATGAAAGCAGGGGGTAAACGTTTGCATTCGGACACTATTAGGTGACTGGTAGCCCCCGACTTACTGCTCACTTGAGTATCAGGTGAGTAGGAAGTCAAAAAACGACTAGGATTACAACGATACAGTGGAATGCATATTTTAAGTGTAAAAGCGACGTAGCTGTTCTATGTTCCAGGTGTTGCCGAGCGACGCCGCCTCGCGCTTGAGTCGATAGGCTCTGGGCGCACCACCGCCAACGATGTAAGGACCTTCCCAACCCGGGAGAGCTTGTGCTCAACTTTTCGATTCTTTCTAAGAACCAGATCTCCTTAGAGAAAGCCGGCCCGGATGTTTTGATCGTGGTAGCGCTTGAGACCTTGGAGGTATTTGGTCGATCGATGGACGCGACGCTCTAGCCTCTTCCACTGCCGAGGTCCTCCAATCGGCTTTTTCGACTCGACTTCTTCAGAGTTCCGGACCGTTGCCAGATCCGAATGTTAGCTCGGTGGGTAGGACCGCCGAACCGTATACCAGAAAAAGGTGATCGCCCAAGAGTCTGCTGGGGTAGTTCTCAACCCCCAGAGCACCGAAGGCAATTCTTTTAACCACCGGGTTGCGTACGGCTTGAGACGGTCGAATATTCTGGCTTTCAGGCCTTGTAGCACCATGCCATTAGCCCGCTCGACCTGTCCGTTGCTCCGTGGATGCCCCACAGAGGTGAAGCAAATCTTGATCCCGAGGGCCTCGCACCAGTCTTGGAATTCTTCGCTTCTAAATTGAGCGCCGTTGTCGGTGATGATTCTGTTCGGCACACCAAATCTAACGACGATTTCTTGAAAAAACTCTCTGGCTTTGACCGCGGTGATGGTTGCAACCGGCTTGGCCTCGATCCATTTGGTGAACTTATCGATAGCGACGAAGAGGAAAGTGAACCCACCCTGGGTCTTCTTTAGTGGCCCGACAATGTCAAGGCCCCAGACCGCGAATGGCCAGGTGATCGGGATGGTTTGCAGCTCCTGCGACGGTATGTGAATTTGGGGCAAAAAGCGACAACTTTCACAAGGCAAGACGATATCCTCCGCGGTCTGTGATGACATTGGCCAAAAATCCTTGCCGGTGAGGCTTTGCCGACCAAAGCATCGGATGCCGTGGTGTCCGCAAATCCCGAGTGAATCTCTTTAAGGAGGGCCCTCCTTCTTGTTCGATATGCATCGCCTTAAGATCCCTAAGCGCTTTTTGAAAAAGCTCCTCCCGACCACGTGTAGCTTTTTGCCGCGGCGATGCACTCGGCTTGCACGCGATCTTCGAGAGCTCATCTCAGAGGTAATCTAGGTAAGGCTTTGTCCAGTCGGAATTAACGACCAGCACCTCCGCCCCGACTGGTTTCTCCTCACCGTCCGACTTCATGGGCGGCTAGCAATGACTTGTGAAGTTCTTCACGAAGACTCCTACGAACCGGGTCCGATCGAGCCTAGCTCGGCGAGCCTCGCTCGCCATCTCGTTGTCCCGACATAGCACGTGGGTGAGCTCGAGTCCGTCGAACTTGTCCTCCAGCTTGCGCACCTCCTGGCAGTACGCCGCCATGCTGTCATCCACGCATGACCACTCTTTTTGCACTTGATTGATTACCAGCTGGGAGTCCCCGCGAACCGTCAATCGCCGGATACCGAGCGATATGGTGATGCGGAGCCCATGTATGAGCGCTTCGTACTTGGCGGCGTTGTTTGACGCTGGGAAGTGGAGTTGAAGGACATACTTGAGGTTTTCTCCCGTCGGAGAAGTCAGCACGACGCCCGCCCCCGCACCATTCAGCGTGAGGGAGCCGTCGAAATACATTGTCCAGTACTCGAGGTCCTCCACGGCTGCGGGCTCTTGTGTCTCAATCCACTCGGCAACGGTTGGCAGGCTGAGATTTGACACCGTCCGGCTTGAAGGAGATTTCAAATGCTCGAGCTCGACCGCCCACTTGGCGATCCCGCCGGTGGATCGGTTGACAGAGTAACTTCCCCAATCGGAAAAGATGTCACCACCGAGACGGGTGCTCTTGAAAATAATGCTTGAGCTTCCGAGAGGTGAGCGATCTGCGTGTAAGTTTTCGCACTTGAGGGTACCGCCTCTTAGACTCGCCCAATGCTTCACTGACGAAGTAAACCGGATGTTGAACCCTTTGCGAGTGCCCTGCCTCCTCTCTTTCTACTACAATCGCCGCGCTGACCACATGGGTCGCGGCCGCTATGTAAAGCAGGAGCGGCTCTTTTGGTGTCGGTGCGACCAAAATCGGAGGAGTGGTCAGGAGCGACTTTAGGTCTTCGAAGGCTTGTTGCGCTTCAGGGGTCCACTGAAAGTTGTCTTGCTTCTTCAAGAGTTTGAAGAACGGCATTCCCCGACTGCCCAAGAGGGAGATGAACCGGCCGAGTGCCACCATACATCCCGTGAGCTTTTGGACGTCTTTTTGGCAAGTCGGCGGCTTCATCTTGAGGATGGTGTTGATTTTCTTGGGATTCGCTTCAATGCCACGATGTGATATGATGAACCCGAGCAGTTTCCCAGAGGGAGCCCCGAAGACACACTTTTCCGGGTTAAGCTTCATCCGGAAGGCTCGCAAGCTCTCGAATGTCTCGGCTAGGTCGGCGGTGAGGTCTTCCTTCACTCGGGTCTTGACCACGACATCGTCTACGTATGCTTCCACGCTATGCGCCCGAAGTTGGTGTGAAAGCACCGCCAATAGCGCTAGTAAGTCGCGCGGCATTTTCAACCCGAATGGCATCGTGACATAGCAATACGCGCCAAATGGTGTGATGAAGGATGTCTTGATGCAGTCCTCCTCCTTCAACTGGATTTGGTGATACCCTGAGTATGCATCCAAGAAGTTCAGGAGTTCACATCCAGCGGTGGAGTCTACCACTTGGTCTATGCGAGGCAAACCAAAGGGGTCCTTTGGGCACGCCTTGTTGAGATCTGTGTAATCAACACACATGCGCCAACTTTTATTTTTCTTGCGTACAAGGACCGGATTCGCCAACCGCCGATGATAAACTTTTTATGAATTTAGCCGCGAAGCTTGGTGATCTCTCTCTCGATGGCATTGAGGCGGTCTCGCCAAATCGCCCGAGCCGCTGCTTGACGGGTTTAGCTTTACTGTCTACATTGAGTGAGTGCTCGATCACCTCCCTAGGGACACCGGGCATATCGGACGGTTTCAGCGAAGATGTCCCGGCTTGTTCAAGAAAAGTGACGAGCACCTCTTCCTATTTGGGATCGAGCCCTGTCCCAATCAGGGCGGCTTGCACCGAGTTGGACGGTCGAGATCACACGCTTGACTCCCTCGTCGGGCTTCATGCTGGACTTGGTTTGCTTTGCGGTCGGAACATCGCTCTCGCCAGGAGGGCTGCCGCTTGCTTGATCATCTCGCCTCAACCGAAACCACCGGTTTCGCCAGTCGCAGCTTCTCCTGTCAGACGTGAAGGACCGCTGACGCCCCTCAGATGGTGATGACGCCGCTTGGCCCCGGCATCTTGAGCGCGAGGTATGTGTAGTGTGGAACAGCCATGAACCGGGCCAACCCTGGCCTTCCTAAGATGGCATGGTATGCCGTCTCGAAATCAGCCACCTCGAAGTTCAAGTACTCTGTCCGATAGTTCTCCTTGGCTCCGAACGTCACCGGGAGCGTGATTTGCCCGAGCGGTACCGTCGACGTCCCTGGGATCACCCCGTGGAAAGGTGACGATCCCCGCTTCAGCTCGGAGCGCGGAATCTTCATATCATCAAAGGTCTTGGAGAAAAGGACATTGAGCCCGCTTCCCCCGTCGACCAGTACCCTCTTGAGCCTGACGCCGCGTATGACGGGGTCCAGGACAAGAGGATACCTTCCCGGGAAGGGAACGCAGTCGGGGTGATCCGAACGATCGAACGTGATCGGGATCTCGGACCACCTCAGGTATCGGGGCGTGGCCGGCGTTATCGCATTGATCTCCCGAGCGGTAAGCTTTTGCTTCCGCTGACTCAGATGTCGTCAACCCCCAAATATGTAGTTGAGTTCACGCCGGTCACCGGTAGTCGCCTCCGTCTTCCTCAAGCGGGCCTTGCTTTTCTCCGCCGCTTTTGCCCCCCCTGTTCGCTCTGTTGTGCCTCTCGGGCAAACCTCTTCGGTGTAATATCCCTGGTCGCGTGCCTCGGGGTGGAAAGGACATATGGCGCCCATTACTTGTCGAGCCGCCACCTCGCGGACCTCGCGGACGAAGGCCGCCGCCGCGACTAGCTCTACCGGTCCGCGCTTCCTGTCCTTCGGTTTGGAGGACTCGGCGTGATCCTTCTTGTCCTTGCACGGGCGGTCTTCCGCGCTCCGCCAGGCGCCCGAGGCAAGGGCGAGCGATCGACCAAAGCGAACATCTCTCGACGGTAGTCGGCGGCCTTCGAGACATTTTCTTGATTAAGTCGGGTCGCCGACTCTTCCTCGAAGGCGGCTATAACGACCGCCTCTAAACATCACGAACATTATTCTTCTTCGCATGAAACGCCGGATGAACTCTCGCAGAGACTCATTCTTCTTCCGTGAAGTTGGTAGAGGTCCCACGCCGCCCCGTGCCTTCGAAAGTGCCCTGAAATTGAGATAAACCGCCACAGAGGTCACCCCAGAATCTATCGAACCCGCTTAGGAGTCCGTGAGCTGCTTGCGCCGAGGAGCGAGCGTGACCGCAGTAGTTGGCCATCACATTTCGTCGCCCCGCCGCTTTGACCGCAAGGGCGATACTTGCGCCACGCCGATCTCTCGCCATCGAACTTGACAATACCCCTAGGGTTGAAACCGTCGGGCCACACCACTGGCGGCCGGGCGTGAAAGCGAACTCCGCCAATAGGCCCACAACATGGCGCGCCGAGGCGACCGCACGAGGGGGTCCTATCCGGCGGTTTCGTTGTTTTCGCCCAGCGACCGTGGTTTCCGCGATCGGGCGGATCCTCACGCCGCCACCGCGATCGCCGCCGTCGTAATTCAATGCCGGGCCAGATTGCCCTCACTCCGCAGACTCTCTTCCTTCGATCGCGGGCGCCTAGCAAGAAGATCGACACGAGATCTCGGCTGAGGCTCCGGCGGCGTCTTCACCGACGGAGCTCTGCCGACCGCCTGGTTGGCTTTTGCGCAGTCCAACCGCCGCCACCGAGTAGCCGCGGATACGGAGTGTGTCTTTCCATGGGCGCCTCTTGGTTTTGGCCGACCGCCGTCACCATGGCTTTCACTTGAGCCACGATCGTGGTCATATTTGTCTGGCCGAGAATCGCCCAAGGGTGTCAGCAGCCGTTTTGGAGGCGACGACGCTTTGTGCGGCGCGTGAAAGATCAACCGATCTCCCCTCTTCGCCGCAGAACTCTTCGCTGACGTTCGCGCCCGATGCCGAGGGACTTGGCGCGCTTTTCGCGCGCCGCTACGACGTTGGCGATCCGCCTCGCCGTGTCCGGCCGATCTTGCGGATGCAGGTGTCACCGGTCGCCTTCAATCGCGAAAACTCCGCGGAAGGCTTTGGGCACGAACCGCCATGTTGCCCTTCGATCCGCCCGAGTTCGGCGAGAGGGCAAGCTTCTGAAACCGCCGGTGATGAAGTCCAGCTCCGGCGGAAAGTCCGTACGGAGCAAAGAGACGGTGATCTCGTTGAGTGGTGCCATCAGGCTCAAAGAGGGTGATCTTCACGCGCAGCCCCTACCTGGCGCGCCAACTGTCGATGGTTGTTACCGACAATGAAGAAGAGGGAGTGGGACTAGGCGGAAGATCTAAGCCAGATGGTAAAGCAAGACGCAAGAGATTTTACCCAGGTTCGGGCTCTCCAATGGAGATAATACCCTAAACTGTCGATGGTTATTACCGACAATGAAGAAGAGGGAGTGGGACTAGGCGGAAGATCTAAGCTAGATGGTAAAGCAAGACGCAAGAGATTTTACCCAGGTTCGGGCTCTCCAATGGAGATAATACCCTAGTCCTGCTTTCTTTGTTGTTGTGAGCGTTTCGGTGTTCTGGATTACAAGAAGCTCTCTCTCTCTCAGACAGATCCTCTCTCTATATACGCCGGCGTGGCATCCCGCACGGTGGGGAGTTGTTGGGTGTCAGAGGGCGGCAAACTGTGGAAGTGGTTGGAGATAGCAGGAAGACCGCCTCAGAAGGCACCGACAAAACACAAGACCATGCAGAGCAAAGGCAGCCGTTGCAGAGGCACAGCTGCCACCCTCCTGCTCCTGGCGCCCGCGGTTCCCGCTCTCCTTTTCTCTGCACGCGTCCGGCACCTTCCTGAACCCCCCTCTTCACTTTACCAGGTGGACTCGGTCCGCCTCCATGGACTAATTGATTTGGCCCGCCGGCTAGACTCCTGGTCACACAACTTCCACAGCTAGGGTTTTGGGAATTCCAAATTCCTATTGTATTCCTCTCATTTTCAAAGCTAGTGCCTCCTCCCTTTATATAGACGTCCCATAACAGGTTTCAACCCTTGAAGCCCATTAGAAACTTTAAGCCCATTACAACTCGGATCCCTATCCGAATTGGTTATAACCCCTTAAGTGTGAGACCCTATAGGTTCACATGCACTCAGATATAGTTGGAGTAACCCTATCGATCATTAAGTACTCCTATTCGACCATCGGATACAACTACTCGACCATCGAGTACTTCTACTCGATCATCAAGCATTCAACCAATAGTAGATAGCGGCCCTTAGCAGGACTTACCAACTCCCGAGTACATGTAAAGATCGGACGAACCTCAATAATGTCCTATATGCATTTCCTTTTGCCTCATGATATTGGTCAAACCCAAGACAAGTTATTGTCATCCTTGTTTGGATGGCTCGACCACCCTTTCTCGATGCCGTGACTAGGATTCCCTGAATACATCGAGTTAACCCTTTAACTCGATGACTCAACTAACTCTTTATTCGAGTAGCAGGGCTATGTATTTTCCAAAATCCGACCACTCAAGAGGCCTAAAGATATCTCTCCCGTTGTATGGAGGGGCAAATCCTATCTTGATCGATCACGCCTCACAGCATGTTTCATGACAAATCCGAAAGCCATCTTTATAACAACCCAGTTACGGAGCAGCGTTTGACGACCCCTAAATAAGCCATTACGCATCTTGAGAACATGCGACAATCTCAAGTCGAAGGATATATAGCATACACATCACATATGAGACTAACCGATGACATAAAAGAATACAACGTTCTCGCAGTGTCTCATAGTGGGTCAATGTCTAACACTATGTTCTCTAAGATATGTCCATATTGTTGGTTTGATATCTCCACATCTATGACCTGTGAAACGTGGCCATCGATCAGTAAATATGCTAGTCTACTTATATGTGTCCTCATATGATTATCGACTAGGGACCCCTTTTTAGAATTAATATCGTAAAGATGAATATAGAGTTTCACAAACAAGTCACGTACTTGTTAATCAATATCTATGATGTTATTCAAAGAACAATATCATAGTTTATGAATATTTATGGAAATATAATCATATCTATAATTGTCTCTTAGGATATATTTCCAACACCTATATAGTCCTATGGGGAATATAACTTTAACTTAAGCAGTCCCCTACGGATAGTTGGATCAAAAAATGACGGTTCAGATCTTTCATTAATACTGCACAAAAAGACTGTGCCAATTTTTTTACTATAATAATTACTTTAGCGATGCACTGTAGCAACTGTTAACCGGTCCAGATCATAATCGGACTATATGGACCTTCTTAAATTGCAGGCCTTGTAGGTACTGCACAAGATCCTTGTCCCTATGCAAGAGCTACCTAACGACTTCTAGAGGAGAGGAGGCCGGTCCTAACGTATACTACCATACTTTCGGCAGTACCGATCAGTAGCTAGCAGAGCTACAAGAAGTCGATTACGGTTGGTGAACAAACTATCATATTTTTGTTTGAAATAACTAACAGAAATCTTAAACAAATGCGGGAGAGTGCATTGAAAAGATATTTTTCTTAATTATATCTCGAAAGGAAACCTTGCACAGACCTTTGAAAAGGGGTTGGTAAGATCAGTTACTGGTAGTAGCTTAGACAGTGTGTATCAGGTGCAAATTAAACTCATTCTGGGTGTAAACATGTAATAACCTCTGCTATGAGCCATTAGCCATCTGATTAAAATGAAAACGAATCGTGTTCTCGATCCAGTGGCGGAGCCAGAAATTTCTAAATGAGGGGGTCTAAGAATGAAGTGGCGGCACATACGAGCAGGCGCAGACACAGTGGTGTCTCCGATCGTCACCACCTGATGCTTATTGTTAGCACTTAACACACAGTACTCCACTGCCATGTGGATTAGACGAATAGTACTGTATCAAAGACCAAAAATGTCTAAAAAATTAGACGTCCTAGCAATTATGTAGACCAATCACAAATTCACAATCACATGATCTGTACAACTTGTCGCCGGTAACTAAACTAATAATTAATCAATCGATAATTAGCAAAAGGCACGAACTGTTCATGGATATATGACATATACATATGCCTATGAAAATGCGACGAATATGGAGAAAACTAGATAACATCTCAAGGGAAGGGACAAAGGTTCAGCGCACCACGCACGTCATCGTAAACCGGCCGATCGACGATCAACGCTAGAATGATCTAGTCGCCGTCATCTCCGAGAGAATCAAGAACAAAGAAACTGAATAATCTAGTCGCAAGAAGATGGAGAACGAACGGAGAAGGCGAAGGTGAGACGTTGGTTCGGTCTTTGACTCGATGGTTTATTCACAGCACGCGAGAAGACGAGAAGGCGAGACGTCGGCCGTTGGACGTTTGGCCTTGTGACTGTATATACACTCTAGTTCCTTTCATGGGCCAAAGGGGGGGCCAGGCCCCATCACGCCCCCCCCCTCCGCCACTGTCTCGATCTCACGTAGATTGTGCCGGGGTATGCTAATGCGCTATGTTTGATCTACCGCGGCGTTTCGGGGAAAAATGCAAATTAGTAAAAATCTAACTTAAAAGTCTAATAAATTCTAAAAAAAAGAGAGATATAGGGGAGGGTATTTTCAGCATCTTTGCAAAATTGTAAGATCATCTCAATCGCATTACGAGATACGAAAAATACAAAATACTTAGCCAAAATAGTAAAAACACTACAAGTATTTGTCTTTCTTTTATCTAGTAAATGCAACTGAGTTTGATCTAGATATTTTGCAAAGATATACAACATACCGTCCCTTGCGTCAGGTAATTTTTTAGAACTTTCAGAATCTTCCAAGTTTTACGAAAATGAGAATTCTCAGGTGATAATATTTTGCCATGATCTACGCCATAATCCAAATATAATTCGATAACAAGTGGTAGCATTCTTGTTGGTCTATTTTCAGAGTAGCCCTACTGAATACATTTTTCTTTTGTCACAATTGCCATATTTCAGATGCACCAGTAAGTATTGCATCTCGTGCCAAAGTGGACGCCATCGCACTCTCTCTCTTTCGTGTAGGGACAACAGCATGGCCCACTTCAACTTCCCCATTGCCTGTCCAAAATTGGAGACCATTACCCTAAGCAAAGCCTGATTCGGTGACTCCTTCTCGTTTGCTCACAAATGCAGTGGTCATTTCGGACGACAGGATATTCAAGTACACACTATAATGGCCTTGCTGGTTGGATATTTAGCAGGAGCAGCACATTTTTTCTTTCTTTAGATATAAAACGGGCACACAGAACCCACGCATATGATATCCATGCACCACATTCACGCATCACATGTATATGCACATATGCGCGTTCTTTCTATATGCTAGAAAGTGATCGAAAGCTCAGCCTTAAGAGCGCGGAAATATACTCTCTCACTTACCGCGTACGAATCAGTGCCGGCCCTGAGGGGGGAGGGGGCAGCCGCTCCGGACCCCCAAACCATAGGGTCCCACCCCTACACATGTACTAGTATTAGTATATTTTATATATAACAGTATAATACGTATAGTTAATAGTACCTGAGAAACGAAACTTGATATAAATAATTTTTTGGATACACCTTGAGTGTTTATTGGTAACACTTATATATATTATTATTATTAATTAGAAGGGCCTTATTTTAAATCTCGTTTCGGGTCTCTAAAATCTCAGGATCGCTACTGGTACGCATGAGTACCCGTGTTTAAATAGTACAGTGGGGCATGGGAAATTCGACTCTCATCGGATGAATCCTATCGAATTTGAGTCGTGGCCAAGCGGGTGGTGGCCAGGGCGCATGAGCGCCACACCGGGTGGCGGCAATGGCGCATGGAAGCTACAGCGAGTGGCTGCAACAGTGTGCGGGATGTTGGGGTGAGCGCGCTGGCGGCCCAGCAGGTGTGGCGAGCACAAGAAGATTTTTTGGCTTGGTGATCGTACAATTTATTGGTACACTACCAGTACCAATACTAAGATGGAAGCTTTCCTGCCCATGCAGCGATGCCTCGTCACCACTTTCGCCGAGAGGCGCTCCAAAAATTGCCAAATTATATTCAGGTCCTTATTATCTATTTTGCAACAAGGCCCTTCAAAAATTGTAAAATTGCATTTAGGTCCCTCCAAAAACTCCAAAAATTTGAAATTACGTTCAGGTCCTCCTACTGTCCTTTTTGTAGAAAAGCCTTTCAAAATTCTAAAATTCCATTTAAGTCCCTCCAAAATTCCAAAAAAATACGTTCAAGTCCCCCACCGACTCTTTCGCAAAAGACCCATTTGAAAATTCTAAAAAAACGTTTAAGTCTCTCACCACCTATTTTGCAAAAAAAACTCGTAGTTCCACAAGTTCGAATCAAACTCTTTCTCGAGCTCTTTTGCTAAAAGCCTCGCCATATTCAAGAGAATTGCGTCCTAGCCTAGACCATGCCCTTTTGCAAAAAAAACCTGAGTTCCGTGAAATAACCCTCACATGGCGTTGCGCTTACGCGTCTAGTAGATACAACTCCGCAATGCAATTTTTTTGTCTTGTATTGGATTTTGTGTCCATGCAATGTCTCATGTAAGATATTGCTTTCCTCCCTCTATTCTTTAATTCTAGCCATATCATCTTTAACCCAATGTGATGAACGAGAATGGGCAGGATACTCGAGCGTAAAATCAAAAAAAAATTCCCACGGTTTTTCTAACAATTACGCGATTTTCGATGAAGGAGGTGTGGCGGCTAAGGTTTCGAGAATTCCAAATTCCTATAGTGTTTCTTAACCTTAAAGTCATCACCCCTTCTCTTTATATGGACTTCTCATAATGGTTCTCTACATTAGAGACCCATTAAGAACTCAAAGCCCATCAAAATTTAGATCACCATCCAAATTAAGTCCTAACCCTTTAAACGTGCAACCCTATTGTTTCACGTATATTTGGATATGGTCTGAGTACTCTTACTCGACCATTAATCGGTAGCAGTCCCTAGTAGGATGTGTCAACTCCAGAATATATGTAAAAATCACATAAGACAAACCTTAACAATGCTTAGTTATATGTATTTCCTTTGCATCATGATATCGGTTAAACTCAATGTGAGTATGTGCCATCCTCGTTTAGATAGCTCGATTACTTTTTCTCGATTACGTAACTCAGAATCCCTGACTACAGTTAGCTCTTTAACCATGAGTAGCATGATGGCCATGCATTTCCGGAATTCGATCAAACGAGAGACCTAAAAATACTTTCTCGTTGTATGGAGGGGCAAATCCCGTCTTGATTGTCATGCCTCGTAGCATGCTTCATAACAAACCTGAAAGTTGCCTTTATAACTACCCAATTATGGAATAACATTTGGCAACCCTTAAGTAAGTTTTTACATATCTTGAGTATATGCATCGACCTCAAGTATAAGGATATAGCATACACATTGTATGTGAGACCAACTGATAACAAGTAAGATAATAAATTATGAATATAAGAAAATATAATCATCTATATGATTACCTTTAGGGCATATCTCCAACATGTGGCTTCTACATGGATGGGTAAATAATACTCCCTCCGTTCATAAATACACATCATTCTAGCTCTCAAATTTTATTTCTAAATACATGTCATTCTATAATTTCGAGATAACTTTTAATTATTTTTTATACCCTTACCATTCATTATTTCTAATGTTATTTATTATAATGGACTACAGTAGCACATATTATCTAAGTGTAATAAGTAAGCTAATAAAGGGAGGCGATTTGGTCATTTTTTTATACATGTCTTGGTTGAAGTATAAAATCCTAAAACGTCATCTATTCGAAAATAGAGGGAATTTTATATACGGAGTCGTCGTCTATTCGGAAACAGAGGGAATAATCACTATATTATACGCTGAAGAATCTCTACGCAATGAGGGCCGCCACGTCAGCGCTTTTCCAGAAAACCCCCCACAAAATCAAAAATTACGAGCAGGTCCTTCCACTCAGCGCTTTTCCAGAAAACCCCCCACAAAATCAAAAAATACAAACAGGTCCTTCCACTGAATTAGAAATCGTGAATAGGTCCTTCTACCAGTTATTTTGCAAAAAAGACCCCGTAGTCCGGTTCTTTCGACCCAGGAGATTTAAAGAAATTTGAATTGCGAACAGGTCCTTCCACCGGTTATTTTGCAAAAAAAAATGCCGGTTCTTTCGAAATTTGAAATTTCAAAATTTGGAAAAAAACGCTGGTTCTTTTGAAATTTTGCAAAAAAATGCAGGTCCTTCCACCGGATATTTTGCAAAAATTTGAAATTGTAAATAGGTCCTTCCACCAGTTATTTTTAAAAAAACCCCCCCGTAATTCCACAAATTCTATTTACAAAAACTCGGACCAAATTTTTTCTCGCAGCGCAGCATCGCACACGTCTCTACCTAGTTTTATATACGGAGTGGAGCATTGGAAGTGCCCTTAGTTTTACCATTGTCTTGCAACAACTAATGGGTAGATCTCAATGGTGAAATTCAAAATTTTCATAATGTTGGATTTGTAGATGCGGTATGCACATTAATTGTGATGGAGTAGCTAAGTGTAAAAGGTCAATAGCTACTCCTATTCTTCTACTACCCCTATTAGTAGGGCCTAAGAATGCTTCTCGCTAATAATGCAAGTAGAAAAAGGTTAGTCTTAGATCTTTGTTTCAAGACACACGCATATTACAAGGCCGCTTTGGATTTATGCGCCTATTCTATTGGAAGAAAGAGGAGAAAAAGGTGAAGCCTTAGCTTTTGTTTCTTGCCCAAGGAGCCATCTATTTTGCACAGAGCTCGAACATATTGGTGCCCTAAATTGATGTATTTTGATGGATATGTCACCAGGAGCACCAACATTTGTGCCAGCCGCACCCAAACATATGCATTCACCCCTATACAAGCCAAACCCAATGTGTCAGGAGGGGTAAAAGGTTTTTATCTTTCGGAAGTTCCCTTCCTCAAAATTCAAAACCTACTGTATATAATTCTCACAAGATAATGCTTATATGTATAAAGTGTTTTGGAAATATATGTAAAATGGTATGGTAGTAAAATGGCTCAAGTAACCGAAAATATGAGTGCCCAAACAAACATATATAACCTAGTCGATTTTCCATTTCCTTAAAGGGCAGATTGCATGCATTGGTGATTCGTTCGCATCGAGCAAGTACGTTAATTTGGTAAATCACCTAGTATTGAACACGAAGAATAGATAAATGAGGGTAAACATAAGCAAGTAAGGTAACCGCGAGAAAGAGGCAGGAATGCAGAATTTTTTTTCCGATTCCTACTAGAATTAACTATTCCCTACTAAGGTCCTGTTTGGCAAAACTTCAGATCCTAACTCTACCTCAGATCTGGAACTTATAGACTAAAATAAAGTGAATTAAGTTTATATTTTTAATCTAAAATATGTAAACAAGATGACCCATCTAAACGCTTTTAATGTATATACCCATAGCTCCAGCTCTATAAATTTTTGGAGCTAGAAATACCCTGCTCCACCAACTTTATGGATTTTGGTAGAGCTAAAGCTGTACGAAACACCCCTTAAATTCCTGTTACAAGCTAGCCCTAAAATGTTAGTTTGATCGGGTACCCTGATCTAATGATTGAGATTTGTGTTTGATAATTACTTCATACCATGGATCACTGTAAAATGCCTTAAAAGTCATTGTGTATTAACTACATATAAAGATCTTTGGGTGCAAAAATACTAAAAAGTACTACCTCCGTTCCCGAATAGATGATGTTTTAAAATTTTACACTTCGACCAAGGTACGTACAGAAATGACCAAATCACTCTTTTTTATTAGCTCACTTATCACTCTTGGATAGTGTGTGTTACTCTATTTTATAGTAATAAATAATATTAGAATAATGAATGATAATGGTATGCAAAGGAAAAACAATTAAAAGTTATCTCAAAGTTGTAAAATGATATGTATTTAGGAATAAAATTTGAAAGCTATAATAACATGTATTCGGGAACGGAGGGGAGTAATGAAATTTTGTCTGAAGATGCTTAATTACTACTATATAGTAGAACTTCGGGTGCACTCATCCCTACCAAGAAAAATACTAAAAAGTACTATCATCGGTCCCGAATAGATAACGTTTTAGGAATTTACACTTCAACCAAGACTCGTACAGAAATGACCAAATCACTCTTTTTTATGAACTCACTTATTGCTCTTAAATAGTGTGTTACTCCATTCCACGGTAATAAATAACATTGAAATAATGAATGGTAAGGGTATACAAAGGAAAAACAATTAAAAGTTATCTCAAAATTGTAAAATGATATGTATTTAAAAATAAAATTTGAAAGCTAGAATGACATATATTCGGGAATGGAGGGGAGTAGTGAAAATTTTGTATGAAGATGCTTAATTACTACTATACAGTATGAACTTCGGGTGCACTCATCCCTAACATGAAAAATACTAAAAAGTAGTGAAATTTTTGTCTGAAGCCTCCTCAAAGAGGGGGGAAAACTAATGATGATTGCATTGGAGAAGCAAGCCCCGCAAGCTTGCATTTCAATTGCAGTAAACAAACTGTTCAATTAAGAAAAAGGTCTCCACAAGTCCAAAATAAATGCTTAGTTATCGAGGCCTCAAACGCCACTCCCCAGGGTTTTGTCTACTTTGTAACAGTAGCTCTATGGATCAGGGTGACCTTGGTGCTGTGTGATATGGGACACGATTGGTGTCAGGATACCATGACTTCAAATGCTTGAATTTAAGCTAAATTTAGGTATATATTTTAAAAATTTTAGTTTTAAGGTATATACTTGTCTATAACACTTCAAATGAAACACGTACCTTTGCAAAAAAAAAAACTCAAATGCAAAGATTTTAAACAATTTAAGATTAAATGCTTTGCTGATATATATTCATCACATACCTACAATCAAACTACCATAAAAAGGAAACTCTAATTTGAATTTCAATTCAAACTTGTTTGAACTAGTTAGTAAATTAGTTAAACTCGAGATACAAAAAAATTCAAGCTTTTTCACACGCGATAATTTCAAACTAGTGAAACATAGGAAAAAAATATATGTTTTAGACTACGGTGCCTAGCACCATGATGTTCCAATATATACACACACACACACACACACATATATATATATATATATATGTATATATATGTATGTATATATATGTATATGTGGTGCAAACCACCTTTATCGTGAAAACCACCCATAAAAGTTTTGAAAAAATCTCAAAAAATTACCATATGTAGGGGAGGTGAGCCTGTACAATCCTGCAAAATTTGAAGATGAAACTCAATCGCATTTGAAAGAAATAAAAAAGACAAACAGCAAAATGAATAGTACTAAACAGTGAAAAATTACTATTCATGCTGGATTTGTCTTTTTCATATCTTTTCAAATGCGATTGAGTTTTATATTCAAATTTTGCAGGATTGTAGAGGCTCACCTCCCCAACATATGGTAATTTTTTGAGAATTTTTCAAAACTTTACAAGTAATTTCACGAGTTTTCACGTAAAAGTTTTACACAAAAAATATATATATATATATATATATATATATATATATATATATATATATATATATATATATATATATATAGGAAGCTCGTTTTGTACTCTCGGGAGTACATACTCCCGATTCAACGTAGCCTGCATATGACGTGACTGAGATGTCGACCTGACCTTGCTTGACTATCAAACCACGATCAAAAACGTGTGCATGCATGACTATCAAACCAAAAACTACTCGTGTACGTGTTGAATCGGGAGTAGGCATGACTATCAAACCAAAAACTGCTCGTGTGTTGAATCGGGAGTAGGTACTCCCGGTAGTACACAACTATTTTCCTATATATATATATATATATATATTCGGTGAAAATATATGGGGGTATATTTGGTGAAAACCACATTTACGGTTAAAACTCCGTGAAAACTATACTTAAAAGTTTTGAAAAATTCTCAAAAATTACCATATGTAGGGGAGGTGAGCTTCTACAATTCTGCAAAATTTTAAGATGAAACTCAATCGCATTTGAAAGATATGAAAAAGACAAATTCAGTATGAATAGTAAATTTTCACTGTTTGGCACTATTTATTTTGCTGTTTGTCTTTTTCATATCTTTCAAATGCGATTGAGTTTCATCTTCAAATTTTGCAGAATTGTAGAAACTCACCTCTCATACATATGGTAATTTTTTGAGAATTTTTCAAAACTTTTAAGTGTGGTTTTCACGGAGTTTTCACCGTAAGGGTGGCTTTCACCGAATATGCTGCCTATATATATATATGTGTGTGTGTGTGTGTGTGTGGAAGCATATTTGGTGCAAACTACCTTTACCGCGAAAACCATATGTAAAAGTTTTCAAAAATTCTCAAAAAATTACCATATGTAAGGTAGGTGAGCTTCTACAATTCTGCAAAATTTGAAGATAAAACTCAATCACATTTGAAAGATATAAAAAAGACAAATTCAGTCTAAATAGTAATTTTTCACTGTTTAGCACTATTTGTTTTGCTGTTTGTCTTTTTCATATCTTTCAAATGCGATTGAGTTTCATCTTCAAATTTTTCAAGATCGTAGAAACTTACCTCCCCTACATATGGTAATTTTTTGAGAATTTTTCAAAACTTTTGCAGGTGGTTTTCACGGTAAGCATGGTTTGCACCACATATGCAGTCTATATATATATATATGTGTGTGTGTGTGTGTGTGTGTGTGTTTGTGTGTTTTACTATCATACAGGAGTAAATCGATGTTCATTTTAGTAGTAAAATTTGATTCATGCAATATTTATTAGAAAACTTATATCATGTTGTTCCTCTCGTCATCGGTAATCTACTAGTGAAATTTGTTCGTGAATCGGAGCATCAAATAAAAAGTTATGGCTAAAATAAAGAAAGAACAATCTTGTATGCGCAAACTAAAAAATGAAGTAACTAGTGAAGCAGTAAAGGTGGTTGAAACAACTAGTAAGTGCATTTGTTAGTTTGTGTATGATTTTGTTTTTACTTTATTTTAGCCATAACTTTTTATTCTTAGATCCAATTAATGAACGGTTTTTACCAGTAGTTTACTGACGACAAGAGGAACATAATAATATAAGTCTTGCTAATAAACACAAGATGAATGAGTTTTTACTACCAATTTATCGAATGTACCGTAAGATTTTACTACCGCATGGCAGTAAAATCTATGTATACCGATAGTAAAATCTATAAGTCTCATTAATAAACATTAATTTTTCTAGCTGGTAACAAATTTTACTATCCTTATATATAGATTTTACTATCCTTATATATAGATTTTACTATCAATAATCGATGTTTATTTTAGCAGTAAAATTTGATTCATGCAACATTTGTTAGTGAAACTTATATCATATTGTTCCTCTAGTCATCAGTAATCTACTGGTGAAATTTGTTCGTAAATCAGAGTACCGAATAAAAGGTCATAACTAAAATAAAGAAAGAACGGACATGTATACGAACTAGATAAAATGAAGTAACTAGTAAAGCATAAAGGGTGGCTGAAACAACTAGTAAGCGCATTTGTTAGTTTGTATATGATTATGTTCTTACTTTATTTTAACCATAATTTTTTATTCGTAGCTCCAATTAACGAATGGTTTTCACAATAGTTTACTAACGACAAGAGAAATACAACGATATAAGTCTCATTAATAAGCACTGCATGAATGAGTTTTTACTACCAATTTACCGAATGTACCATAAGATTTTACTATCACATATATAGCAGTAAAATCTATGTATACAGAATAGTAAAATCTATGTATACGGATAGTAAAATCTGATTTATACGGTGAGACTTATATCAATATGTAGCTCTCGTCGTCAGTAAGCCAATGATAAAAACCGTTCGTGAATCAGAGCTACCAATAAAAAATTATGGCTAAAACAACAAAAAAGATTCATATACATACAAGAGAACAACATATCTATTAGTTCGGTTGGTACGTTATAAGGGAACAATACACGAAGCGCCATCGCACAAAGCGAGCACGCTCTATGGTTTCAAGTAGTGCGTAAAATAGCTTAATCTACGCGTAGAGGCACAGAATAGCGCCACCGCATGTGCGCGCGCGCGTGTGTGTATATATATATACTCTTACCATGAAAACTCCGTGAAAACCACCTGTAAAAGTTTTGAAAAATTCTCAAAAAATTACCATATGTAGGAGAGGTGAGCTTCTACAATCTTGCAAAATTTGAAGTTGAAACTCAATCACATTTAAAAGATATGAAAAAGACAAATTCAGCCTAAATAGTAATTTTCACTGTTTAGCACTATTCATTTTGTTGTTTGTCTTTTTCATATCTTTCAAATGCGATTGAGTTTCATTTTTAAATTTTGTAGGATTGTAGAACCTCACCTCCCCTATATATGGTAATTTTTTGAGAATTTTTCAAAACTTTTACAGGTGATATTCACGGAGTTTTCATGGTAGGGTGGTTTGCACAACATATGCAGCCTATATATATAATGCTATTTGACTAATGCACATGTTTAGGGAAATGGGATTAGGAAAAAAAACTGATATTTCACTCCTCACCTTTCACCCACTTGCCATTTGCATCCCTCCTTTGCCGGCGGAGGCACGGCCGACGGCACGTGCGAGAACCCCCTGGCGGGTGCTAGGCATACGGTACGGGAACCTCCTACACGTGCGAAACTTCGTTTATAATCAAGCTCGCGTAGATGAATGTCTCCCAATCAAATTCGTTTTTGGGTGTATATATGAATCTGCAGCTAGTATTTGCGAAGGCATGTATCATATGAGAATTAACCATGCATCCTAGAGTAAGAAAACTTTCAACTTAGATAATTATGTGAAACGCCTGATTGTGTGCAAGGAAAGGATTACTGTTCATTTGATCATGAGCATACGGGTGACCCAAGGTATAGATTGAACAAATACGATTTATTTCAGGATAATCAGAGGATTAGTGGCAATAATTGGCATTAAGGTTCTGCTAAAAAAATCGGCATTAAGGTATCCCTAACATGACAGATATACCCAGTGGCGTATCCGAAACTTAGAAAGAAGGGGCTAAAATTAAGACATCAAACTATAATATATATATATAGTATTTTTTTCAAAACATAGAACATGACAAAATGATATATATAATATAAAAATACCAACACTTATCTAACGATCGTATATAATATAAATCGTAATATTACAAAAGAAAAAAACGTCGATCATTAATTCTTAAGGGTTAATAGTTGATATTTATGGGTTTTATATTTTGAAAGCGTTGTAAAATATCTTTCATGTCTATCTTGAAAAATATGTCTTGCTCGATGTAGCATACCATGAGATCATTTAATCGGTCATCATTTATCTTATTACATAAATCTGTTTGGATAATTTTCATTGCGAAAGCACTTCCAAATGTAACTATGCCCACATATAAAACTAATGCTAATTGATAAGCCTATAGACTAATGGATAAACAACATGCTTTTTTGCTTAGCCATCATCACCCATGAGACTAGCAAGATCATTACAACTTGAAAATTCTTCTCTTCCCAAGTCATCAATGAATAAGTTAAGTTGTGCTTTCAAAACTACACGGTCATATGATGAAAATCATCTGAATAAATATCTGAAAACCGAAGAAACCTACCATGTTCAAAATTTGCAAATGAATCTCTTAGGTTTAGACAAGCAATGCATCTCAAAAGCTCTATCGAAGATTCACTGAACCGATTGTTTAACTTGGTAACTTCTCTAAATTTGTAAATGAGTTTTTCCTAAATTTATCTAACTTGGGACAGGGGGGCCATGAGTGGGGCTCCAGCCCACCCAAGCCCCCCTGGTAAATACGCCACTGGATATACCCCTACATATTTATTATTATTGCATGCGATGCGACTCCGTGGCTCAGACACAACGCAACGGCGTGTAGCTTCACGTTGAAGACTGCAATGATAATATTACTCCCTCTATTCATAATACTAGATGCGCAGCGGGTTCATACATTGCTGTGGGTGAAAGAAATTGTTAAGACACACTGAGATTTTTAATATATAGAGAAAGAAATTTAAAAAAAATACCTTAAAGAAGGAAACAAAAAGTGCGTTTTTTTTAGAAAATATCTCTTTGAATCTTTTTTTAAATTCCTTTAAAAGGTTTTGAAATTACACAAATTATAACTTTTTACGGTAGCTTAGTCATGCTCTCAGAACCCTTCCAACAAATTTTAAGAAATTTACAAATAGTAGCTCAATTAAATTAATGAAGTTGCTTTAAATGCATTAGTAGTATTGTCAGATTTTTTTAAAAATCGCAAAAGTTTGATCATAATCTATAATTTTTACAGTCGAGTAGACATGCTCTTAGGACCTTTCTCAAAAATTTTCAAGAATTTACAAATTTAGTAACTCAACTAAATAAGCGAAGTTGTTTTAAATGCATTAACAGCACTGTCAGATTTTGTTAAAAACCGCCTAAGTTTGATTATGACTTAATTTTTTTATGGTAGTGTAGGCAAGCTCTCAGGGCCCCTCTCAAAAATTTTCAAGAATTTAAAATTTTAGTAGCTTAGTTAAAGTAGTGAAGTTGATTTAAATGTATTAGTAGCATTTTCAGATTTTTTAAAAATCGCACAAGTTTGATCATGTCTGAATTTTCAGTGTTACCACCAATATAGGGCTGGTAGCACTGACCCATAACGAACGGTTAGCTCATGGCATTAATTGCACTGTCAGGGCCTGTTTCCACTTAGGGCCGGTGTTACCGCCCAACTGGAACTGATAGCACCGGTCCCTTTTTATTTTTACTTAGTCAAAAGCATGCTCTTTGTAAAAAATGCATCGAGCTTTAGATCGGTGCTACCGCTAGGCCGGTAGCACTAAGCCTACGTGGCCGATAGCACTAGCTTGAAAAATCCAACCAAGTGTCTTCTCTGTAATTTTCACATTGACCTAGGGGTCGGTGCTACTGCAGGTGCGGTAGCACCGCACCCACATGGGTGATGCCACCGATCACTTTGAATATTTTTCTGAAATCCTCAATTTGACTCAAATGCAAAACAAATATGGATTCAAATATGCAAGATTTGAGCTTTTAAATTTTGATCAATATCAAACTACTAGTCAAGACCCCTCTTAATAGTACAACATCTATTCTAGCAACCCGATCTTTCTCTAAAACTCCAAAATCGGCAAAAACTACGAAAATATCCTTAATTTTATACCTTGGCATAAATTAGCTTGATGCGTTGATCTTCCTTTTGCTTCATTTCCGTGCCTCATTGCGTGTTATGTCTAGGACCAATCTTTTTCAATAAATTCAAAGAAAAATATTAGTCATGTAATCACGATTGTTATTAATATCAAAATCAAAATAAATTGGGGCCTAGATATACTTTCAGCATCAAACTAGACATTTTGGGCCGGCCCGTGGCATGGCAGGCGCGATATACACATGCACAATATAGTCCAGGATAGCATAGTGCGATTATCGAGGGCTATCTGGGCCCGACAACCGAAAACACGATAAATGACACAGTGAGCTCGAAGGACCGTGCTTGTCTTGACCTGAGACGCTTCTGAGGGTTGACGGGCATAACGTGGCATGGCACAACTTTGGCACGAGTTTTTTTACAATTTTGATAAATACTAAGAAAAATTTGACAGTATAAGTGAAGTAAGAAGAATTATCTCAACAATACAAAAAGCACGAGGCAATTGAAGCGCTTCAAGTGTGTGGAAGAAGCTAAAAGACAAGGCGTCTAGTTCGCCTTATGAAACGCTGAGCAAGTTGCAATAGAATCCACAAGTATAGATCAATCACTATCTCAACAAGCTTTTTACGAAAAATGAATAAAATTTAGTTTTTTCCACTAATATCTGTGCCCACTTCTTTAGCCCTATGCGTTTTTGTCTTCTTTCCTCTCCTCACAATAGTGCAAATCGACTAGTGTTGAACTTATATGGCATGAAGATAGCACGACATACTAATATACCGTGCATATACTTATCAGAGACAAGTCGAACCGACACATCACGGCACAACCATAGTCCATCCTGCCCGTCGATGCTATTGTCGATCCACTTGAGAGAGAAACACATGCGACCGTATGTAAGAAGAGAACACGTAGTTTAGTTTCTAAGATATAAAAAAATAAACTAAAAGAAAAGAGAAGAACAAAGCCAGTCAATCGCATGCTGTAGGACATATCACATGTAACAGCTAGTCAAATATCAAACCTACGTAGGGCCTGTTTGGAACTATTGAGTGTGACTGCTTAAGCCAGCATTGCTTGCTAGATTGGCAATTTGGCACTATAAATCTACCTGCAAAGTACAAAATGGAAGAAATTTTCAGAAAAGTACAATTATAGATATATGAATATGAATGCCCATCGATTGACAGATATATCGCTGGCTGCTGCATGCATATTGATTGATTATTTGATTTTCAGAAAAAGGTAGCTAGTACGGTTGAACGTGGCTCCGTCTATGGATGGATCATCTGAGATGATAAAAAATCTCGAGTCATGACGCGCTCAAATGCTGGTGTTTTGTCGCCGCCCATCACGCACCCTTCGGATGATCCAAGCATGCGCACAACTATTCGCCAACTCTTTGTACTAACTAGTACAAGCCTATAAGTGCCTTCTCTGTAGAACAGCCTGTGCATGCATAAACTAATTATTATTATTATTATTATTATTATTATTATTATTATTACTACTACAGAATAGCTTGTGTTCGAACCTCAGGCACATTGTGTTCTTTTTTTCGGATGCTTGCAATATTTTTTTTCTATGTGTGCAATATTTTTTCTCTACGCGTGCAATATTTTCCTTCGATAACAGTAGAAATGTCGGCACAAAAAAAAGTGTTGCACACGTTGAACAAAAATGTTGCACACGTTGAAAAAAATATTGCAAGTAGCATCCGATGGAATGAACAGTGATCGGACATCTGATTGCTAGTACTCACCTTATTATTATTACGATCTAAATTGTCTGATTTTTTTCTTTAGTACTTCCTCCATTCTTTTTAAGTGATGCCATACAATTCATGCCGTCAAAATTTTCTAAAGTTTAATTACTAATATCTATAGATTTGCTACATAAAAATTATATAATTAGATTTATCGTTAAAAATACTTTCATAATATTACGATTTTATTATTATGTCATAGTATAAAGTTAGAAAAAATAATGGTCAAAGTCATATCTCGGAAACCGTAAAAAGTAATCAACTTTTTTTACCTTACAAATAGACAAACCCAATTAATTAATCTTGTTTTTTTTACTTAACGTTACTCTTGCATATGTAAATCTAGCTATGATGAATATGTAGGATTTTTTGATAGGTTAATGATGGAAATAACTCTTGATACACAGTGTCTAAACACTAGTCTGTTTCTAGTGTAAGACGGAAACATAACGGAGGCCAACAACTCTTATCAGCATAAGAATTTCAGGTACATCGTGCCATAGACCAAAATTAAGGACCACATTAATTAGCTAGTTTACTTTGGATAATACAAGACATATTATATTCAACTATTCGTGCAACTCTTGGCTTGAGGATGCATGCATGCCAACAAAATAGCAACTAACGAATCTTGGATTAGCAAGGGACACCTATATGCGTGGAGGGCCAGATTAGGCTATTCACAGTGCATTGTATCTTATCACAATATCCAAAACTGTCATATCATATGATATTATAGAAGATACAACTATCACAATGCATGGTATCATGGATTGTTTCTTAGTCCTCACAAGATAATTAAATACTGGATGTGTATGAGAGTATGAATTGTGGGCCATTTAGATGATTCAAATTTCAATGTCTATGATTTCGTGTCCAAATGGTATCTTCCTCAAGATACAGTTTTCTTCTCTCCACTCTTAGGGCAATCCCAATGGGATGACTAGGATAGTTTCCATAGCATTAATTAGGTTGCCATGTAAGCAAAATGGTGATGTGGAGGTAGAGTTAATGATGAAAGAGAAGAAAATCATTTCTCATGCAGGAAACCATTTCTACACAAGTACCAAGAAAAGGAAAAAGGGGATTGGGTGAGAAAATAAGAGAAAAGAGGAGATTGGATGAGAGTTTATTTTGAAGAAACTATCCATTGGGAGCATAGTTTCTACATGTAGTGTCTAGATGATATGGAAGTTATAGAAACTATATGCACCCTCCACCTCAGCTTGTGTCCATAGAATTAATTACGCTGCCAACTAAGCAAAAATCTGATGTGGCATAGGAATTAAGGAAGGAGAGAAGGAAAAAACAAAAGCTGTGTCTCATGCAAGCTGGGTCGCACGGTATCAAGACGCAAGAAACGAGCAAAATCGGGGTTGGACGTTTCTGCGCGCTTACCAAGCTGTGTTTGTGGTGCATGCATTGTTTTATTGCTCTCTCTCCTCTAGACACTACTCATGGAAACCATGGGTTGGGAAACTATGCATTGGTTTATTGCTTTATCTCTCCTCTAAACACTGCTCATGGAAACCATAGGTTGAGACTGTCCTTAACTCTCTTGCCACATCATAAAAAATACTTATGTGACATGTATTAAATGAGTATGTTACCATGCACTAGAATAACCTTAGCTTAATTCAAACATGAGTGTTAACAAGTGGACGCTTTCTTTAATTAGCTCATCAAAAGGAGTGAGGTGATCGCCTCATCGTTGCTTGCAAGTCGTTCCATCCCAAGTTGCACGCTGGCTAAGGAAAAAAAAAGGTCTGGTCATCTCAATGAAAAAAAAAAGACTTGGAGAAAGAAATTGGCTCTAGAGTTCTTTTGATGATGCATGCATAAAGACTCAAGAACTAATTTACCAAATTTATGTACTAAGCTGGGAGATTTTGAGTTTCAATTCCTCTATCATCAATGCTGACTAATTATATTTTTTATTTGAAATTAACAATTAAATTTCGACTCTAACTTTACCGAAACCTAACAATTTTTTTTCCTAGCTCTACTGACCTGGATGTGCAATGGGAGAAACTTTTGCATGCCTATGCTCTACTCTCTTGTGGTAAAAAAAAATGTTGTTTTAGACATTGATATGATTCCTAATACGTAATCTTTATCACTAATTTATATTGTGATATATTTATAAAACACAATATTACAATGGTTTATAAAAGTTTTTTGACAAATCTAAATGTACCATTTTTATGTGTTAAATATAAATATTGAAAACTATATTGATAGATAAATCTTGAAAAGTTTGACTGCATGTCTCTGAAACAATATTTTAAGCTAAGTTATTAGTACAACTTATAATGGATCCAATATTACAACGGGAGGCACATGCATAGCTTCATTAACCTTGGCCGCAGAAGATCTAGGTAGTTATGGGAAAGCGAGTGCTGTCGTACGGCGACGAGCACACGTGGAAGGGTCGTGTGCATGGCCCCTGCCCACAACTACAAGTTGCCTGGGCCTATTTCTGACTGCCAGGTGGGTCCGAGCGCGTGGGACCCGTTTGCTAGCGAGAAGTTTAAGGATCTCTGGTTCTCCGTGGGCCCCGCAGAAGGTCCTCAGTCCTGACACGCACCCGTGCGAGCTTGCGGGCCCCACTCCGGCCATCGCGTGATGCTTGCTTCCGAAATTACTATGTTTTTGCACTTAAAGCCCCCCATTATCACCTAATTAGAGAAGCAAAGTTTCTGAAATAATGTAGTGCAGTTTTGCACCTGCGGTCATGAGCAAACCATGGAGAAAAGAAAATTACGCTGCATTGCCATCTCTGTCTCACTGTTTAGCACAAGATATCACGAAAGTGCGCACCCTTGGTACTAGTGGTGGGCGTCGTGTCAAGCTAGGCCGATCCGATACGGATTTATCATGTTTCGTGTCTAAACCGTGTCGGACCGCGATGGCTCTAGGTTGACTCGCCTTTGGTGAGCCTAGGCATGGTCCATTTTCGCTTCATGTCTGCTTCATATCGTGCTGGCTCAGGTCTAGCCTATTTGTACTATTGCGACGAGAAAAAGGAGCCGCAGACGCACGATGCTCCTCAGTACAAAGACTTGTACATTGCGAGAAACCGCTCTCTCTCGCCTATTTCTCTCAATCTCTCTCAGCTCTCTCTCATTTCTCTCGATCTCTCTCACTCGTTTATCTCAATCTCTCTCATCTCTCTCTCTCTTTCGTCCATCTCTCTCAACTCTCTCTCACCCATTGCTCACTCTCTCTCTCATCCGGCTCTCTCAATCTCTCTCGTCTGTCTATCTCACTCTCTCTTTCCCCAACCAGTCTCTCTCCCCTCTCTCGCCATCTCTCTTGACTCTGTTTCGTTTGTCTCTCTCAAGCTCTCTTAGCTCTTATTCTCTCCTGTTGCGCCCTCTCATCTCTCCATCTCTCTCACCTCGTCTCTCAATCTCTTAGCTCTCCATCTCTCTCGCCTATCTCTCTCACTCACTCGTTGCCCCTCCCTCTCTTTTCCCCTTTCCTTTTTTTCGATAACGGAAGCTTTTATTAATCTTAGTAAATTACATCAAGGTGATACAATTATACTAAGAAGACTCAAACCTCTACTGCCTAGAGTGTACGACCAAACACACACACACACACACGAGAAAAGACAAAGGAACCGTCATGACAAACTACATCACGCAATATTGTCTTCAAGGCTATCCACCATCATAGCAACACTTGGACCGCGATAAAAACTCTCCAATGACAACGCCTCTAAGAAGGACTCGATACGCACACGCACCGCCATTGCCATGATCCAACCAGTGAAGGCCAGACCAAAGGTTTTCACCTCGGAGAGTAAATCCTCAGACTACAAAACAATGCCTTCAACAAGACCATTGCTAGGCACAACCAACTAAGGTCAGACCTAGGGATTTCTCCCTGAAGTCGAATCTCGGAGATCGGTGTTGCAACCACCGCATTAGAGCTAGTGCCGCCATACCATAATCTTAGCCAATAGCAATGGCCATCTTCTCAAAGCCGGACAAACAATTTTAGATGTTTGACTCTCGATGTGATTCGCGAGCTAGCCAATAGGCACACGATCATCAAGTCCATAGAGTGCATCTAAAAAATGAGTTGTGTCACCTAAGAAAAGCGAATCCGCGAATCGATGCTAAGATGACATAGGTCAAAAGAAATGTATGAACAACGCTAGAAAGAGATGAAACGCTGAAGCGAAGAATAGTCACCGGTGACAACCCAAACTTGCCGACGAGTGACGAAAGCGACCCATAAGGCGAACACCACCGGGACAAAGCGGAAGCACCGGACGACGCCCCACGGAGGAAAAACGCGCTTCACGCCGCCGTCAAGGTGAGGTGGAAGTGTTGTCGACGACGCTTCAAGGAAAACGATGGCACCCATGGTTGTCACCATCGTCGCTCGGCGAAAGCAGCAAAGCGTTAGCCCAAACACCGTCAATCTCACCAATGCAGGAAGAGTCACCCGCGAGCACGCGCAATGGCAGCACGACCATTGTAGCCACACCAACAAAGAAGATTCATGGATAGAGGGCGCCGCCGTCCGGCGCGCTCTGGAACCCTAAAACACCTAGGGTGTGCAGAAGAAAGCGAACTGCGCCAAGCAAGTCGTCATTGCATCACCGCAAGACCAACCGATTCCGCCATACAAGCGCATGTTTGCGGCGTCGCGCGCAGCCACCGCAGAAGAACCGTCGCGGCCTTCATCCGCCCGGCGAGCCCTCCCAAACCCGCACAATGGCCCACCCCGCCACAGCCAAAGCAGATCCGTGGGAGGGAGCAGATCGAACCACCGAGCCGCGGATCCAACCTTCCCAAGACCGGGAGGCCCGCCGGCAACAACGGACCCCCTTTCCTAGCGGGAGAGAATGAGGAGTGTTGTCGACCGAAGAGAGAATGAGAGAGAGAGAGCGACGAACGAGCAAACAGTGAGAGGAGCGGAGAGAGCTAGGCATGATGCTCACTGAGGATAGGGAGAGATGGACTAAGAGAGTGAGAGTGAGCCAAAGAGTGTGACATAGAGAGTCGGAGGGGGATGAGCAACAGCCGGGAAGGATTTAAGCGAGGCAACTTTTTCAGAAGTCAGAATATTTATGCGTCTCAAATATTTAAGTGTCCATAATTTTATTTAATTACTTTAATTTCATAATTTTATTTATTTTCTCCCTTTTTCCTTCCTCCTTTCCCCTTTTCTTCTTTTTTACCTATTTTCCTTCTTTCGCTTTCACTTTCCCCTCTATTCCCCCACCCTCCACTTTTTTTTCCGTTTCCCCTTCTTTTTTTCCCCACCGACGGTTCCAAGGCTGGATTTGATTTCATGCTCCTGATGATACCTTTTCATTATAATTTGGTTACTGAAATGTGCTCCCATGTCTTGAGCTAACAGAAGTACAAAATTAATTGTAGATTGAAAAGTGACAACATGAAACAGGAAACGAGAGAAAGCAAAAGAAAAAGAAAAAAACATAGATACCCTACGAATTTAAATGTGTAATACCAGTGGCAATGAACACAAATATTGGAGGAAAAGAAGTAAATTTTATTAAATCTTGAACATGTACAGAGTTACTGCCTTGTTAAAAAGTTTACATCTCGGTGTGGGGTATCCCTAGTAAGAAAAAGAATATAGTAACTACATTTGTATACATAGACTACCCAAGATTGAGATTGTCGAAGTTCGCTACCACGTCCATGATCTTCGGATCCTTGGGCTAATGTTGTGTCTTGTCATTTGCACGCTCCCAGTTTTTGAGGCATGTAATTACCTCACCATCTCAGGTCTAAGAGACAATCTCCTCGGCTCAAGTATTCTCCCCACTAAATTGAAAGTGGATTCTGACGAGACAGTAGACATCGAAACCATAAGTATGTCCTGTGCAAAATGGGATAGCACGGAGTAAATACGTTAGTTATTCTTTCACCATAACAGCAAGTTGAGTTGATTTTCCTCGTCTATGTCAAGCTCGGTCTCCATGAAAGGCATGTCGAGGTAGTGGTTGATCTATACTCGTGGATTCTATTGTGATCTACTCGGTGTTTCGGAAGACGAACCAGACGACTTGCCTTACAGTTTCTTCCATATGTTTGAAGCGGTTTAACTACCTCGTGCTTATTATGTTGTTGAGGTAGATCTTCTTGCTTCACTTTTGATGCCAAACTTCTCATAATATTTGTTGAAAACTCTGAAAAACTCGTTATAAACATAAGTATAGGCCTCAGAGAAATCAAGATCGAATGCTTCATTTATTCCTTTGAAAGCGCCCTGCAAGTCAGGTAATTTTCTCCAATGATCCAAAATAGTAGCAAAACAGTACAAATATAGAGTAGCTTGAAAATATTTTAAATTTTTTTGCTCCATTCATTCTATAATGCGATATAAAATATAATTATATCTATTTTCTTTAAAAGCAATAGTAATAGTCCAAAGTCACTCGATGACTAATTAAGAAGTTGGGTAGTATACACCGAATAAATGTGTAGTTGTATTGTAAATAATTTCTAAAAAATGATGAAAATGACTAGTAATTTCCCAATCTACTTCAGTAATCAAGAGTTTACCATTATTACAATTGACGAAGACAGTGATAATATGCTCGTAGTCTTTATACTGCTCTAGCATAGTATACATTGAGTTTCATCTAATCTTCATATCAAGCTTGAATCATCTTAGGTCTTTATTGTTGACCCTGCAGTACTCTGAGAACTAGGCAAACCTTACAGACGAATTAGTAACAAAATTGATAGCACTGCGTATACCCCTCCAAACTAGGTTTTATTACAACTAAACTTGCTTGCACAATGAGATTAATAATGTGGCATATGAACCTCTGGTGAAGTTCAAAACCTCCAATATAACTCTCTAGATGCGGTGAGAAATGCTCCATAACCATCATGTTAGCTGATGCATTATCAAGAGTGATAGAAATAATTCTACCTTCCATTTTAAAGTCATTAACAACCTCAAGTATACGAGTAGCGATAGGCTCTCCGGTATATGACTTAGATATTGCCTAAACTCTATGATCCTTTTGTTTAATATGTACTCGTTGTCTAGGTAATGCGCAACAACACTAATATATACTACTCTTTGATGAGAAGAAGTCCATATATCTGATGTTAATGCAAAGGAAAAACTAAGTATCCTGAATATATGTTTCAATATTTCTAGTTTATTTGTAAATATTTTATAAATATCACGTGTAGTTTTTCTACTAACATGTTGATATTGTGAGCAAAAACCACGTTGCACCATTCTCTCAAAATTAGAGCTCTCACCTATTCTAAGTGGAAGATCCTCCGTAACTATATAACATAAAATTTCATCTTTAGCTACGTCGGCATTGTATACCCATGTACTTACTAAACCATCGGTATTGAAGTGAGTTGTGTCCGCATGCCCTCGCCCGGCCTCCGTCCAACCGATATCTTTCTCAAGCAATTCTCCACGTGTCTCTTCAGATGACCTGTTCCACCACATGCACATGCAGATAGTTTAACTTGACAGTATTTACCTCACGTCCGTCCATAATTTCGACGGTTCTGTTCATATGTTGTCAACACCATGCACGTCGACTGCCGGATATGGATGCTCGTGCTGGCTACATCAATATGTCGGGTTGCATGTTCTGTGTGGATACCAACACCTGTTCCGGATACACCGAGGTAGTAGCATATGAGTTTGGTGTATCCGGAATGTATGAGACATACTCGATACCATGCGTGCTGTTCAGATGATGGTCATCTATGCTGTAGAGTCCCATGTTAGGGGAGAGTTGGCATAGATCAATCTCTTGATCCTGATAAGGGTGACTTGGAGAGCATGGTCATGCTCTCCTGCTCTTGCTCTTGTGAAACATTTTATTTCGCAGCGGGAGAAAAAAAAGAAAGCAATTAGAGAGATGTGCAGAATGTGTTGAGTAAAAATGGACAAGAAGAGAGAGCGCGAGAGAGACGTGCAAAAAAAATGAGAGCTGCCCCCTGCCTTTATTGCGTGTTTGTCAACGCGCCCGTTGCAAATTGAAATCAGACACGGGCTGCGGAATGAAAAATTGAAAGAAACTTTATTTCATTTCACACATCGTATCACTGTCCCTCTGTCATTGTAAATTGAAATGAGGCATGACCGTGCACCCGCGCAGGATGAAAAATGAAGAGCGTGGGATGAATGTGACAAAGTAGCTTTATGTCTTTCATCGCCTTACGTCCATTTCAGTCATCACTTTCACGGCATGCTGTCTTAGAGTGGAGAGACCGAGAGAGACGTTGAATACATGAGGTGTGTCTTTATGTCCCGATGAACTGACGTCCATTTCAATCATGGTCTCTCTTACGTTCAAAACTTCAAATACATCATGCGCGTGATTCCGTTGCCTCTTTTTCCCATGATTCCCTCGAGCCTCACGGTCTCTCTTGCATTCAAATACATCAGGCTCCTACCTCCCTTTTCCCGTGATTCCCTCGAGCCTCATAGTCTTTCTTACGTTCAAATCAAATATATTATAGTATTATATGTTCCTATCTCCTTTTTCCCGTGATTCTCTCAAGCACCACCCATGACCGTTCCCTTCTCTCTCTCTCTCTCTTTTTGGTTCACACCCCTCCCACCCTCTCTCTTTCCCACCCCTACCCCCTCTCCCCCCTCTCTCTCCCCTGGGTCCCAAGGAGACCCACCCTCGGCACTGCACGGCGCGCCTGGCACCCCCCGCCCCTCATCGCCCTTGATTCCTCTGTGGCTCCGCCCGAGATCCCTCGGTTCCCGTGCCCTCGCCTAGCTCCAACAGCCCCTACCTCCCCACGAACCCTCTCCCTCCTTGTCAGGTGTCGGCTCCCTCCCCGTGAAGTGCGAACTCCCCTCCCTCCTCGTGACCCCTCCCTTCCCCACGCAGCCGCGATCCTCCTCCTCCCTCCCCAGCGGCCACGGTGCGTGAGGTGGCCATGGCATGCGAGGCGACGCGAGAGGTAGCTGTGCGGCACGGGTGAGGCGGGCCAGGTGACTCGGCGCCCAGGTGTGTGCGAGGTGGCTCAGGGGCCTGCACGCGGTGCGAGAGGTGGTGTGGGAGGTGGCTACGCGTGAGGCGGCTGTGTGAGGCGGTGCGCGCAAGGAGGACTAGGCAGCTCGGTAGCCCAAAGAGCTATGCGGGCCATGCTGGCCCAAGCACGACTGTAGTGACCCCCATTTTTACATAAATGCAAAAATGGAAATCTCATGTGCATACAGTGCTAGTCCCATGATCAGTAGCTAGCACACATATTTACAACAATTGATATCACATCCATACTCTTTATTACGAATAATAATGGTAATTTATATAATAAGATCTTACAATTTAGAGTAATGCAGCGGAAAGAATCAAAGTCTTATACTGTGCCCATCCAATCCTTCAGGCAACTGACAAGGCATAATCCCTAGAAAAAATCATTAACATCTCCGAATCCTACGTCAATTATGTTTTATCGAGCCAATCTAATTCTTCACCTAAAAACAACGAATAAGCAAGGGTGAGGACTTGCGTACTTAGCAAGACTTTTGCAAATCCTATTATATATGCAGGCCATTCAAAGGAAAGGCTTTCATGGTTAATTTGCATAAAGCTAGTTTGCAAAAGAATTTACTGAAGTGTAGAACATAAACGAAATTTAAGTAAAAGTAGTTTAATACGTAAGTATGAAACAGTAAATTTCACGAACCTCAGTTCCTTTGATCATCTCCATGAATCAATCATTGACATCACATGTCAATCCGAAATAATTCCTTTTCAACAAGGATATTCAATCCAAATCATAATTCTCGACAACACATGTCAATCCAAAATAATTCCTTTCCAACAAGGATATCCAATCCAAATCATATTTCTCGACAACACAAGTCAAGATCCATATTTTGTAAAATAAAACAGCTAACTATGTGATGACTTTCCCAAGTGCCTATGACCACGGGCGCAGCTAATCGATTAGTTTTACACTCTGTAAAGGTGTACAGCTTTACCCACAAGAAATGATCAGCATCTTTTGCTAGGCCATTCGACACACTTCCTTTGATGTGTCGGCAAGGAGATCATAACATAACCGTTACATTACTTAACCCTAACTTTGCACGAGCCTGGTGACGACAAACCCATACTATGGCAGCAGAAGATATTTGTACTAGTACGACAAGTGATGATACATCAAATTGTCGCACTTCTCCCTACAGGGTAGAAGATATTTGTACTAGTACGACAAACGGTGGTGTACCAAGTTGTCCCACTTCTCCCTATAGGGCAGAAGATATTTGTACATAGTATAACAACTAGTGATACACCAGAGTGTCCCACTTCTTCCCCCATAGTATGGCATACACCATTCTCCAGCCTACCAATGTGCAAAGTTAATTTTAAGTAACTTAATAGGTTAAGGCTGTCCCATACCAGCACTTGTGGTTGTATGGTTATCTTGGCCTGAAAACAACCCATAGTTCGGTCCTTAATTCGACATAGGCAATAATCTCCCCCTAATCTACGTGCAAACCCTTCTGCACACCTGGCTATTGCCAATAATTACCCGCATCAATATTATAATTTTATTTTCATTTTTAATTAAAATAACCAAAAATCACCATCATGTCTCAACATGTCTAAGAATCATCATCATGCCTCAGCATATCCAAGTATCATTTGATCAATGTCTCAATTTGATTTATCTCAAGACCTCAAAATGTCATGTGATCAATGTTTTCAACGAATCCTTACTAAGTCTAAAGCATGGCTAAGCAAGATTATTAAACATCGTGTATACCCAGAATGACATTATTATATTGTCTAACCATGATTCTAAGGTATCAAGGTTCACAAATTCATACTTGTCAAGGGAGTTTCAGGAATTTATAGGTATAGCTACCATTTCCCACAATATAGCAGAATTTAATGAATATACGTATGCAATCAAAACATTTAATGAAAACATTTATAAAACTGGGATCAACATGGTCAAAGAGGGTGCTTGCCTTGCTTAATCACTGCTTACAACGAAGTCGAGGTTGTAGTCGATGACGGAAGTCGTTACGTCGAATTCTACACGTCATTCCAATGAAAGTAGCAAATAGCAACTTCAATAAGGGCAAAAAGAAAATAGATAGCAAGAACAAATAAAACTTCACAAGAAACAGGGATTGCTCTTTATGAATTTATTAATTTTATTTTATGAATTCAAGATGCAAAAATTGGTTAAGATTAAATAGATATAATCATTTCAGACTTAAGGTGAATTCTTACCTTTAATTAGGATTCAGATTCAAAGCAACTTTTAATTAATATTCTAGTTATAAAAAGCTAACCTATTGATTTAGGTTACTAGCGTTATTTACATGATATTTAAGAAGGTTCTGGTGATATAAGTAACTTAACTACAAATTCCTTTATTATTACCGAGTTCATTTATCCAGTTTATTAAGTTCAGAATCATAATACTTTAGGTTATTCTATTGACAAGGTTTATATACAACACATAATAAAATGAGATCATTTCTTCGTATTATGGTAGTACATACTTCGGAGAGCGTTACTAAGCTAATTTCATACATTTTAGGGTTTGGATGAGTTGTTTTATGGGTTGTCGAAAAGACTTAAATGGTCACGGGTTTAACGTTATCGGGAGTCGACTTTTATTTTAAGTTTGCGACTACGCCTTACAAGGTAATTGAACCATATTTCATATATTAGTTGGGGATGGCTTTATAAGCATTTTAGAACTAGTTTCATAGTATTTTGCATTCATCCGAGACGTTATTCATATGAATGATCATTAAGACCTACCACGAACTTAGTTCAAATTTACACAAACATATGTTATTTTTGCATAACCAGGGACTTTATGATTTTACTAATATTTATGAATTCATTTTACCATTATTTGATCTCATGAACTCAAGTTAATAACTATTTTAACTTCTATGTATTTGAAAGACAATATATTTCCAAATCTAATTCAATTCAGATTCAACCTAAATGTTTTTACATATTTAAGTTCATTACTAATTTTTGGAACTTACAAAACTGATTTTACATGATTTACATTCTATTTGTAAAAGATATTCATATTTGAATACTTAATACATTGAAAGCAATCTATTTTAGAAAATGATTCAAATTAAGTTAGAATCTAAATATTTTTATATATTTGGGTTTCGAGGATTTAAGGTTTCCATAAAATTGGTTATATTCAAATTTGAACTTGTTTGCATAAACTTTGTATATAGCATCATTTAATCAACTTCTTTTAGTTTAAATTTATAATTTAAGCAGAGCTTGTTATTTAAATATTTTTGCATATTCAGGCTTCTAATATCATAAGGATTCTAACAAAATTTACCTTAATTAATTTGGAGTCTATTTGCAGAAATTCTATGAATGGCATATTTTGATTCCTTTTCTTTAAATTTAAATTTAAATTCTAAACAGAGTTGAAATTCAAAATATTTTTGCATATTACGAATATACATGAATTTAGAAATTTACTTTATCAAATTTGGGCTAATATTTCAAAAGTTATAAGCAATTGAATGAGCTAGGGTTTGAAAATACTGAAAAATGGAAAATTGCTATAAAAGGAAAGTGTGCTTTCTCACTGGGATTACGCCTTCCGATTTTGGCTGGCTTGGGCTGAGCTACTGGCAAGTGGACCCGGGTGGCAGCGACTAAGCTTAGCGTTGGCAAATGGGGCCCAGATGGCAGACTCGGGTGAGGGAGTGGCTGACAGCGAGGGCCCGCCTGGCAGAGGGACGGTAGCCCTTGGAGGCTGATAGGCCGGTCTTGCATGGCATAGAGCCAGAGCATGGCAATGGTTTCCGAAGTTCGCCGGCGACGACGCAAGGCCAGAATGGCGGGATGGGTACCACGATGAGCACCAGGGCATCATTGCGCACCCGAGGGTGGTATTGGTTTGACCGGAGATGACCGGAGTTGGCGCGCCACCGAGAGCCAGCGGCGGACGCCATGGCGGTTCACCGGCGAAGCAACTTGTCGGCGTATTTCGCTGACAGGACCCCGTCAACGAATAGGGTTGACTACTCCCAAGATGGAAGGTATGGTTCGGTAGAGGGCGTCTTCATGGCCGGAAACCCTAATGGCTCTCTACGATGGATCCCGGGAATCAGCAGATCAATGGACATGGTGATGTACCCAGGTTCAGGCCCCCCAACGCGGGTAATAGCTCTATGTCCTGCTAGATCTTTGTTGGGAAAATGTGGAGGCGATTACAATGGTTCTTGAGCTTGGGTGAGTTATCTCTTTTCTTCCTTCGGCCTTCGACCCCCTTCCTCCATGCACCGAGGCACCCTTATATAGACAGGTTGGCCCGGGCAGGTGAGAAGGTGACGCTATACTGATCTACGACTCATTAATGGCACCCATCATTCCAGTCTTACATCGACCCATGACTCATTTATTACACCCATCACTGTAGCCTTGTCCTCCAATCCCCATTTAATACCGCTGCGTGGCTTCACCCGGTCTGCCCGAGATATGACGCTCCTGCGACGGGTTTGGTGAGAGGCGTCAGAGGGATGAGCCGTCGTCGTGTCGATAGCAGAATGCTTCGTAATCAATGACCCTGACACAGGGTGACAGGGGAGGGAGACTTTGAGGTGAAGCCTTCCCCTCATTCCTTTGGTTACCTCCGCGGCCTGACAAGGGGGGCCCAAACACCCGCACACTTGCTAGGCTGCCTCCTAGGCCGACGCCCGGTGGGTAGGGCGTAACCGCCCACCTGCTCGCCCGAAGCCCTTGCTGCCGCTTCGCCCGTGAGCGAGGTGTAACCGCCCACTGCCGCCCGAGGCCATCTTTGGACGAGCCGCTTTTGGGCCTACAACTTCTGCGACGGAGAGGGTACCTCGGTGCAAAGTACACCAACACAACTTCAATCGGTTTTTTCACAAATTAGCGCCAGGATGAGTATCAGTAGGCTCTAGTGGTTCCATTTTAGCCTTTATTCAAAAGGAAGAGTAAGGGAAGGTGAGGTCTCACCGTGAGCATCCATGGCGGAAAGGAGGTGCTCGGGATAGTAGCTTGACGGGGAAAAAAAGGTGGAATCAACACCGAGGATGGACTTTGGGGTTCACAAGGATGCCTTAGGTCGATTGGTTCGAGTTGATTTGAAGGGTAGCGGTGCGCATGGATTCTCTCCCCTTTCGGGTTTTTGCCGGATTTGGAGAAGAAACGAGGTGGTTTTCGAGCGGGGCTATGGTAGTGAGGTAATGTGCTACGGTTTAGATGGCTTGGGGATGTTTGTATGCTGCTTAGGATGATGCGGGATGGTTTTTATAGCCAGTTAAAGCGGTCGTAACAGGATCTGGACGGGAGTTGAGAGGTGGCACCATAATTTGCTACCGTGGTAGAGAAAACACGGTGAATTGTTTGCCGTGGCAAGGATTGGCAAGGCGAGGCACTGCAAGTTGGCGCGGCGCACTGCCCAAATCGTGCCGACTTGTGCCGTGGCAGCGATTGGACGGTCGAGAGCTTGCCGCGGCAAGGAATTGGCAGAGTGGGGGAGTCAGGCGAAGCTTCGTGGGGGAAATTCAACGCATGGCAGAGGCGCAACAGCCGAGGCAATGCCGTGGTAGGGATGGCAGTGCTGTGGCGGTCTTGGGCTGCAAGTTGCGGCGGGAAGGCGACAAGGAAACAAGGCGGTGGCTGCCGATCTTTTCTATGTGTGCAGGAGAGCATGGAGAGGGGAGGAAGAAGGGCTGGACTGTGGCTGCGCTAGATGGATGACACATGTCAGATCCTGCGGTCATGGTAAAAAGGACGGCTCACAGTATACTGGGTCAACTTGCCATAGAGGTTTAAGTATTCAAACCAACTTAGATTTTTATAAAACGTTTTACAAAGGTTGGCCAGATGAAGATAAGGACTCAGACAAATTTTGAGATAAAAAATCCTTTTATATATTTTATTAAAATTCTGACAATGAACAATGCACAGAAATTCCAATTCTATTTTTGATTTATTAAAGTGTCCCAATGAATCTTTCTATTTTTGAAACTTTGTTTTTCATATGGATTTGAGCTAAGAACGCTTTTGTAAAATTTTAAGAATTTTCTATTTGATATTTAAATTTTAAATATTCTGACATTGCTAATTTCAGCTTTATTGGTTTTATGTTTTTGAATTATTTGAAGGCCTATCTAACCTGGTGAATTCTTGATATTTTTACTTGAGGTAAATTCTGTATCAAGAGTACTTTGGTAATTTTCTCAGCTCGAGATAAAATCTTAATATTGTTCATTAATTAGAATGATACATTGTTTCTAGTCAAAGTTTGTCTTTTCCATTATTACTAATATTTTTACCATTATCCATTCCAATACATTTAGCTTTTCTTTTAAAAGTAAAAGCTCAAGAAAATGCAAGAGGATTCAGAAAAATGGAAATTCAAACCAAGTTCATATTTCAAACTCATTTTGATATTTCATTTGTTTTGATAATAATGATTTTGAGTTTTGAAATCTTCCTTTTCATTAAAATTGAAATGGAGGAAATGAGAAAAGAATATTGTTTAAAATCAAAATCTTGATTTCAATTAGACTTTTAATTCATTTCCATTTTTAAATATAAACCTTTTATTTTTCTTTATTTTTGAATTTATAGGGCTGTTACAACGACCCATCTTGCCGTGCCATGCCGGGCCACCTGTACGTGCCTGGTTAGTAAGCCCGGCACAGTCTGAGCAACAGTGCTGGGCTGGCACGGCCTGATTTCAACAGTGCCGTGCCGGGCCTTGGACTAGGCTGAGCCAGGTGTCCCTTATGCTAGTCTAAAATGGCCCGACCAAATGTCCACCTCTCTAAATATCAAAATAAATTGCACACAGTTCCGATTTTCCTTGGTAGTTGTACATCATCTTGCACTAGATAGTAAATCATGGCATACACAAGAAATTCACAAAAAAAACAAGTTGAAACCTCGGCAGGAAAAACAATTCTATTCTTTAAAAACTCGTAAAAATCTTGGGTTCCAGACGGGACCTACATGGACACGACAGCGCGCAACAAACATACCGGGCACACCGCTAGCCACAGGGTGGTGTGCAACAAGAAGCCACGCACTCGGCAAAGGCAGATACTCCAATCTAGTATAATATTTATTTATCAGTGCATCACCCAGCAAGCATTTAATACCGGAACTAGAGAAGTGTCATGAGTCATGATGCATTAAAGAACACCTGGGGGGCACAATTCCCTCCAGCGGGCACAGACGCGCCATTGGCAATAAATGGCAAGGATCCGTGGGCATGTGAATATTTTTAATTCAGCCTCATCAATCCTTAGTAATAAAGATTTCAAAGAACTTGCATGCCACTGAGATTATACAGGTATTTCACTGTTTTTTAAAAGAAAATATTTCGATTCAATCCATCTAAGTTTATAAAGACACACTCTCAATGCTCTTATATCAGTATTTTCTTCAACATGACATGTAGGATTAATACTTATATGAAGAAAAGATTAAAGAACAAAGATATGAAAGTTATTTCTTGTATGAGAAATAGCTTGGACACACAAACCATAAGAAGTTACAACAAAAACATGCAATGGGAAGAGGGGGTTATATCTATGTCTTGTGATATTTATTAATGTTCTCTATATATTTGTGCTAAGATACAAAGGGTTGGAGGGGTGATAGATATGACTATAAAAACCATGCATTGGGAGTGCCCTAAGAAGTATCTCTTCTTAGCATATAGACTAAGAAGATATTAAAAATAAATATATTATCTCTAAATATTATCATTAAACACTGTATTTAATGCATGTAGAGAATATAAAGTAAAGATGGATATTTATTAGATGTATATAGGAAACATCACAGTAATTTCGTATTGGAATATAAAATACATCTTATATTTATGGATAAAAGTATTAAAAAAATAAGCCTTATAAATTTAGACAGAAGGAATACATGTGTTCCAAATGAGACATACAAACTTATAGTCCTTATTTATAAATATTTTTAGTTACTATTTTATAGTATGTATACTTATCTTTATGGCGGGGAGATTCCGAGTGTTGCCGACCATGCCACATTAGCGTCTTCACAGAAAGGCCCTCCGAAAAATTCAAAATTATGTTTAGGTTATCTAGTCTGTTTTTAACAGAAAGGACCTGAAAAAACAAAATTACGTTTAGGTCTCTCCGCGATTTACGTTCAGGTTCTCCCGACGGTTTTTAGTAGAACAAACTTGAAAAAATAGAAATGCGTTTAGGTCCTAAAGAATCGATTTTTATCGTATTAGGCCTAAAGGAAAATAGAATTATGTTTAGGTCCATCCGTGGTTTTCTCCAAAAAAAGCCACAAGTTCACTAACGGTTTGTAGCAGTCCACAAATTCGTCGATAGATCGTGATGAACCATTTTTTCTAAAAAAAAAGAAAATCGATTATACGCAAAAAAAACATTTGTTCTCCAAAAAAAATATAGATTCGACGAGGGTTTATAGCAATATGCCAATTCGTCAACTGGTCTTATCGGAATTACGCAAAAAACAACCTATTTTAAAAAAAACCAAGAAAACTGAAATTACGCAAAAAAATTTCCAAAAATATCCGTTGGCCCAAATTTCGCGCACCACAGCGTCGCACGACCAAATTTTCCAAATTTCGCACGACAGAGCATAGCGCATGGCCCTGGCTAGTTGCAGTGAAATTTAAAATGTTTCCCTAATTTTTACATGGGAAATGTAATTATTTGATTTTGTTTATGAAATATTCCCTTTGTCCAAGTTTATAAGGATTATTTTTTGAATGGGTTTGACCATAAATATAAAGAGTATTTTATATTCTAATGTAAAATTAATGTGATGTTTCCTATATATGTACCCTAATAAATATCTATCTTTCCTTATATTCTCTACATGCATGCATCAAATATAGTGCTTAGTGATAATAATTATGGGTAATCTAGCTATTTTTAATACCTTATTGGTACATGTATAAAGAAAAATACGCCTAACAAACTTAGACGAAGGGAGTACAATTTTTGGACTTCCAAAGATAAGCAAAAGAAAAACACTATTATTGACTTCCAAAACTCCCTATTCTCTAGAGTCCTAAACCATAATTATTACTAATAAGCAATAGCTTCCTTTAACTCTTATCCTTATGCTCCACCATCATATAATAAGAACAGGAACATGTGACTGGAGTTTGTGACCATAGGGTTCGATGCTTAGGATTATTCTGTAAGCTGTAACTTGGAAGAAGCGTCCAAAGGTCTTTCGTGGCTCCATGGTAACTTTTTACATGAAGCGTAGTAGTTTAATTTTATCCTCCCAACCCCGTGCTAGCTAGTTCGCCTTTTCCTCGTCAAATTTTTATACAAAGTAGGTGTTAGTCCGAAAGTATTAATTTAGAGGTGCTTTCTTTGTTTTTTATCTAAAATTATAAGGGAAAAAAAGTCTAGTTCACAACCTGAACTATTAGGATGGGCCTACCCCACCACCTAAACTACAAAGCCATCTAAATAACCCTTGAACTATTGAAAACCATCTAAATAACTCCCTTGAATGGTTTTGAAGGCGTTGGTTTTGCTACCATGGCAACTGATGTGGCTACGATGTGAGATGACTCAGTAGACGAAATTAAACAGACACATATTACAAACAAATGGGTCCCACATGTCATTTATCGAACATCCTCCTCTGTTGTTCTTCGCTCTCACACACATAGAATGCACTGGGGTTTGCTCCACAGCCACTAGTCCACCACCATGTCATCGCCTAGCCGCCTTGTTAGCTGTTCATGGGCCCACGTCGTCCTCAAGCCACTTCTCTCTCTCCTCGATGTAGAACGCCACTTTCTTCCTTGGAGCCGATGGAGGACCAACACCCAATCTCTCTCCCTAGAGGGAATCTAAGGGTGTGTTTAGTAGAGCTTCAGCTTCACTAGATCCGTGGATCTGGTGGAGCTAGGTATTTTTAACTTCACCAGATTCGTGGAGCTAGAGATGTGAGTATATTAAGAGTGTTTAGATGGATCATCTTCTTTACATTTTAGACCAAAAATATAAACTTAATTCACTTTATTTAGTCTATAAGTTTCAAATCTCAGATGAAGGTGATATCTAGAGCTCTACCAAACAGGCCCTAATTGTTCTAGCCGCGCGTTAGATTGTGTTCCTGATTGCCAGCAACTCATTCCTCTCATTTATTTCTTCAGCCCTTATCCAGCAGGGCTAGAACATGCCTTCCTCTCCATCGTCAACTGAGGTCTTCACCATGCTGTTGCCACCGCTTTGGTGATTCCCTCCTCATTTTGCCTCGACAAAGAATCGAAATGTGGTGTTCTACCTCTCCTTGAACTCTGCTCGAGCTGTTGTGCACCTGAGCACCCCTACCATAGTTACCTCCCTCCTCCATGCCGCTTGCTCCCGAATGAAAACTATTTTGTTTAACCAAGACCAATTATATACCCTTGCCATGACACAACAAATTTTACAATAATCTTAGCATAGTTCCGAATAATCATGGCATACACAAGAAATTCACAAAAAACAAGGTCCCAAATAACCATGCCCCTACCATATATAATTGGTCTTGTTATTGTAAAATTTTACAATAACCATGCCGCTTACCCCTACCATAGTTCTCGAATGAAAACTATTTTATTTAACCAAGACCAATTATATACCTTTGCCATGACACAACAAATTTTACAATAATAGTTACCTCCATAATTCCATATCTCATTAAGTCAAGATTATCATAATTCATCATGTGATATGGCCCATTGTACAACTAAGCATGTCTTAGCATAGCTACGATAACCTAATTGTTGGTAATACATTTATGTCCAACTATTAATGTCTCAACCCAGGGTAACAATAGATCTAGGGTATTCAAATAATCAAGGAGGCATAACAACAAGTTGTTATTTAGCTATTCCCAGCAAATAATCATTGGTATAAAAATAGCATGCAATTTGTATAAAGCAAAATACATTTTGCAATAACAGGTTTAACATGATCAAAGGTTATAACTTGCCTTAGTTACACTTTTTGTTGTTGTTCTCTTTGTCTTCATTTCCATCGATTGATCTCCTAAAATCGTCAACGTCTAACGAGAGAAAATATAAATACAAAAAAAAGACAATACAAATAAACTCCAGATTGAGAATGGATAATACTGAAAGATAGGACTTGATTTTAGATGAATTTAGAAACTTGAATGGATTCAATCAGAGCTAGTATGAAGGAGAACAGACTTTCAAAAGTTTAGTTGGAAAAGAAAATACTGAAAAGAGAGAGAGAAAAGATAATATTCTAGTGAATAGTCTCTCTAGTTTGAAATAAATAAAAAGGAATAGAGGCTAACATATGGGCCCTAGATTTATAGATGGGGTCCACAGAATAGTGCTAGTCCATTTGGACTCGGTGCACCAGATGGAGTGTATGACATGTGGGGCCATGGTCTATAGACCAAGTCCACGAGAAAGCTACAGTCATGGTGCACACGCGCTAGTGGCTCAAGGTTTGAATCTAGGGTTTTAGGTGTATGACATATAGGGTCCATACATCATTGAGACAAGGATTAGATCTAGCCACGTAGGCAACTGACTGGGCAACACATCGGTATAGAGGTTGAGCTGGCGCTGAGGTGGCATGCCATGCGGACGACCATGTCGGTGTAAACAATAGTCGACTCCAGTGACGGCAACGATAGCGTGACTATGAGGTAGGATGTTCGGTCCTAGGCAAAGATGGCATGGCGAACACCGTGATGCACTCGGTATTCCCTGGCGACCGATGGCAAGGCCGAAGGTAGTGGAGCGACAAGCTTGCGGTTGCAACAACAAAGCAGCGTCTCAAGGGAAGAAGAGGGAAGCATCACGTAGAATGCGACGAGGTGAAACTAGGGATGAAGATAATAACGATGGAGACTTACCGGTCAATGTGGAATCATGCAACAAAGAGTTGCAGCCAGATGTGGAGAAGAAAGGCTCAATCTCCTTGCTCAATGGTTCCCGACTTCGATTTCTTGAGGGATTTGGACGAGGGCTTCCGGGAACATGCTATGACGTGAAGGGACTCGAAGAAGGTGCAACGAGGTGACGAGGACACAAGCTCTCCCTTGCGGCTCTCATGGCAACGGTGGCGGAGCTTCACCCTGGCGAGCTCGGTGGTGCAACAGAGGAGCTTTAGGTGGCGGCTAAGGCATCGGGTACAGGCACGATGAGAGGCTCTAAGATGCAAGGATCACCTGGGCTTTTATAGGCTCAGGAGGCATGCGTGTAGCGAACTCCGAGAGCAGTAGCACATGCGGCTCAAACATAGTAGTGACGCATGGCTGCTAGGGTTTCACGGTAGGTGGGTAGTGTAGGTTGCGAGGGCGGGCTGACGGGTCAGTTGGGGTGATCGGCTAAGCAGAGGGAGCAAGCAGGCCAATGGCCTAGAATAGGAGGTGGGCTGCTCGAGAAAGAAAATGGGTCAGCCAAATTCGGCTGAGGGAATTTTGAGAAAAAGAAATTTATTTTTGAATTATGAAAATACCAAAAATTCAAATAAATAACAAACGAGCTCCAAAATTTTTCAAAAAAATACAGAAAAATTCTTTAAGGAACCCAACTAGGACTGATTTTTATTTGATTTATAAATTAATCAAATTAAATCTTTTTATTATATAAAAAATTCTAATTAAGCTTTATTTAATTTGAGAAAAATTGAAATGGTTCTATACTCTTGGGAGTACGTACTCCCACCTTCGGTATACCGCTTAAATGATATTATTATACCTATTTATCCTTTTGAGTATACTTTAATACTAATTATAAGATACTCCAAAGTGAGTTCCACGAAAAATTTCATCAAAGTCCACCTTTTATAACATAATTTATTTATATATTCCTTTCACATATGTAGTGTATATAGCAAAAAATAAAGGGCTCCGATAATCTTTTTCAACCATGTCACATTGGAGTATCTTAGAATCATTATTGGAGTATACCAAAAGTGATAAAAAAGTATAAACACTTTTGTTTAAGTGGTATATTGAAGGTGGGAGTATGTACTCCCGAGAGTACGGAAAAAACTTCATATATGTGTGTGTGAGAGAGAGAGAGAGGTCCATTTGGAAAGGTGGGATTTCAAGATCTATGGTAATTATAAGGTCAATAGTCAATACTAATTAAAACCCTATCGATTCAAACATGTTGATACTAAATTATTATCGAAGTGTAGGAACACAAAAGGCCTAACTTGGGAGGACGAGCATACCAAGAATCGTGTGAGAATTAGGTGTACACTGTATTGTAGTTCCAAAGTACCCCCTAAAAGTTCAAATGCTTCTTCACTTCTAAACTTAACACATGCAAGTCTGATTATCTCTGCCAATATTATCCAATCAGCTTGTTATCGGATCAGAGATGGTTCTCAAACCAGATTTTGGGAGGACATTTGGGTGGATTCTACACCACTTAAGTTACAATTTCCAAGCTTGTGTAATATTGTCCATCACCAAAATAATACTGTGGCACAAATCATGACTCAGATGCCACCGAATATTACTTTTCGACGATTATTATTAGGAGACAAACTGATAGCATGGTTCAATCTAACCGCAAAAATAGCTAATTGTCAGCTTACTGATGGCAGGGACACTTTCCACTAGGGTTTACATAGACATGGACAATTCTTTGTACGTTCTATGTATGTTCATTTAATGAATCAGGGTACTCCTTTCAACAGTAAATTCATTTGGAAGTTGAAACTCCCTTTAAAGATTAAAATTTTCCTCTGGTATTTACGACGAGGAATAATTTTAACAAAGGACAATCTAGCTAAAAGAAATTGGAATGGGAATAAAAAATGTTGTTTCTGTAATTGTAATGAAACAATTCAGCATTTATTTTTTGATTGCCAGCACTCAAAAACTATTTGGAGTATTGTTCATATCGCTACTGGTTTACCACCACCTAGGTCTATTTCTCATATGCTTGGTCGTTGGTTAACAAGCATTGAAAAGGGTGAAAAAAGCCTGATTCTTGTGGGGGGTGCTGCCCTATTATGGGCTATTTGGTGCACAAGAAATGATCTCACTTTTGAGAAAAAAACAATATTCTTCTTTTATGCAGGCTACCTTTAAGGGAATATACTGGATGCGGTTTTGGGTATTATTGCAGTATAAGGACAACAGGGAGATCGTTCGGCTGGCAAGCAAGGCTTTGAAGGCGGTGGCGTTGGACATCTTTGCCAAGCATGGATGGATACGTAATTATAGAATTTGCTTTTAATTTTTAGTTCTCTTCGCTTATTCTTTTACAATAAAGTTTAACGGTTGTGTGCAATTGCAGAGACCGGATTTTCATCTTTTATCTAAAAAAATTGGTACTGCTAGTCTGCCACCTTGCACTATGTACATATAAGAAGTATTTGAAATGCATAGAAATTAAATAGCCATACAAAAGTATCTGTCGCCCGGGGGGTGGTGAAGAAGTCAAGATCCTTACACAAGTGCTGTACCACTGTACTCACAATTCAGTAAATACTCTAGTCAGTGCCACGATATGTTTCGTGCAAATGTCCTATTGGCCTTAGCCAATATAAGGAATGCTGCAGTATTTTTATGTAAAATTTGTTTGTAAACTTTAACTTTATGTACTAAACGTGAAAGGCGTAAATCAAGTTTGGTTTATAGTGGTGCAGAATACAATGGTTTTATTTACACATAAGGATTTTGTATTTTTTAAGTATCAACTATATATATACATAAAATTATTTTGTAGAATAAGCTTTAAATATACAAATTACAATAATATTTTCTTGGTTGAAAACATGCTTATAACAATAGAAGGCAGACTTTTTTTTTGTCGCTATGTCAATTATACCATCATTGTTCATGATATCAGCACATATAGAATAGAGTTAGAATATCGCTTGAATTGCAAGCAGAAGTGTATCTAGCTAAAGGACATGGGTCTATAGATATACACCTAAAAATTTTGATAAAAAACCTAGTATATAATAAGTATATTAGATGTATATATTAGTAAATGGGTTCAAAAATAAGGAATTCAATCTTTAAGTGTATTTTAGCATGTCCCATCTATTCCTTCACCCAATCTTCCCTAGATGGCATAATTGTTCAAAACCCAAATCTTCCTATATTCCTTAATCATACCACCCAACTCACTCTCAATTCCGCATGCCCCATGCTCTCTCACTCTCTCAGCAGCGGCAGCGTAGCCGGCAATCGACAACCTGGCGGCAACGACGGATGAGGGCCATAGGGCAGATGCAAGTCGGCAGGGAGCAAGATAGTGGACGAGCGTCGAGCAACCACCGACTTCGACAAACAGGTGGAGGCTACAGGGCAAGTGGCGGCACAAGGAGCTGCAGAGCAGCTTTGACCCCTATGGCCACAACGAGCACCGACTCGGGACAGAGGATGTGGCACCAGCGATAGCTGGCAGGTCAGGGTGGAGGTGTTTGGTAGGGTAGCGAGTAGCACGTGGCGTGTTACAAGGCAACAATATGGGTGCGGCGAGCATGAACTAGTGATGGAAGGTGCGATGCTAGTGGCGATTGGCGGGTCAGGGCGGTAATACTCGTGAAGTAGAAAACGGTGCTAAAACAACATGCAGTAGCTGAGCATTTAGCATCGGTAATCACATTGGTGAATTTCATTCTTGTTTCTCTAATATGAAATTCCCAATTCACAAATCTATCAATGTTATGTTACTTATAACAATGAATTATATTTTTTAAAATGAAGTATGTAGAGCATTCAAAAATGAAGAGGAAGTATGTACATTTTAAATCCCCAATTTATAAATTTCTAAATTATTTTAGATGTTGTCTCAAGTAAGAACAATTTTTACTTTATATTTTTGCTATATTATGAACGTTTATATTTTACATCGAACAATATTTTTATAATTCCAAACACCTATCCTAAAAAAATTCTGAATTCGCCACTGATTGCAAGCGGACTCTATTATCAAATGTATATTTCTTTTCTTTTTTTTGCCAAAGAAGGGCAAAGTAATTTTATGAAAAGACGTCTTGTGGCATGCAACAATTAAGGCAAGACGCATGGGTGTCATGGCATATTCCAGAAACAGTTTATTAACAAAATAGTGCATACAAAACACGGTATCGTGTCGGATTGTGCCGTCCATCGTGTCCAGTTTTTGAGCCCGGCACAGTTCATACTATAGCGTCATGCCGGTCCGGTATGGGCCACTTCATGATGGGTCGAGCTTTGGACCGGGCCGTGACGTCAATGCCTCGGGGCGGCCCGAGTGCCCACCTCTAGGAGTAGGAGAAAGATTTGTTCGGGGAGGATTTCCAAAGAGAGAGTAGTAGTAAATGTTTCTAAACGATGGGCGGCATAGTCCGGCATGATACTATAGAATGGGTCGTAATGGGCCCGATGACTCAGGGCATGAGGAAGAAAACTCAGCATAAATGTCACCGACTTACAGAACATGAGCGCTGTAGATATACCCAGTAGTATGGACACTACTCTCACCGTTGACACCTAAAAGAGACGGGCAAAAGGGGAGAGCCTGTCTTTCAATCTCTCTCAGTTCTCTCTCTCTACTCGTCTCTCTCAATCTCTTTCGCCTGTCTTACTCACTTTCTTTCTTGCCCATTGCCCCTTCTCTCGCTCGTGTTTAGCACATCCTCTTGCTCTATATAACTGTTCAAGAATAAATAAAATTTAATTCTTTCTCTCATAATATTTGTGTCTACTGCCTCAACTCCATGCGTCTCCGGCTCCTTTCCTCTCGTTGCAATAATGCAAATGGGTCGGGTCTAAACCGGCATGGCACGAAACAGATATGAAGCGTAAATGGGCCGTGCTTGGGCTCGCGAATGCGAGCCGGACCGGCACAGCACGGTACGGTGGGTTCGATAGGTTGTTGTGGCCTGACATAGTTCAGGCACGAAGCACAATAGATCCAACCGGCCCGACATAGCATGACGTCTACCTCTACCTACTCCTGGACTAAAGAAATTAGTTTCCGGAAAAGAGAAACTAAATTAAAATTACTCATTAAGAGATTAGAGAGAGAAAGAGGGAGAGGAGAGATGTGAGATGCCAAAAAGTTGAGGAGATACTGTGCAGTCCTATGAGATTGTAACTTAAGCAGTTGTATGAAGCCGTTTGATTTATCAAACCACGTCTAGATCTTATGAAAATACTGTTTATAAAATACTGTACTGTTTTTTTACTTTAGTAACACTGTTTTTGAGCACCGTTGAGCGAGCTGAATCGTTTATTGCTTTGTTCAGATAAGTTACAATCTCCAGCGCATGGATCCCTTTTCCCAAAAAGCCGGGGCTCGGGAGAATCAAATCCCAAGTTTGACCGGACTCGGATGCTGGGAGACACAAGCCAAAAAAAAAGTGAGCATTTGGGCACCAACATATTTTTATCCAGCCCCTCGTAATACCCAAATATTATTAATCTTCGAAACTCGCGTAGTTTCTCCTCCTCCTGCGATCAAACAATTCGGGCCTCCTCATTTCGGGGCTAATTGCCGTCACAAGCAAACAAACTCTCGGGGCTTTTCTTAATGCCAACAGGGTTAAACTAATGGTGGTTTAGTAGGCAGCGCCATTTGCTTGCTTGCTTGTGCTCTCTCCCTCTCTCTCTCTCTAGTCTACCCCCCTACTTAAATTGTTAAGTGTAGGCCCGTGTGTGCTCCTCTGCTTTTGCTTCTCTCTTCTCTCGTCTCTTCCCCCCTCTCTCATCTTCTCCAATTCTTGCTGTTTCCTTCTTCTCTGACCCTGTGGGTTTTGTCCATTCTTGATGAGGTTTTGGGTGCCATGGTGAGTGCTTCTTTCTCGGCTTTGCTATTGGTGCTACTGCTTGTTTGGTTTCTTCCAACGTTCGGTTGTTGTTTTTTTTTGGTTGGTTTGGAGGCTGCAATTAATCATGGTTTCTTGGTGGTTTTGTGGCGTTTTGGTCTAAATTGGAGTTTGTTTCCACTTCGGTTACGTTCATGGATTCTCTCCATTGTGAGATATTTTGTCTTGCTTTTGGGGGTTCAGTGTGGGCAATTTGCACAAAGAAATCGCACCAAGAATGTTACATTTGCTTCAACTGTTGTGGGGTGCTTTCCCTTGCAAAGATATTCCTTGTCCTCTTCTTTTTGTTCCTTAGGTGTAATTCATGCCGCGATTTTGGAGTGAATTTGTACGCCTAAATGATGTGGGAAATTTGCTGCTAATTTGCAGAGAAATTGCGTTTCGAATTCTCTCCATTGACATGTGAAGCCATCCAAGAACTCGACGGGACGCAAGAAGTTAGCGGCCGTCTCCATTTGGTTCTCTTCATCCTCGCAAGAATCGACGAGTGTGAATTGACGTACAAGGGGACGCGAAGCCATGGGCGCCTCCCCGCCTTTCACGGCGGCCGCCTTCTTCTTGCTGCTGCTTCAGGTGCTGGCGCCCGCCATTGCCGACGGCGACGAGGCAGCGGCGCTCCTCGCCTTCAGGCGTGCGTCCGTGGCCGACGACCCGCGCGGGGCGCTCGCGAGCTGGGCGGCAGACGCGGCTTCCGGTGCTGGAGGGAACTCCACCGCGCCGTGCTCGTGGGCCGGCGTCTCGTGCGCGCCGCCGCCCGACGGCCGCGTCGTCGCTCTCAACCTCAGCGGCATGGACCTCTCCGGTGAACTCCGGCTCGACGCGCTCCTCGCGCTCCCGGCGCTGCAGCGCCTCGAGCTCCGCGGCAATGCCTTCTACGGCAACCTCTCGCACGCCTCGTCGTCGTCGTCGTCATGCGCGCTCGTGGAGGTGGACTTATCGTCGAACGCCTTCAACGGGACGCTGCCCCCGGCGTTCCTGGCGTCCTGCGGCGCTCTTCGCTTCCTGAACCTGTCGAGGAACGCTCTCGTCGGCGGCGGGTTTCCGTTCGCGCCGTCGCTGCGGTCGCTCGACCTGTCACGCAACGATTTGGCGGACGCCGGCTTGCTGAACTACTCCTTCGCCGGCTGCCACGGCCTGCGGTACCTCAACCTCTCCGCCAACCTCTTCACCGGGCGGCTGCCGGAGCTCGCGTCGTGCAGCGAGGTCACCGAGCTTGACGTGTCGTGGAACCACATGTCCGGCGCGCTCCCTGCCGGGTTCATGGCCACCGCGCCGGCCAACTTGACGTACCTGAGCATCGCCGGGAACAACTTCACCGGCAATGTCTCCGGGTACGACTTCGGCCGGTGCGCGAGCCTTACGGTGCTCGATTGGTCCTACAATGGTCTGAGTAGCACCAGATTGCCGCCGGGTCTCGCCAATTGCGGCCGCCTTGAGACGCTCGACATGTCGGGGAACAAGCTTTTCTCCGGCGTAATACCGACATTCCTGACGGGCTTCTCTTCTCTGAGGCGGCTGGCATTGGCCAGCAACGCGTTTGCCGGGAAGATACCGGATGAGCTGAGCCAGTTGTGTGGCAGGATTGTTGAGCTGGACTTGTCAGGCAACCGGCTGGTTGGCGCCTTGCCGGCAAGCTTTGCAAAGTGCAAGTCCCTCGAGGTTCTCGACCTCGGCAGCAACCAGCTCTCCGGGGACTTTGTGGTCAGTGTCATCAGCACCATCTCCTCACTCCGTGTGCTGCGGCTTTCGTTCAACAACATCACGGGCGCGAACCCGCTGCCGGTGCTTGCGGCGGGGTGCCCACTACTTGAGGAGATCGACCTCGGGTCCAATGAGCTCGACGGAGAGATAATGCCGGACCTGTGCTCATCACTGCCTTTGCTGCGGAAGCTCCTCCTCCCGAACAACTACCTCAATAGCACCGTGCCGCCGTCACTTGGCAATTGTGCCAACCTGGAGTCCATTGATCTCAGCTTCAATTCACTGGTTGGTCAGATTCCACCAGAGATAATATTACTGCCGAAGCTTGTTGATCTGGTCATGTGGGCGAATGGCCTATCCGGTGAGATACCGGACATCCTTTGTTCCAACGGCACTACATTGGAGACATTGGTGATAGGCTACAACAACTTCACCGGAAGCATTCCCCCGTCCATTACAAGATGTGTGAATCTCCTCTGGGTGTCTCTCTCCGGTAACCGTCTCACCGGGAGCATGCCTCGGGGCTTTGGCAAGCTTCAGAAGCTTGCCATTCTGCAACTCAACAAGAACCAGCTCTCTGGAAGTGTGCCAGCAGAGCTTGGCAGCTGCAACAACCTCATCTGGCTTGACCTCAACAACAACAGCTTCACTGGCACGATACCGTCGCAGTTAGCGGGCCAGGCAGGGCTCGTTCCAGGTGGTATTGTGTCAGGAAAGCAGTTTGCATTTCTCCGGAATGAGGCAGGCAACAGCTGCCCTGGTGCCGGTGTGCTCTTCGAGTTCTTTGGCATCAGGCCAGAGCGTCTGGCTGATTTCCCAGCAGTGCACCTGTGCCCGTCCACAAGGATATACACGGGCAGAATGGATTATACATTCAACAACAATGGTAGCATGATCTTCCTGGACCTCTCATACAATGGTCTTACCGGTGCAATACCGGGGAGCCTTGGGAACATGATGTATCTCCAAGTCCTTAACTTGGGGCATAACAAGTTCAATGGTATGATACCGGATGCGTTTGCAGGGCTCAAGTTGATTGGCGCACTTGACCTCTCAAACAATCAGCTCAGTGGCAGCATCCCCTCGGGTCTCGTTGGTTTGAGTTTCCTTGCGGACTTCGATGTCTCCAACAACAACCTGACTGGTCCAATCCCTTCATCTGGCCAGCTCACCACATTCCCGGCATCCCGGTATGAAAACAACTCTGGCCTTTGTGGCATCCCTTTGCCTCCTTGTGGGCACAATCACGGGTGGGGAGGGGAGCCACGAGTTTCGCCTGATGGGAGGAGGAAGGTCATTGGGGGAAGCATTCTTGTCGGAGTGGCGCTCTCCATGCTCATACTGCTCCTGCTGCTGGTTGCTCTCTGCAAGCTCAGGAAGAACCAGAAGACTGAAGAGATGAGAACCGGGTATATTGAGAGCCTTCCAACATCGGGAACATCAAGTTGGAAGCTGTCTGGTGTCGGCGAGCCACTCAGCATCAATGTGGCAACATTCGAGAAGCCACTGAGGAAGCTCACCTTTGCGCACCTCCTCGAGGCCACCAACGGCTTCAGTGCTGAGACCCTCATAGGCTCAGGGGGGTTTGGAGAGGTATACAAGGCCAAGCTCAAGGATAGCAGTGTTGTGGCCATCAAGAAGCTGATCCATTTCACAGGCCAGGGTGACCGGGAATTCACTGCAGAGATGGAGACTATTGGCAAGATCAAGCACCGCAACCTTGTACCGTTGCTTGGATATTGCAAGATTGGTGATGAGCGGCTCCTTGTGTATGAGTACATGAAGCATGGAAGCCTAGATGTTGTGCTCCATGACAAGGCCAAGGCTAGTGTGAAGCTTGACTGGGCAGCAAGAAGGAAGATTGCAATTGGTTCAGCGAGGGGCCTTGCGTTCCTTCACCATAGCTGCATCCCCCACATCATACACCGGGACATGAAGTCAAGCAATGTGCTTCTTGATAACAACCTCGATGCTCGTGTATCGGACTTTGGGATGGCAAGGCTGATGAACGCACTTGATACGCATCTGAGCGTGAGCACACTTGCAGGCACGCCTGGGTATGTGCCACCGGAGTACTACCAAAGCTTCAGGTGCACGACCAAGGGCGATGTCTACAGCTACGGTGTTGTGCTCTTGGAGCTCCTCTCAGGGAAGAAGCCCATTGATCCAAATGAGTTTGGTGACAACAACCTTGTTGGTTGGGTAAAGCAGATGGTTAAGGAGAACAAAAGCAGTGAGATATTTGATCCTACATTGACTGACACGAAGTCTGGGGAAGCTGAGCTCTATCAGTACCTGAAGATTGCTTGCGAGTGCTTGGATGATCGCCCTAACCGAAGGCCAACCATGATTCAGGTCATGGCAATGTTCAAAGAACTCCAGCTTGACTCCGACAGTGACTTCCTAGATGGCTTGTCAATAAATTCGTCGACTATAGATGAAACAGCAGAGAAATCAGCGTAATATTTGGATATTTTCTGATTCTTGCAGATTTTGATTCTCTGGAGGGATAGAACAGGAAACTAGCCAATCATTTTAGCCTACATGTAGAAAAAGGCAGTTTCCTCCAATTCAGTAGGGAAAGTTGTAATTTTGATTCCAGCCACTGTATATTAATACAAGAAAGTATGAAGAGGGACACGATGGTAAGGTTTAATTGCAGAAAAGCTGTTTTCTTCAGCTGTATAGATCAGCGGTATCTATCTTTGAATCTAATTCCCTGTGTTTCAGCATCAATCTTGTTGAGAATGTACTACAGCTTAGATTTTTAGCAGTTGCATGCGTTCTGACTTCTGACTTTGTCTTCTTGTCTACATCATTGTTATATAGTTTTGCAACTTGATATGGATTCTCATTTATCCATTTTCGTACCAAAATCTACTATTTGCAAGACTTGAGCTTGTTTCTGTCAGTTTCTGATTGATACTTTGATGACAATACTGAACAGAAGAGAATCTCAGAACCTCTGGAGTCTGACAAGTCCTTTTCCCCATTTTTATTCTGTAGTTGACTGACACTACATTGGTTTTATCTTTTCTTCCCAGCTTTCATGGACAAGTGTGATCAATGTTGCTGATGTTCAGTTACCACAGCATGCTGGCTTAGGTTGTTGACAGTATCTGAAAATTCAGTCCCTAGATTTTGTGGACACAGTACCTGAATCAAGTTGGTACTGCACATATTTTCTTTTTCTGCTTCTTGAATGATGGCTGCGGTGACAAAACTGGGCAACAGAGACAAGTTTTCAGTTCTGCACTCTGTACTAAATTGCCATCTATTCTTTCTGCTGACGAGGTCTGAAATGGATCTAGTGGACATGGCAGACTGTTTTCCAACAGGTAGTTGTGGACAAACTGAGAAGGAGAAGATAAGGCATGATTTATGTACTATTTTTAAGGCTACATGAGGTGTGTACTTACTTAGTCTTTGATAAGCCAGGCATCGGTTTCTCATCTTGGCAGCTGGAGAGTATCATCATGACATGAATTTCATCCCTCATCAGTATAGTTTATCTCATCTGTTCTTTAGAATTTAACAGTTATCATTCACCTTTCTGATGTCATTTGTATGGAAACTTCCTATTTTTATAGATAGGAAAGAAAATTTCTGTTCTCGTCTTTCTTGTGGATGTGCTGGAACTCTAGTTTATACTTTCGTACTCATACTTGTTAAGCCTGGAAGCATGTGTTCTGTCCAAAATGTATTCTTGTAAATCCATTCATACCTGAAACACTCCCTTTTGCACCAAGCTTGTTCACTTTTCTGCTGCCAAAAGTGGTTACATTTTCGTTCTGATTTACACACTTTTCGACTTTGAATACTCCCAGGTTGTTTACTGACTCTCAGAAGATAGATTTGGACCAAGGACTCTCAGATGATAGATTTGGACCAAGTGGTATTACGGAATTGTCAAGTAGGGCAATGTAGGTCGACTCTTTCGTTTGGTCCTTTTCTCATTTTATTTTTAAATATAAAACCAACCCCAACTTTGTTTTAGGTAAAGCATGCAAACAACGACATGAAAGGCGGGTAGGACCAAACTTGTTTTCAAAATGAACCATATTTGCTTGCGTCGTACCCATGATGTTGTTACAGGTATATATATGGTTTCATTTTTGGAATTAAGTCGGAAGAGAAATGTTTTCAAAAAATATGGAGAAAATATCAGTGGTATAAAATAATATTATGCCCAACTCATTTACACTTTTGCGATGAAAGAAGCCAAACGCATAGGTCCATAGAAATTCTAAACGCTAACAATTTCCTCGCTAACTAAATATTCTTTTCAGGCTAATTTTTCCAGACCAGATTAGATGAGCCAGCCAGCATCGCTTTCGTTTTTATCATAAATTTCAAAGGATTTGGTGTTAGGTGGCTGACCAGGATAAGAAGACGCATGCGTGCATCCGCACGTGTGCGTACCACGGCCCACACGTGCCGCCCTTCCCGTTCTTAATTAGGGCTCCGTTCCTGCTGAGTAGCAGTACTCTTCAATTTGGTCGTGCAACTCGGCGAGGCGTACATCCATCAATCAATCAATCAATTAAGCAACCGATTAATGTATTTTTCACGAAGTCGGAGACGTGTGCTCGATCGCCTATAAGCGCGACGTAAATTAGGCAGGAGCATCCAGACCAGACTTTGGGGACAATGACCCTTGGTTCCCCTTCTAGCAGCGTACGAGCGCATACATCCACATGCCAAGGTGCCTGATCCAAATCGAATATTTTTTTTTTCAATGTATCGTATGCGAATTTTTTTTGACGTTAAGTTGAATAAGTTTAAACTAAAATTTAAACTAGATTTTTTTTATGATAGTTTGATTATAGCTATGTGCTGATTTTATATAAATCAGTAAGGCATGTGATCTAAACTCGATTAAAATATTTGAATTTGAGTATATTTTTCAAATATATACGTTTCAATTTAATTGTAATATATGAGTATGTATCCTAAAACTAAAATTTTCAAAAGATATACCAGAATTTGGTTTGAATTTACATATTTCAAATCACATTTGGTGGTTATTTGGCTGAATCACACCAAAGCTATTACAAGATATCACCCGCGAATCGCATTTCCGCTCCAGCTTCCCCCTTGTTTTAATGTCAGTTGCTTGAACTACGTACCCCCACTCCTCGGGCTCGGCTCTACGCTTTCAGTAGCACCTCTTTGGCGACACCAACATCCTCTTCAATGCTATGACACAGAAGAATAATAAGCAAACGGTCGTGACCGTGACGAGCATACCTTTGACCCCGTGAGGTTGTTCAGGAATCGCTCCGAGAGTCCTCGCGGTATCGATCATACCTCCTATGGCCTTCTCGAGCAAGGCTTCGAGAATCTCCGTGACGGGAGCGAACAGAGGTGTGATATCGATTTTCCCGGGAAACGCTCTTGGCTTCTTTGTCACGAGGTGACGAGCACCTCTTTGGTGACACCACATTCTCTTCAGTGCTATGACGCAGCAGAATAATAAGCAAACGGCCCGACGCTGAGGCTCGCATTTTGCGTTGTCATGTAAGTAGTCAATTTTGCATTTGATGAAAGATCGATAGGCTGGATCCTCCACCATGGAAAAAGGGCTGATTATTTTTCTTCGCTTTAACTAATCACTTGATTTGATCCAGTGACTTACACATGGGACAGTCATCCAAACGAGTGCAGTCCTCAGGTATACAGTAGTTGCTGGTTAGTGGTTACTCTGTCACAAGCAATTCTCCCGGTCTGGTGCCCTTAATTGGAATCCCAGGACAGGATTTGTACTTTTGATGTCATCATCCCTTTGCATCTCACAAAAGGGGCCTCTTTGCACACTCACCTCAAAAGTTGGTGTCTGTGTGGAAAAAAAAGGTAAAGTTAACCGCGTAATTTGCGTGTTCCTTTGGGTTTTGGATCTTCTAGTTGAGCAGTGGAGGAGATATCGCGTTAACTAATACTACAAGTGCTATGGATAGGAAGTTATGTTGTTGTTTAATAAAGTTAAGGTCACGGGAGTACATAAATAGAGCAATGAAATCACATGGTTTTATGAAAGCCGTCTGCACGATTGCTTGCTTCAATGATGCTTGATATTTGGATATGCAACTTTCAAATTTTGTTTATCTTTCTTCTTCTTCTTCCCTCCGGTAGACAATGAGGAGTGCCATGAAGGGGCATTATTGCTACAAGCTGCAAGGAGTGGCTGTGCTGGTGCCATGACTACTGCTCTGAAATCTGGCTACCTATCTGTAGACAGCTACAGGTGGTAGTACGATCTTACAGGAGCATCTACTACTGCTAGTGTACAAATGTCACAGCCTTTTCCTACAAGTTGGCTACAGGTATACCAAATGAAGAACTTTTACAGGCAAATAGATAAAGCAATGAGATGCGTGTGTGTGTGTGTGTGTGAGAGAGAGAGAGAGAGAGAGAGAGAGAGAGAGAGAGTAAAATACAGCCCAGATAGTGCAGTAAGTACAGACATCAGAATTCAGCATTGTCTAAACCATGTCTGCTTATCTGGTTAACTGATCACTGTTCTGATCTTTTCCTCTCATGCTATTCCATTCATACTTACTGACAAGTCATGTACACCAGGCAATGAAGAATTGACAAGACCAAACAGGCCGGTTGGTCAGCAAATACAACTCTGTTCCTCTCAAAGAAAGCAAGAGCTGGCTATGACTTTCTAGTGCTTCTGCAGAAGAAAGCTAAGAGAGGCTATGTACCAGAAAGCAGCTTTGGACAAGAAGCATGGCCACATACATCCAACACTGATGGCACTGATCCTATCAGTGAGGTGTTTGCCAAATTTCAGCAGGGCAGTAGACTGAAAAGTGTCTTCAGCAGTAAGTCATTGCCATTTGGTTGATTGTCACGCTCAAGTCTCATCAGAGCCACAAGCAAGCCGTGGTTGCAAGTTTCAACAACTTGGAACTGAAGAAAGTTAATTTACTGGGAATCACCGGAGCCGCGAGCAAGCGACCGGATCAGTCTGATCTAGATCGAGCTATCTAGATAGCAGACGTCTCAGAAATAATAAGCCCATCGATTGCCATCTAGACATGTTCAGCAAATAAAGGGTAAGAGAGGAACCAAAACACCACAAAGTTCTGAAAATATACCGTCTTGATACACACAAGTCTGACCGATTTCTCGACAAGGTTACAAACACAAATGTTGCAACTACAGATGCTCTTCAGGGTATAAACCAAAGTTTTTGGACATAGAACGCACAGATTATACAATTTTGACTCTACTGTACACAAATACACATTGGTCCAGAGAAGCTGCAATCATCGACAGAGGCATCTGGGTCTCTGGGATATCACCATTAGACGTTAAACCAGTTTGACTTGATTCTTACAATGCCACAATGATCTTTGCAACGGCAGCATGGTTCTAGTGCGATACATACTAGCCCATTGCGTACTTCTGGGTCCAGGCCCTTGCGGTCTCCTCATAGCGGGCCCTCTGATTCTTGTAGATGTGGGCAATCTCCGGGACAAGGGGGTCGTCTGGGTTGGGGTCAGTGAGGAGAGAGCTGATGGAAAGGAGGACCTTCGATATGGTCAGCGCTGGGCTCCACTGCTCCTTGAGGATGTCAAGGCAAATGCTTCCATTAGAGTTGATGTTTGGGTGAAATACCTGCATTGTTGGTGAAGCCATTGATAGCATTAGTAGTCAGAAAGGAGAAATAGCTTTAACTCCAGCTATTCCCGATACCAGTTTATCTATATAGCATTCTAGCAATTAGCAAGGTTAATTACTTTACTGTTATCTTGTTTGAATTCTTCCAGAGAATTTTGATAGGATTGAACTACGACCATTTCGCTCTGAGGTATAAGAAAGGTTAAAAGAAACTATTAGCACCTATTTTTATCAATTCTCCGTTGTACTCTTGCCTTGAAATTTTATCAAATTAGGAACAAACTCAAGGGAACCAACGTGGCCTCAGATACATCTTGCAATGGTAGTGAACAATTGCTGAATGCTGATAGACCAACACTATCAACTTCAGAATTTGCCAGCGGGGACTCAGAATTTGTGAAGAAACTACATTGCATTAAAATCTGTCCATTTCAATTCAAGCATCGCTCATGCCCAAATGTGAAGAAACATAACCATATGACATTGCTGAAGCACGCACTAAAACATTCAATTGAAATGACTATCATGTTAGTTCTTTGATAATCATAATTCACATGATTATACAACAATTCAACATGATTTTGGATAGAGACTTCATTTTGGAAACATAAAATTTTGAAATAAACAATTATGTTACAGAGAAGCACCAGGCCACTAACTGATCTGTGGTCTTCAAAGAATATTTTATGTCTTACATTGGGAAGAAAGGTATACAAATATTGATTTGATTTGGAAATTGAACCTGTTCATCTTGAGTTTCCCAAAGGTACACACTGATATATGCCTATGTCAATAGCAAGATCAAAACTCAATAGTAACCATGAGTAAATCACAAAAGTTCAAATACCATACTGATGGACAAAGGTGACAAAAAAAAAAAAAGATAGGTAAAGCAATTATACACACCAGCTCACCTTTGTTTGGAAGTTCACTTTTGGAGGCTTAAAGGGGTAGTCAGGAGGAAAATGGATATTAACGAAGAACACCCCTCCTGCATAGGGGCTGTCACTAGGGCCCATGATTGTGGCCTGCCAGTGGAACAGGTCCTCTCCAGCAGGCCCAGCACTGCATGATGTCGGTGGATCCTTTTGCAAATCCATGAGTTCCTTCTGAATCCTTTTGTTTGCCATATCTGGGAAAGACAGAATATAATGATCAAAACAATAATGCATACTGACACAAATACTTCGGAGTACAGAGCACACCCTCTGGCAGCTTGAGATTTTTTAGACGACTTTCCTGATAAAAACTCTATTATAGTAGAACTACAGTTCTGATATGTCTACAACGGCATTCATTATCTTCATTCTTTTCTTTTTGTTTCTCAAATGAAAATCTATAGTTCAATTATTCTGGACCGTTAAAAGTATATCATGCATAATTGGGTCATGCTGAAAGCTGAAAACAAAAACTTGATAGAACTCTTATCCATAACTCAAAATGTAAAAAAAAAGTCATTGTGCATAGCCGGTTATTATAAGATAAAGGAACAAGACAGTTCTGTGTTGTAGACCATAGGCGGAAGGATCAGTTTTGTAAACCAGTAGCATAGTCCTTCAACATCTAAATAGTTTATACTTACAGTATGACACCATTGCCTCCAATTGTGCCATCGTTATTTTTTGGGAAGAGAGCCATTGACAAAATTAGTTCAGATGAAGGTTAACAATGCATAATACTAGTAGAACCTATACACATGACTGGCTATGCTGGTGTCTTGTAGACCAACTAAAGCAAATATACTTATGGTATACCATGTGAGATATTGCATGTTCCAATTGAATCAGGGATTGGCACGCCACCACGGAAACCGAAAAAAACAGATATGTTTGCTTTTCTTTCCTAAAAGAAATTGGACAGAGAAGATCCATGCCCTTTAAGATGCTGTGATGGTCTGTTCATCACAGCTCAATGTAATACTAACATAATAGAGAGAATCGGTTGATGTTGCTACATGAGTGCACTCGTGAAGTAGAAAGAAAACTCTTGATCCCATACGCATTCTTCAGAAAAATACTACCAGGTTGTCAACACGTTCTCTAGTTTCATCCAGGAATCCAAAGGACCAATTGAATGGAGCACACAGGATCTGTTTATTAATGGCTGGTTCCATAGATAAACATAAATTGTCTAATGATGTTTCTTTCTACTCGAGGAGACAAATGCAATCTACTCTTCTTGTTCCAGAATATTCTGGAACCTGACAAGAATTTTGAGAAGCAGGTCCTATCAGAAATTCAAGATTCTGAAGAAGGAAGCCCAAATCATCCCAAATTGCAGCGGACGGGAGTGTAATTACTCTCTTTCTTCTCTTGCCACCCAAGTCAACCCCAATTCCGTAACGAACCTGAAACAGATTGGCGAGCATGAATCTACCATTCTCAGGCACAGCAGAAATTCCTGCAGCCGCTGCACCCGAACAATCCTAACTAAACAATACATTTTAGTCAAACATGTCATGGACAAAGAACAATCCTAACTGCCCCGAATCAAGAGCCCAACATGGGACAACAAGATTTCGTTGGATCAAGAAGTTATTGAATCGAACAGCAGATTGATTACCTGTAGGGAAAAAAAGAGGTTCGGATTAGCCTCCCTTCTCCGCTCGATCCCCCAAGAGAAAGAATGAATCAACCGCAGCAATGATTGGCGGAGCAGGTGGGATTGTAGGCGCCGGGGACCTGGATCAGAACGTCGCCTCTCTTCTCGTGTGCAATTGGCCACTGCGGATTGCTTTAATCAAGCTAGATCGGGCCCACCTGTCAGTGGCTCAGTCCCGTGTGGTTACTTGTGTTACGCCCAACGTTGAAGTTCGTCGGGTTTTAATCCTTGTTTAAATGGTAGAGTAAGTGCAGAATCTTATTCAAGGCTGATGTATCTTCGGAATACTAATCTGAGACCCTCTCGCAGCACCTCTTCCCTTCCTTACTGCATCTTCTCTCAAAGGCTCTTTTTCTTGACCCTTAGCTCCATCCCCTTCACTCTATTTTCTTCCCTCATTTCCTTCCCCTAAAACTCACAAAATTTTTGTTTTCAAATTTTCCCCTTTAGTTTTTGAATAAGATGTTTTTTAACAATTTTTTGAAAGTTTTTGAACAAGCTGTATTTTTTAACCATTTTTGAAAATTTCCCCCAAACTATTTTCAAATTGAAAGCTTCAAACTGTTTTTTTTTTCAACTAAAAGTTTTCAAGGCAAAAGTTTTATAGCACTTTCATCTCTTTTCTTATTATAATATAGATGGATTCTAAGGTAAAATCCATTTCATTCCACAGTTCATCCTGAAAGGTGTCGTGCATTGATTTATCATTATCACTTTATCCTCGTCCCCGAATGAGAATACCATAGGTAGCCATGCTTCTTGAACTATATAGTTCATTAGGTAATCGTATGGAGTTGATTAAATTATCGTATAGAGTTTATACGATGACTTAATAAACTCTATAATTCAATAAGTAGGCTCCTTATGGTATTCTCATTCGGGGGATGAGGTTGAAGTGGAAGCGATAAATCAGAGCATGATAGCGTTCATGAAGAACTGTGGAATGAAATGAATTTTACCTTAGAATTCATCAATATTATAATAAGAAAGATATGAAAGTGCTACGAAACTTCATATTTTAAGAAGATCTTGATCACACAAGCTGTTGTCTCAATGCATTTAGGATGTTTGTTATTCAATTGCTAAATGTATATATGGTTGTGCCCTATAAATGTCAGTGTAGAAGTATCTAAGTAGAAGAAAATTTTGAACAATAGATAATAATGATGGAAGTTCTGCTGGGGTGTGGAGAAAAAAAGAGGATCATAGACGGTTATATTTAGAAACCATCTGTGATGTTGTAGTATCACAGACGATTTCTAATTAGAACCATTTGTGATGTTGATATCACATACAATTTGGAAACCATGTGTGATATGTTGTTATATCACTAACACATGGTCATAAATGGTTCAAAAAACCGTCTGTAATGATGGTTTTGAACCATCTGTGATGTTATAATCTGTAGTAGTGGCTAAATTGTGTCTTCCTTGTCGTGTATGGATCGAACTCTGCTCCGCCGCCGTCTTACCTGGCTAGGTTTTCACCTTGTACATGGAAGTCGAGGGCCTTTATAAACCCAAGAGCCCAATGCCATGTTCTTCGTGTTCCGCCACATCTGTAGCCCTAGACAATGTTGCCTAAGCCACTGCTATCATCGTCAATGAGATCACCATAGTTCTAAGCTGCACCGCAACGGTTTTCTTTAGTTTTCATCACCGTCATCCATTCTCCACTGTCACCGAGGGAGTTTTCAAGTTCATCATGACAAACTGCTCCAGATGTGGGGTTTTTGGTCATCGAGAACTGCTACAGTACTGAAGCTTTGGTCATCTTCTTTGTCTCTAGTGAGGTTCTGATGCTGTGTCGCCACTGACCTTAGTCCTTAACCTTCGCCGTTTGATCTGTAGCAAGTGTCCTAGATCATGCCACGTGTCCATGCTATCATTGTGCTTTGCTGGCAACTGTGACCATTGGATCTCTAGAGGATGGTCAAGATTTTGCAGTGCATCACGCACTAGATCTACCACATGTCCACATCGCCACCATAAGCCAACCGTCCGATCGAATGAGGACAATTGCAATTGCACCACGTGTCACTATCCATGCCATGTCGTGTGTCACATCACTATTGGCTCTTGTCTCGACGTGCATCAGCCTGATGTCATTGGTTGCATTAGTAGGTTCACAAAACAGTGCCAAGGGTTCACGGTGAACCATCGGTATTCATGGACCAAGTCCATGCATTGGCCATGTACCAGCCTGTGATTGCTTGGTTCGATGATGATGTCATAAATAGATTTTCAATTGTAAAAATAATTTAAGAAATTCCAAATTTATTATTTTTCTGATTTTTCTTTTATTCAAATTTTTTGAGAGCATGTTCTTTCTCATACTAGCACCGATTGAGGCGATTCAAATTACTAAAAATTTATAAAATTGAGGTCTATTTAATGGTGAATTTTAATTCACCTTTAGGGTTTTTTTTATTTCTATTTTTGTGTTTATTTGGTATTTTTCTCATTTCACGTAGAGATTGAAGTGCTCAAATAGCACAAGAGTGAAGATTTGACACATGAGCAAGATCCAGAATAGGAACAAGAGTTTTTCTATGGCAAGTGCTTTGATCATGTTGAACTCAGTTTTACTAAATGCTATGTTATTTCAATCTACTTGTCGAATATCCAAATATGGGATATGTGCATGTGCTATAAAGTCGAAATCTCACCATATACACCTTCATCGGTATCGGGATACTTTGCATATCTATGGTCCAAACCGGCGGGATAAGGTATACGCGAAAAGAATATCTCCATGCAGGAAAAGCTCCGTTCATACTCCTAATATGAGAAGACCTACTCGGACACACCCGGCGGTTATGGAAGTTCAGGCACGATACGGGGATCATAACATCAGAAGGACTCCTCATCGACTATGATTTGATACTCCAGCCCACTATATAAGGACCAGGGAGGACGTCATCCAAAACAAGATAATTGGAAGCGAGAACAAGCCAGGAGAAGCCAATTGTGACCCACAGCAGAGCAACATAGAGTGCAAGCTTTCATCCAAGATCATCCACAAGCCGTAGTCTATCCATCCCCCAGATTTGTAGTTCCTCCTTGTAATCAGGGATACCCCCATTGATCTGTAATCTCTTCATTGATCTCAATCATCGCCGACACAGGAGTAGGGTATTACTCGACGACGAGGCTCGATCCTGTCTACATCGCGTGTTCTTGATTGCGTGCTTGTTCCTGTATATCTCGAAGGTACCCGAATATAAGTGTGTTGTCGATCACTAATCTTCGACACTACTGCATGATATTTTACTTGTAGAATTGTTTTAAAATAGTTTGGGATATAGATATACAACCCAATTAGATTATACCTACCTTGTCATTTGTATGCCATGAGTATTTTTCACCCTAGGATGGTTCATTATTAGTTGGTTGCTAATAGGTGCCAACGTGGGTTGGTTAGACCGTGTATAGTATGCTTAGACATGCCATGTTAACTCATGTCTTTTGGAATATCAAATCAACTTTGACTAATGGAATATGGAACACGTTTATGAAATTGGTGTGTCAGGTGTTGTCGCACAATGATATTGAGTTGTAGTGATGTGTGTCACAAAATGATGTTGACTTGTTGATAGCACGTGGTGCATGATAATGAACTGGGATGGTAAATAACTTAATTGGGGCAAGTGGCAAGGGGCCGTGTGCCAAGGTGGACCAGTATGGTAGTTGGGTTGTGGAAGTCTTGCCTCGGTCAACCTAAGGCTTAACATTGCAAGCCTTTGACTAGAGTCTTATATGCAACCACATGTCTGGAATGGGACGGACTTAATTGATTAATTTACAATGTCCAAACTTTGGTACTACTAGTGGTGGTGTGGGTCCCGGGTATATAGATCAACTCACATGGTACAAGAGGGGGGCCTTACTGTGGTGGCGTAACTCTTCTATGTTGAAATCTTAGCGGGTAGTACTAAGTTAAGATAGAGCTTTGTAATGGCTTTGTCATAATCTCTCTGCTGACACACCAAAAGAAGTGTGTTAATAGCTTGGCATTAAGAGATGGTTATATCATGTGGGTAAACTACATAACCTCTATAGAGTACAAAATCTATTTGGATAGCCGTGCTTGCGGTACTGAGTAATGCTCAAGAATTACAATCAAGGTATATGTAACACCCCGCGCTCCAAACTGAGCCCAGAATGGTACTAACTCCTAAATTCACTAAAAATTTCGACAGAACCTCCCCTATAACAGCGGACATCCACTCAGCAGACAAAGAACATTTCGCCAACATGATATAACAAAGGATATAAAAGATTTAACAATAAGTCACTACGCTCTCAAGCACAACTAGTAAACATCAACCAAACATATTCAATGTACGAAAACATTAAACACATTTTGACATGACACTTCGTGTTATCTTATTACAAGTAAGATTAGCTAATTATAATATAGTGTAATGATCAGTGATGCAGATGTGCCGCTAAACCCCTTTCCCACATGCCGCTTTCATGGTACCTACAAAAAACATAAAACAACAAGGGTGAGTCACAAGACTCAGCAAGTGCATCAAAACCAACAAAAACAAACCTGTCATGTCGAAACTCATCTCATCACTTATACACAATGATCATATCACAACTCATCTTCACATTTCTCAGCTCATAACATGTAATGCACCAATCTCATCAGTTATACACACTAGCATATCACATCTCATCTTCACATAATTCATCCACATGATTCAATATGCAAGTTCAGGAATGCCTCATCTCATTCACACTTTATCAACCACAAGATGCATCATGCTCATGAATGACTCTTCTCTTTTCTTAGCACATACCGGTATTGCCGAGTGCACACCCGTCGGCGTGCACCCTCTTCCCAACCATCCCGTGGAAGGGGCCTACCGAAGTAGGTCTTGCTCCGCCATCCCGTGGCGGAGTCCTACTCTTAACACCGCTCCCATCCACGCCGGTGGATGGGACTACGGGGTAGGATCTCTCAGAGCACTCCGGATTAGTCATATATTCTCATATGACTTTCTCACCGACCCGGCTCAATGCAACTTTCATGAATGCATAATGCCAATGTCATGACTAGTATTCAAATTTCCATACTTCATCATCATTTTTACTTATCATCAACACTTTATTTAAAAGCCATAAGCACTCATCATGAAATCGATTCGAACCAATATTCTTAATGCATATACCTTGTCCTTGATATCCATATTAGCCTAATCATACTAGTGAGCATCATCATCATGGCACACAAGTTGTATCAACAAGTTTCACAAACAAGCACAAGATTCATCAAATTAGCAAACAACGGTGATGCACTTGCCTTAATCTTTGGAGATGAAAAAGGGCTAAACGCGTCCGGGAGCGACACCGCCTGTACCACAATACTCATATTATGACATGATAATACCATTGAAAACACAATATTTTTACTCGCTTCACGATTCAAACCCTTGCACAAACAACGAACTCACAATCCAACGGGAACATGCTGCAGAATGCCTGCTTTACAATTTTATAACTATTTTTATATTGCACGAAAAATCCGAACATTTTACAGAAGCTAGATCTCAACCTTAGCTACAACTTTCATGAAGACAATAAATTTAAATTCCACTGTTATCTATGCCTAATCAGCAGTCCAATACAGATGACGTTATTCTGTTTCCAAATTCTGACAGCAGGTTTGTAACAGCGAATACTCGCAGACCATCGCTCCAAAAATTCTGAAAAAAATATACAAAATATATCTCGACGTTATCTACAACTTTATAGTTATACGTTTTAGCAGGAAAAATCATCTAGGTCACAAAATCGCGTCTGCAAACCGACTGCTCAAACTGTTCGAACTCAGACCACTCTGATCCGAAAATCAAATCTTCTCCTGGCGACTCCCCTCAACGAATCAACCCCAAATCAACCTTCCCCAGCACTCCAAATCCCTTCTAGCAACAAAAAATTAAAACCCCAAACCTAAACCTTACCTTGCGGAGAAGAAGGGAGGCCGAATCCTCGCCAAATCTCGCGATCTTCGCAGCCGGAGTGATCACCACAGCAGGGGAAGTGATTTGCACGGAGTAGAAACAATTTTTATCAGTTGGATTGGCTGGAGGAAGAACCCTAGCAAGGGGAGGCGCAAGGAGAGGAGGGGAGGCGGCTAGGGGTGGATTAGGGGAGGGTTAGGGTTTGCTTAGAGAGGTGGGCTGGGTGGGCTAAAAAAAACACTAGGTGGGCTGCTGTTTTTTATTATTTTTTCTTCCTTTTCTTTCAATGAAAATCCTTCCCTTAATTCCTAAGCCCTCTCATTTAATGGCCCATAGCCCTCAACGGCTCTCACAAACCCCCTTTTTATTTCATTTCGAGTATTACACTCTTCCCCCCTACAAAGAATTCAACCCCGAATTCTAGCCATGCTAATAGATGGCGACACAAACCAAGACAACAAAATAACAACTCATACGTACCCGGAGAAAACTACTCTGAATACTTCTCGCGCATGCGAGACTCCAACTCACACGCCGCTTCGCGCTCCGATTAGTGCGACCACCCGATCGGATTCTTCCAGAATCCTCACTGGCCAGGACTCGAAAGAATCTATAAGTCGCATCGTAATCGCATCCTCATAACCATCCACATATCCATCGCCATTTCCTTAGGCAACCCAAATATCCATCAAAATGAATGATACACTTGCTTCACTCCCTTATGACATCGGATAGCATAAATCAAAAGTAGAACACACCTCCACGAAACAAATATATCCCAAGATCAAGGTAATAGTTTTAAAGTTACCACCATCCCCATAAAAGTTTTGTCTGGCCATACCATGGCACTCATGGCAATTCACTCCCATCAATTATCATAGTCGAACGCTCGATTCAACTTTTCAAGAACCAAACATGAGGAGCTACAACACATTCCCACAAAAATGCAACACGAAAGAAAATGTTAGACACGGTCTTTGGCGTGAATACCACCTATTTCCCACCTAGTGAACAACCAATCAAGAAACTCTAAGAGAGAATATCACTTTCCATAACTCCATCGTAGTTAGAGTGAATAGTACAAGTAATTGTCATGGTTGATCGTGCCATAAGTTACTCGACTACACACCTAATACGGAGATATGATCATACCCAAATCAATAACATGAAGAGGATACATGGGCACGAACAAAGTTTGAGGTCGACCCTCATGTCGCCAATCTGTAACACACCCAAGACAACACTTATCTCAAGTATTTCATAGCACGATAATCCAAAGAAAGGAATCTCAAAATATCACAAAATAAAACACAAGGCAAATCCATCGCTATCACCGCAATAACAAATTTCTACCTCTCCTTCGGTGAAAACAGGAATGTTGCAAAGAAATACACTGCTAAAAAAAGCGTTGCAACACCAACAAAAGCACTAAATGCCAAGAAGAGAACGCTCAAAAGCACTCCAAGCCGAACAAAACAAACCTGAGTAGGACTCTACCCAACGCCTCGACCACCAATTTGCATGATTCGCTTAAGGCCAGGTACAAACAAGGCCCCAAAGCAAACACTCATTTATATAAATATATCCACTTACTTTAGGAAAACCAACCACAATATAAAAAGTTACTCCCTCTTCTTCCAAGCTTATCTCACATCAAGGGATAATCACCCTAGATAAGTGTTCATAACAAAAAAATTTCACTTCAGATTGTCATAACATTAGCTACACCCTGTATAACTAAATTACTCAGACACTCCCAAGAAGATTTAGACCGTGACAAGCAAGAACCTCCATTATTCCTCACTATTCAGCCGTTTACGATTAACACCTAGCAAGGGCTAGGGCCTTAAGTTATTACCAACCCACAATCGGTTCCTCTTTCTAAGAAGGTCTCGTTCCACTATCTTTTACTCAAGGAACAAGGTCAAAGAGTACAATCCTTAAATGTACTCAACAATAAAACCAATATTCATTCATTCTTTTTTTTTCAAAATAGGATGCAAGGGGACATTCGATTCTCTTTAACAATATAAACAACTTTTATCACTTTAAAACCAAGGCACTAAGATGGGCTACGGGAAGAAACCCCAGTTAGAAGAGAAACACCGCATAACCTTTAATAAATGCATTTCACCTTTACTAAAACAGATCATTCTTACTTTCACCAAAGCCAAACAACTTTGAAAAGTGGAATCCGATTCAAGAATCAAATATCTCCACAAAACAACCTCACATACTTTTTAAGAGAATGGGAAAACTCATTTCCCAGCATAAACTTGCTTTACCAACAAAAGGCGCTCACGAATCAATCATAAGAATCATCTTTTAAGAAATATTCAAAATACCTCACACATTTTAATAATTTTACTCTAATCAAACTAGAAATACACATATCTCCGAATTAAACACTTTTGAAACATTACATTAAATTCGGTTATTTCGCTTAACCAATAATGCAACCAATAGCTCATTTTGTATACTAATGAGTGCAATCCAAGCATACACCCTTCGGGGTTAGATTCCACAATCATGACTTAAATCCAATATCTTAACAAGACAATTGAGTTGTATTAATATACGGAGTAACACATTCAAAATCCATCAACATATTTCTTCATGAATAATCCTTCTTTCATCCTCATTTTCAAGCCTCAAAGTTAAGCCCAAATTTGGCTACATTCACACTAATATAGGGAACTCTAATAAATATATTAGAATTTGAATGCCTTAGCCAAAAGACATTCATCCAAAAGATCATACAAACACAACAATCCATATACCTTTAAACATGATTCACCTTAAATCCCTCCATCTCTAGTAACCCAATGCGCTAACCGTTAAAGGTTTCAATAATCACAAGTTACACCTTAAGAAACCCCTTTAGGATTTAACATAATTCACAGAACCAATTCTTACTTTAATTGCCTTCTCCCACAACTGTAACGAAAGTTTACGATACTTATCATAGAACATCAACTTTATTCGAAGTCTATAATCCATGACAAGCTCCCTAATGCACAATTGCATATTCTAAATTTTAAGTCATCTCTTTTCAAGGATACATGTAGTGTGACCATCATAAAATTTTCATACAACCCATAAGTTAATATTTCAGCATCCAAGACTCATTCAACCAATAGCTAACTCCGACAATTAAATATCATCTTCATGAGACATATTTCATCCATATGGCTCTAAGACAGTCATTCGCTAGGACAAAATTATGCACCAAAGATGACCAATCCAATAACTCTTCATACTTTGTTCTTAAAATTTCATCCAATGGCAAAATATATATCTTCTCAATTGGGATCTATACTAGTATTAAAGGATCTGATTTCTTACTTCATAAATTTTTTTTATAGTTCACATCAGCACACATAATAACTCTAATCCACTTTCACTTTTGGATCACCTACCATTATGATTAATTTTCTACCCACAATATATTATATTGTCTTTAAACAACCAAGAAACATACTTTATCAATAACGGTAGTTTACATCATCTCACTTTTCCAACTATGCATCAAACTTCAAGATTTTAAACTTTCTCGTGGGTCACACATCCTTAAATGTAGGCTGTGACCCCCACCAATTTAACAAAGGAACTGGACTCTCCAACTTGCAATAAGGCAAGGCTCAAACTCTGACATGCGAAAGCTCCCCCAATCAAAATTTTTGAGCTTAAATACTTCCACCGAGGAAGATGGTCGCCAGATAATTTTTTTCACTAAGGAAGAACCAAGCGATCAAGTAATCTTTTACTGGTAAAGCTATAAAACTTAAGTCCACACCATTTAAGGTTTGCACAAAAATCCAGTTGCTTCTTTTAAATGCGAAGAATGACAACCACCAAAAAAGAAAACAATTTAATTTATTTTTTTTCTTTCAGAGCAATTAATGTTAACCAACAAAACCCATATCAAGAATTGTAATATTAGCAATCAACAATGACTATTCACTAAACTCTTTTCTTTGCCCCCAACCATGGAAGACATATCATCAAACAACTCCCTTCTAATGTTTTTTTTCAAAAGGAACAGTCAAGCGATTAAATAATCCTTTCCTGATAAAGTCTCAAAACCAAACTCCACACAACTTAAGTTTTGCATAAAAACATCAGTAACTCCCTTTAAACTCAGAGAATGACAAGCACAAGAATAAAATAGTAATTTTCTCCAAAAAGTAGCCAATGATAACCAATAAATCAATATCCGAATTGTACTATTAGCAATCAACAATGACTAACAACTAATCTCTTTTCTTTGTCCCCGATCCTCAAGACATTCCATCAAGCCACCTTCTCAAATATATCTCGATATAAGGCATACTAAACAACAATTCTCCACTACGAGAGGTTATTTGGCCAAAAGAACATGACCAAACCTTTCAAAACAATAATTCACATCAACAAAATTATTCAATCAGCTCTTTCATAAGCGAGGAATACGATCATCATAAAATCATTAATCATCAAAACATAACATCCTTCATCAAAGCTCAATAAAACAATAAAGCGTAATGCAATGATTCCCCATACCCTTCCTACTGTGCATCAAAGTGTGTCAAGTTTTAAAGTAATTAACCTATCTATATCAAATTTTAAGGTTATCACCTTTAGGCCAAATTTTAAAAGTTAATCCTAAGCCGTGTTTCTAATTACATAAAGCAAAATTTTAGTTCATTCTAAAGTAATTCACTAAATTCATGCACCACGGACCAAGCCCGCTCGATACTAATCAGAACACCCCGGCTCCAAATCGAGCCTGAATGGTACTAACTCCTAAATTCACTAAAAATTTCGATGTAACCTCCCCTATAATAGCGGACATCCACTCAAGCAGACAAAGAACATTTCGCCATAATATATATATCCAACATGATATAACAAAGGAGATAAAAGATTTAACAATAAGTCACTACGCCTCAAGCACAACTAGTAAACATCAACCAAACATATTCAATGTACGAAAACATTAAACACATTTTGACATGACACTTCGTGTTATCTTATTACAAGTAAGATTAGCTAATTATAATATAGTGTAATGATCATGATGCAGATGTGCCGCTAAACCCCTTTCCCACATGCCGCTTTCATGGTACCTACAAAACATAAAACAACAAGGGTGAGTCACAAGACTCAGCAAGTGCATCAAAACCAACAAAACAAACCCGTCATGTCGAAACTCATCTCATCACTTATACACAATGATCATATCACAACTCATCTTCACATTTCTCAGCTCATAACATGTAATGCACCAATCTCATCAGCTTATACACACTAGCATATCACATCTCATCTTCACATAATTCATCCACATGATTCAATATGCAAGTTCAGAATGCCTCATCTCATTCACACTTTATCAACCACAAGATGCATCATGCTCATGAATGACTCTTTCTTTTCTTAGCACATACCGGTATTGCCGAGTGCACACCCGTCGGCGTGCACCTCTTCCCAACCATCCCGTGGAAGGGGCCTACCGAAGTAGGTCTTGCTCCGCCATCCCGTGGCGGAGTCCTACTCTTAACACCGCTCCCATCCACGCTGGTGGATAGGACTACGGGGTAGGATCTCTCAGAGCACTCCGGATTAGTCATATATTCTCATATGACTTTCTCACCGACCCGGCTCAATGCAACTTTCATGAATGCATAATGCCAATGTCATGACTAGTATTCAAATTTCCATACTTCATCATCATTTTTACTTATCATCAGCACTTTATTTAAAAGCCATAAGCACTCATCATGAAATCGATTCGAACCAATATTCTTAATGCATATACCTTGTCCTTGATATCCATATTAGCCTAATCATACTAGTGAGCATCATCATCATGGCACACAAGTTGTATCAACAAGTTTCACAAACAAGCACAAGATTCATCAAATTAGCAAACAACGGTGATGCACTTGCCTTAATCTTTGGAGATGAAAATGGGCTAAACGCGTCCGAGAGCGACACCGCCTGTACCACAATACTCATATTATGACATGATAATACCATTGAAAACACAACATTTTTACTCGCTTCCACGAATTCAAACCCTTGCACAAACAACTAACTCACAATCCAACGGGAACATGCTGCAGAATGCCTGCTTTACAATTTTATAACTATTTTTATATTGCACGTAAAAATCCGAACATTTTACAGAAGCTAGATCTCAACCTTAGCTACAACTTTCATGAAGACAATAAATTTAAATTCCACTGTTATCTATGCCTAATCAGCAGTCCAATACAGATGACGTTATTCTGTTTCCAAATTCTGACAGCAGGTTTGTAACAGCGAATACTCTCAGACCATCGCTCCAAAAATTCTGAAAAAAATATACAAAATATATCTCGACGTTATATACAACTTTATAGTTATATGTTTTAGCAGGAAAAATCATCTAGGTCACGAAATCGCGTCTGCAAACCGACTGCTCAAACTGTTCGAACTCAGACCACTCTGATCCGAAAATCAAATCTTCTCCTGGCGACTCCCTCAACGAATCAACCCCAAATCAACCTTCCCCAGCACTCCAAATCCTTCTAGCAACAAAAATTAAAACCCCAAACCAAAACCTTACCTTTCGGAGAAGAAGGAGGCCGAATCTCGCCAAATCTCGCGATTCGTGAGTCGGAGTGATCACCACAGCAGGGGAAGTGATTTGCACGGAGTAGAAACAATTTTTATCGGTTGGATTGGCTGGAGGAAGAACCCTAGCAAGGGGAGGCGCAAGGAGAGGAGGAGGGGGCGCCAGCCACAAGGGGGGAGGCGGCTAGGGGTGGATTAGGGGAGGGTTAGGGTTTGCTTAGAGAGGTGGGCCGGGTGGGCTAAAAAAACACTAGGTGGGCTGCTGTTTTTTATTATTTTTTCTTCCTTTTCTTTCAATGAAAATCCTTCCCTTAATTCCTAAGCCCTCTCATTTAATGGCCCATAGCCCTCAACGGCTCTCACAAACCCCCTTTTTATTTCATTTCGGGTATTACAGTATAGATTTTGTAAAATAAAACTTGGAATGGGAGGGTGGATGTAATTCTAAAGTTGGAGATATGACTTAGGGCTGGAAGTCATGTTTACTTGAGAAATACTTGAAATTTATTATTTATTGTTATTTGTTTTACTACCTTTTCAATCTATTTATTGTATTCATTTATAAATGTTGGTTTATTGCAAAATAGCCATATCAGCTATTCCATTGAATATGCCTTGCATATAGTTATATTAGAATTGCATTCTGTACACAACTTATTGAGTACTTAAAATAATCACCCTTGCCAACAACAAAGTCACCAATTGAGGAGTCTACACTAGCCCTTCAATAGGCATACCAGGAGGAGGAGAATATTTAGAGTATGAGCCTTTTTCAGTTGCCTGTGGTATACTGAGAAGTTGATCTATGTTTTTATTTCACTGTAGTTTTATTTATTATTCATAGTTTAGCCTTGCAAGGCATATTCATGTAAGGTTGACCATAAGGCCAGTTAGTAGGTTAATAATTAATATATGAAGCCTTTTATTATGTTTCCGCTGTTTATGAATGTAATATTCATCTATGTTTAGCCTGTTTGCACTAGCGTGATCTTGAACAAGTGCGATATACAAAGAGGGTCCGAATTTGCATATTTGGGTCCCGACATCTCCACTTCTTCCTTAGCATCTCTGTTTAGTGAACCAACACTGGCAAGTTTTTGTTGCAACACAAGTATACTGAGGATCTCCTCAAATAGGCCAGGATGAGCTCATGAAACCCAACACCCACTCCTATTGACGCCAAGCCAAAGACTTTAGCGACTGCAGGTAAACTTCTATCGAATGGCTCTGAATACTAGTGTCTTGTCAGCACCTTACAGTACCTGAGAATGACCTGACCGGACCTCACATATGCTATTCAAGAAGCATGCTTACATATTACCATTTATGATGCAAAATATAATAGCCTGCAGGGCGAAGTTCTCTCTTTTGCATGCATCCCACACCGTGATCCCCATTCCGCAATTTTACTAAATCCTCAGTCAGTGGTGTTAGGTACACATCAATATCATTTCTCAGCTATTTGGGTCCCAAGATTAGTACAGACATCATGATATCCTTCTACTTCATGCACAACCAAGGAGGGAGATTATAAATACATAATAGAATTGGCCAAGTGCTATGACAACTGCTCAAATTACCAAACAGATTCATTCCATCGGTACTCAATCCAAATCTTATGTTCCTCATCTTAGCACCAAACTCCTTATGTTTCCCATTAATGTTTCTCCATTGAGCTGAATCAACGGGCTGTCTCAGCTTGCCATCTTCCTTTTGAGATTCATATACCAACACAACAATTTTGCCTCTTTGGGATTTGCAAACAACCGCTCCAAATGGAGAATGATGAGAAAATACCAAAAAACCTTGGCTGGTACCCCTTTGTTCACCTCTTCACCATTACCGACTCAGCTATTACACTTCTTCTTTTGTTTGTACCAGGGTACACCACAAATTGGACAAACATATAATTCCTTATGCATGTTGCGGTACAGTGTGCAATCATTTGGACATGTATGTATCCTTTCTATTTCCATTCCCATGGGATATTGTACTTTTTTGCTTCATAAATACTTGTTGGCAACTCATTTCCCTTTGGAGGAACATCTGATAGAAGAACTACAAGTGTATTGAAACTTGTTTATGTCCAATGGTGTTTTGCCTTCAATTCAAATAATGCAAAGACCAAACCCAACTTCGCATATTCCGCTTTATAACCCAAGAACAATGGTTTGGCATTGTCTTTTATCAAGTTTTTAAAATTTTCAAACTCTGTTTCTATATAATTTTCCTTTACATACTGTAGCATTTGTTCTAAATTGTTCTCCTCAAACATATTACGTTGCAACTCATGATCGGGTTCCAACATGTCATCGTTGCATACTAAACGGGTACTACTTGTCTCCCCATGATGGATCCAACACGCATAATTCCTCATGAAGCCATGTCGAATCAAATGGTCTTCAATTTGAGCTGAGTTATTAAATCTCTTGAGATTGATGCAATCAAAGCAAGGCCAATGTATGAAGTTTATATCCATGAACCCTGATGAATATTGGCGCCAACCACCATCTCAATACGGCAACCTGCGACACATGAATTTGCCCAAGAACACGCTTTGATCCTCGCCTACTTGACCACGCAAAAGTAGATGCGCGTTTCCTTGTAATCACCCTGAAGAAGTTGCAAGAACAACGGTGATAATTTTAGATTGGAACTCCCTATTCTAATGACAGCATTGGAGTACAAGCCATAGAACCAAGAGTATATCTTTAATCTAAAAATTCATGGTTTATTACAAAGATTGCTTAAGAAAATGGTTCACTGTTGATATTTGATCCGACTTAGTAATTCTTTCCAATTAATTAAAATATTAAACTGGAAAGTACTGGATGTGTGCATATTCGCATCAAAATTTCAACAGCATCTCCCCACTATTCTCCAAATACATGTCTCAACAACAAATCAAGATGGTGTGTATCTGGAGAACACTAGGGAGATGCTGCTAAAATTATCTCTGCAGTTGTACAATAGTTTGGAAACTTGCCCGAACCACAAATCCTTGAACTATCCAAAAAAATATGCACAATTCAAGAGTATTTTTTTATAAGTATGCTATTTCGGCATATTTATAAACAAGTACCGTTGAACAGGAGATGTAGGTTACGCAACCTAAACTCTAACATTTATCATATTACAACAACAATAATTCTAGATTAATACGAGAGTACTAAATAGATAAATGGATGTGTGTTTGTCAAATAAAGGGTGTGCAATCTGATAGGACACACACAAATATAGTGCAACCTGAACTCTCTTTGTGACATCGAATTACATAATGCAAAATTGAAGGGATTTGAAGGAATGCTCACCTTTTGAAAAAAAAACCACAAATAAAGAAAAATCTTCTCAAGCTAGGGCTTTAACTTTACTCTCTTAATTTCCATCCTTGATGATTTCATAATTTCTCACCCAAATATTGCTTCCAACCAAAGTATGTTGTGTTTTTAGGGGCGGCGACGATTTTTTGCCTTTAGAACAATAACAAAGGAGAGTTCAACCCGATGGTATTTATAACCTAGTGAGGCACATCACAATCGGTTCTGAGATCATAACAGATTATGATGTATGATGCACATCACAATTGGTTCTAAACTAAGAATCGATTGTGTTGATTCCCCACCAATTATTACACCCTCACCTAATCAACTATCACAATTAGTTTTTTTTTTTGAAAAGTTGGGAACCGACCTGGATAAAGCAATAGTGTTGTATCATTCTGTAGTAGTGTTAGGCGGTGTGCCAATTTGTTTCAAGAAATACCTAAAGCTTTATTATTATTTCTATTTGTTTTACTGTCATTTCAATCTAATTATTGTATTCAATTGAAAATACTATTTATTGCAAAATAAACATGATAGCCATTTATGGAATAAGACTTATTTGTAGTTATAATAGGCTTGTATTCCGTGCATAATTTGTTGAGTGTTGTATGTACTCACCATTTCACAACAAAATCATTAGTTGGAGAGGAGTCTACACCTAATAGGGAGCGAAACTTGTTAATTGCTTGTGCCATATTGATGAGTTATCTACGACATTTCCATTCTCGTTGTTTATTATTTCTTAGAGTTTAAGCTCTGTTGGCGTAATAATGTAAAGTAAACCATAAAGTTAATCAACTATTTTTAATCAACAAATAGAGTCTTTTATTATATTTTCACTGTGTATGATTATGATATTTCATCTATTTTGCCACTGTGTGCTAGCATGATCCCGGACTAGGTAGTATACATAGATGGTCTGAATTTGACTATTCAGGTCCCAATAACTTGATAGAAATTTAGATTAGCACAAAGGAAGATAAATTCTGGTGCAAAGATGTATACTCAAGCAATAGAAGAGCAAGGATGGAAGGTGGAGGTCTGGAGGGTATAATGGAGGAATGAGGGTGTAACCTGAGGAGCTAAAAGTGTATAAAAGACATGTGGGAGTAGGAATACAAGCAGAACTTGTAACATTTGGGAGTTGGATTATGTCTGCCAAATTATAATAAATTGATTACTTGTGGCAAGGGAATCCAGATTGATGGAATAGCCTATCCAACCTAGAGTAATCGAAGATGAACACTCATCCTAGATGGGGATTAGGGGCATCTAGGAAGACACAAATCAGGGTCTACATCCCCTTCAAAGTCATCTTGTTCAGGCTCTATTTCATCTCTTTGCAGCAATTCATTTGATTGTATGGCAACCTGCTTAAGTTTGCAAACTACAACTTCGTTGTCAATCACAAAGCTATTGAGTTCATTGCCACATGAATTTGTGTTAGAACTAAAGTTGTCTTCTGCAATTTTCTTAAGGTTAGATTGTGCACTCTATTTCTTTGACTATCTAAGCCAAGCCTTTACTGAGTTTCTCCAGATCCTTGTTCATCTACATGTATTACATGTGCGTGATAAACAAATATAACTAGAAAACATGATATATATTTCTAGATTTATAAGTGCATATTGAACAAGTGTGAAACAAATGTTCGTTAAATAAGTAATTCCATAAAATAGATGCTAAAACATGTTTTTTGATAGTTTGTACAAAAGCCTGTAGTTTTGCAAAATTTACTCTTAAGAAAATGGAGGAATTTTCATTTTAAAATGTTAAGATATCAGAAGAAGATTGGTGAGCACACAATGTGCAGAGACACCTACACTGCTGATGGTATAGTATAGTGACACATACCATGTCCATATATTATAGTACTTCACTTTGGAAGTAAAGCATTTCAGAACAAGATTATAAAAGACTTGTGTGTGATATTGCAGGCCAAAATACTATAGAGAACAAATGCATAAATGAGCAAAAATGTGATTGCCAAAACAGATGGTTTGATAAAAAGAACATGAACTCTTAGACATAGAACTAGCTCCAATTATGGTGGAACCAGTATAATATCATTGAACCATGACTCCTCGATATAAAATTGCTCACTGTAACCATAGGTCTCACTGATTCTCTTGATTAGCCCAGCAAAGGAATATTTTGTTAGTTCACCAGTTACATTAGTAGGGCACATTGGGCTCTATTTTACTTGGTAGTATTAGGATGCGGAGTTGCTAAAAGAACAGGTGCAACAACTTATGACATTTGTCCTGTTTCCAAGGAAGAAAAATAGCAAGCAAAATCAATTTCTACAAGAACTATAACTACCACCATTTGCAATTTCCACAAGATAGCACTCATTTCAGCAGTTCAGCTGAGAATTTTGACAAACACACAGCTATTGTTCAGCACAAGCAGTCCTTGGTAAAAATACCTGATCTTGAATCTGTACTCTTGGAGGTGCAGGCTAAACTAGAGAATACTGAACAGAAAGTGAAAAGCTTGATAAAGAACTCAAACTAGAAGAGAGTCTACCCTAAGATTTGGCGAGCTCCTTCAGAACACCTCGCACCTCCAAAGGCTCCAATGTTACTTCCTTAATTAACCTCAACCACAAATCACTAGAGGAGGACAGCCAAACGACTTGAACAAGCTAAAAGGGGCCGAACTTACTAAAAATTTCGGCAACACCTCCTCTAGAATTAGGACATCCACTCAGCAGACAAAACAGATCAATTGATAATGAAAACATAACGGCCATTCACAATCAACCAACCATCATAAACGCCATGGCAACTACTAGTCATTATGATCACTAAGCAAGTATACAAGGATAAGACATACGCAAAAGACAAGCGCTACATCATACAACTAAGGTTTTATAGTCCTAAACATTCATCCATTACTTACAATTTATCCCAACCAAAAGACAACAAGTTCATCACCATCACCACTATAGCCAAAAGTAAGGATATTGTCCTAATCTAGCTACATGAAGTTATCGTGAGTGAAGTGAGCTAGCCCATCTCCCAAATGTCGCCTTGGAGTTACCTAGAATAAAACATCAAACACAAGCGTGAGCTCATCACTCAGCAAAGTGTAATGCGAAAATACATTAATGTGAACATGTAGCAATTATACATATAAACTGCATAACTTTGAAACCTACAAGGAATTTAACATACGAATCCTCATTCAAATCATCTCATTAGATCTTTACTCACCATCACAATTATGCAATGCACCATGCATGCTTATGAATGCAACCATCTTTGGCTCATACAGATTGCGGATGCACGCCTGCGGCATGCACCTCTCATCCCTTCCATCCCGTGGAGGGGCCTACTTATCGTCTCGCCTCCCATTCATCTCGATGAATAGGACTACGAGGTAGGACTTTTGTACTCACTACGGGTGAGCACCGAGGTTCAGATCAACATGGGACGCCATCCATTATGAATGCAAGAGTGTAAATGGCACACATAGCTCACATCTTCATTCATTTCTAATCATTATTGCAAGACATAACAGAACGCATCACATAGATAAACATTACTTTCATAAACCATCATTCGCAGTAGTCTATTCAAGATTCACAATTATGTCATCAATATAATTTCTTTCATGTGGGTAAGGTCCTAAATAACATTAACCTTTACATTACCACAACATGCATATCACATTACACTTGCCTTCAACCGCGAGGAGGATGGCGAGAAGTTGAAGCCTCCACCGAAGCTACTCCCACTGGAAAAACATTGGCGTACACAAATTTCAAATTCTAAGCAAGCCACACAACCATACACACAAAACCCTACTACACCTGAACGCATAAAAGACCCAAAATCCCGCAATTAGAAACTGACAGCAAGCGCCTAAAGAGCTTAATTCCTAATTGGTTTAACCAAAACGGGTTCTTTACCTTTAATTATCCATAAGAGGCTAATCTACAACTATCTCACAACCACTCGTGCGGAAGATGCCTCGAAAGGCTACAAATCACCACTAAAACTCGACCACAAAAATCTGAGCTCGCTGAAATTTTCTCAATTCCAGGACAAACTTCCAAACTGCACAACTTTTGATTGGCTCAACGGATTTTAGCGTTTTTATACTTGAAATGACCGCAAGGAAATGAACTACATGAATAACATTGCCACTCATTTGGCCAACCCACCAGCTGATCCCATATTGACGATGAACAGCGAGCACCGACCATTCAACACGTTCTGGACAGCTCTCACGGAAACAGCCATAACTTTCAAACGGTTGGGCCGATTCGCGATTTCTTGAGCTCTGATTCAACTTAAGAACTCTAGCTTTGTTTTTCTCTATAGCCAACCTGACAGGAAATGACTCTAACTTGCCCGAATCAAGCTCCCAAAGTCGGCTATGGAACAATCCCACAACAGCCCAAAACCAACGGGTTTCTCCTCTCCAATCCTAGACATTTCTCCCACCAAAACCTGATTCTAGGAACCCCAGGCTATCTCCAATCAAGAAAAGGACCCAATCACCAAATCCCTAGAGTCCTCACCTTCCTTACCATCAAAGGGGTGAAGAAGGGATGGAGGCCGGCCTTGGCAGCAGGGGCGGCAGGAGACAGCCAGGAAGATGGCAACGCCGGCAGGGAGCTGCAGAGGAGGTGGCCGGCAGGGGCGACAGGGCTGGCAGCACCGACCGGTCCTAGGGCTGAAGCAGTGACGCCGAAGGAAACAAGAATCGGCAAAGACTGGCAAGGGCTTCACCGAACGGCAGAACTTGGGAGGGAAAAGCTGCAAGGGCGCCGGCAGAGAATCGGGAAGTGCTGCCTTCGACGGGGATGGGCAGGAGCGGGCTCACCCCATGCGCCAGAAGTGGCGCCCGGCAGGGAAATGCTGGTTCGGCAGGAGTTTGGGCAGGAAAAAGCTCACCTCTTTTGCGCCAACAGCAAGGGAAAAAGGAGAGGAGCAGCTGCTGGCTTGGAAAAATCGGCAAGGCCTGGTTGCCTGGAAGCAATGACAGCCACACAATTCCAAAAGAAAGAGAGAGTAGGTGGAGGAGTAGGTGGAGAGGGGAAAATTCCCAAAAGACCCCTCCCAAACCTACAATTTTTAGCCCTAATCCTCCCGAGTGGACCAGCCACCACTGAGATTAACTGCCAGACGGTCCCGGGCCAGACGGCGGAAGGCCTAAAATTTTGGAGCGAGGCTTCGCATGCTACACTCTCCCCCCTTAAAGGAATTCGACCCCGAATTCCACGGACACAAACGAATAAAACGTATAGTTCGCAAAAGTTATTCTACAACACATACCTGATAGGAACAACTCTGGATACTTCTCACGCATGTGAGATTCCAGTTCCCAAGTCGCTTCGCCGGATTGATGGGACCACAGACCTTGACGAACTTCAGCCGTTCTATTTTTCAATACCCGCCTCGACTCATCCAAGATTCAGACCGGTCGAGACTCAAGGTGAGATCTTGATCAATCACTAAAGGCTCAAGAGGGACAACCAAATTCGGATCATGCAGAACTTCCTCAAAGATAGACACATGGAAAAATTGTGTACTTTGCATCGATTCGAAGCTCCAACCGATAGGCCACCTTCCCAACTCGGGCGATAATAGGAAAGGTCCAACGACTCGGGCTAAGCTTTCCTTTCGTCCAAACCGAACCACACCTTTAGTGGGAGACACCCTTAACAACACGCCGCCCCCACCTCAAACTCCAAATCTCGCCTCCTATCAAGATAACTCTTTTGTCTACTCTGGCCGCAAGAAGGTTTTGCCTCACCTCGCCACTCGCTCAACAGTTTGTTGAACCCAATCTCGACCAAGGACCGCCCTTTCCCCACTCAAGATCCCAACATAGGGGGAACGGCACTTCCGCCCATAAAGCACTTCATAAGGAGCAGCTCGAATACTTGCCTGAAAGCTATTATTATATGCAAATTCAGCAAGAGCTAAATGATCTTCCCAACTACCCTTCCACGCCAAGATACATGACCTGAGCATATCCTCCAAGGTCTGAATTGTACGCTCAGATTGTCCATCCGTTTGCGGGTGGAATGCGGTGCTAAGACGGAGTTGAGTGCCCAAAGCACTCTGCAAACCTTCCCAGAATTTGGAGACAAACTTTGCGCCACGATCGACACGATTGTCTTGGTACACCATGAAGTCTCACTATTTCTCGCACATAAATAGGAGCCAAATCGCTTCGAAGTTCACAGCGTAATGGGAACGGCGAGCAGACTTGTCAAACGCCCACAATAACCCAAATAGCATCCTTCCTCGCGTGCACGAGGTAGGCCAACCACAAAGTCCATGGATATATCATCCCATGGCCAAACAGGGACTTCCAACGGTTGAAGCAATCCAGCGGGACGCTTATGCTCCGCCTTCACCTTTTGACAAACTCCACAAGATGCTACGAACTGAGCAATGTCAACCCTCATCCTTTTCCACCAAAAACACCTTTTCAAATCCCGATACATTTTAGTCTCACCAGGGTGAACTGTATACGGGGTGCTATGAGCTTCCTTCAGAATGTCATCCTTAACTTGAGACTTTTGAGGCACACAAAGGCGGCCTCTAAACCTCAGAGCACCTACCTCATCCAGGCTGAAATCTCCAATCTTGCCCTCAGCAATGCGCTTCTTCACTTGTTGAAGCATTCGGTCATGTTACAGCCTCACGACACGCCGGAATTGCAGACTCCAAGATCAATTGAGTCTCACTTGCATAGCGCCAAAGAAACAATATGAGATTCCCAAATGCTCAAAATCAGCTATGAGACAGTAAGGGCGGGGGTAACGCCTTATGCTAAGAGCATCCGCCACAACATTAGCTTTCCCCTGATGATACTGAATGGTGAGATCATAATCTTTTATCAACTTCAACCACCTTCTCTGTCTCAAATTCAAATCTTTTTGAGTGAAAATGTATTTGAGGCTTTTGTGGTCAGTAAAGATATCACAAGATTCGCCATACAAGTAGTGCCTCCAAATCTTCAAGGCAAAGACCACGGCGGCTAGCTCTAGATCATGGGTTGGGTAATTCGCCATGCATTTTCAATGCCTTGATGCATAAGCAATAACCTTGCCCCCTTGCATAAGCACACAACCAAGGCCCACATGAGAAGCATCAGAATAAATGGTGAAGCGCTCTGGCTCAGGAAGAGTGAGAACAGGAGCATTCACCAGCTTTTCCTTCAAGGTGCAGAAATCGGCCACAAATGCAGACTATTGAATTTCACTCCTTTCGAAGTCAATTGAGAAAGTGGCTTAGCAATGAGGAGAAGTTTTGAACAAAGCGACGGTAGTAGCCAGACATCCCAAGGAAACTACGCACTTCCTTGACATTAGAAGGTCTCTTCCAGTCCACAATTGTAGAAACCTTCCTAGGATCAACAGATATGCCTTCCTGGTTGATGATATGACCAAGGAATCCCACTTCCGAAATCCAAAATTCACACTTCTTTAACTCCGCATAGAATTGATTCTCCTCAATGAACGGAAGCACAAGCCTCAAATGACGAGCATGTCCTCCTCCGACTTGGAGTAGATTAAAATATCATCGATGAACACTACTACAAAATCATCAAGATACTCATGTAGCAAATTGTTCATCGCTCCATAAAAAAGCAGGAGCATTGGTTAAACCAAAGGACATAACCTTATGTTCATAATGGCCATACCTAGTGGAGAAAGCTGTTTTTCAATATCTTGCTCCCTCACACTAATTTGATTGTAACCCGATTGAAGATCAATCTTAGAGAACACCTTTGCTCCCTTCAATTGGTCAAACAAATCTTCGGCGCAGGTAGAGGGTATTTGTTCTTGATGGTCACCAAATTAAGAGCACGATAATCTACACACATACGCCAACCCCCATCTTTCTTAGCAACAAAAGGATAGGCGCCCCACGGTGACACACTACCGGATCAGCCCTTAGACAACAAATCATCCAATTGCTTCTTCACTCCTCTTGAAAGGACGGCCAAGCGATAAGGCGCCAATGAAATAGGTCGCATACCGACAAGATCAATCCGAAATTCCACGTCCCTTCTTGGCGGCAATCCAGGCAGATCATCGGGAAACACATCAGCAAATTCCTTCACCACAGGAATCTCCTCAATGGTTACCGAATTGGTTGGTTTTTCTGACATGGCCAAGAGTACTCCTGACTTCAACATACGACGGCCAAGAAATAAACTAGCCAACACAAAGAGGGAGTTGGAGGGTACACCACCCTGAAAAACCAACTCAACCCCTGAGGATGCCTGCAAGGTAACTGTTTTCCAGTAACAACAAATTTTAGCGTGGTACTGATGCAACCAATCCATGCCCAATATAACATCGAACAAGGCCAACTGAATAACCATCAGAGTAGCGAAGAAATCCTCATCATCAATGTAATAGTGCAACCCGGGCATACCATTGAACTTGAAATAAGACCACCAGGAGAAGTAACCACCACAGACTTAGCAATACACTACATCCCCAACTTAGCCCTTCTAGCAAACTCAATCGACACAAAAGAATAGGATGCTCCTGAATCAAAAAGAACAAAAGCATCAGCTGAATTCACAAGTAGAGTACCTGCCACCACATCTGGACGCCTACGCCTCGTGATCGGCGTGGTATAGAACTCTGGTGGCGCGGGCCAAGCGGAGCCCCGACATCAAGGGAGCGGCACCGACACTGGAGGTGGTGCAGCAAACAGAGGGGGAGCCAACGGCTGGGGCTGCCAAGAAGCCGCAGGTGGTGCCCACGCAGAAGGCTGCGAAAGAACTGGAGTTGCAGCCAACATTTGAACTGATCCCTTGGACGAAGCACTTGGAGTCGGGGTGGGTGGCACCGGCTCCCACTTGAGGATGCTGTTGAGATTCGACCGGCACACTCGCCCCATATGGCCGGGGCGGCCACAATGATGACACTCCCCCGACCAAGCACACTCCGCAGCGCGATGCCCACCACCGCACTTGAAACAAATCATACCTTGCCCTGGAACAGGGCGAAAAGCCGAACGCTGGGAGGATGATGAAGATGAACGAGGGTTCTTTGCCTTGTTTCCCGAGGAGGAACCCTGTCCCCCCTTGAGTTTCTTAGAAGGGGGTCGCTGAAAGGACCCACCTCCCCCACCAAAACTTCTCTTCTGCCCACCACCAGGAGCTACAGGCTCTTGCACCACCAGAGAGGAACTTTTCTTTTGAAAGCTCCAATTCAAGCTCCATTCCTTAGCTTGATCCACCAGCTTGCAAAATCACGGGAACGGTGGCTCCTATGATCACCCCTGAACTCTCGTTGAGGCCTCTACGAACCTTCGAGCCTTCTCTTGATCATTCGATGCCACCGCAGTATGAAACGGACAATATTGTTGAACTCACCATATTCCGCCACCGACTTCTTGCCTTGAGAGAGGGTGGATAAAGAGTGCTCCATCCTCTCAAGGAAAGACTGCAGAACTTGGCCCAAAGTGGTGGATGAAATCCTCTCATGTGATCGGGTCCAAGAGTAGGGCCTCGCTGCAAGAACCCCCCACCAGATATCCGCTTGGCCTTTCAACTGAAGGCTACAAAGCGAGCCTTCGGACCGAAGTCATCTCTAGGACCTCAAACCGCTCTCCAAATACGGAGCCAATCATGGATTGGAACGGTGTGCCTGCTCATCAAAAGTATCCAGCGGAGGGACATCCACTCCCGCAGCTCATCCTAGCCTCCGTGTTACAGGCGATCAGGGGCTACTGCAGTGGAGGCACCGCAGCAGAGCCACTGAACGGCCGACGCAACTCCGTGACCTCCTGCTGTAACGCCTGCACTGGGCCAAAGTGGCAGCCTCAACCCCTAGCTGGCACTGCAGGACACCTCTGAACAGTGCAGGAGCAATGAGCGAACCGCTTCTCAAAGAACCGACTCATGACACCGAGGTGGGTGTCGCCCACCTCGACCATGGCCTCGACGGCCACCACGACCGAGGGCGGCCTCTATCCTCGGCATAGCTACAACCACCACAATCTAACATCAAGACAAAACTCAAGAAACAACATACTAACATTTCATCTATCAAGAACATAAAACACATAGAACAATAGAGCGATGCAATGATTTACCATACCCTTCCTATTGTGCCCCAAGTGTGTCAAAAATTTACTTTCTTAGTTAGCCTACAACAAGTTTTAAATTTATTTACCCAAAGCAACTTTTAAAGAGTGAATGCATCTAGGCCATGTCTCTAGGTTTATATATCACGGACCTAACACCTGCTCTGATACCAACTGTAGCACCCTGGCACCTCCAGTGCCCCGAATGTTACTTCCTTAATTAACCTAAACCACAAATCACTAGAGGAGGACAACCAAACGACTTGAACAAGCTAAAAGGGGCCGAACTTACTAAAAATTTCGGCAGCACCTCCTCTAGAATTAGGACATCCACTCAGCAGACAAAACAGATCAATTGATAATGAAAACATAACGAAGCCATTCACAATCAACCAACCATCATAAACTGCCATGGCAACTACTAGTCATTATGATCAGCTAAGCAAGTATACAAGGATAAGACATACGCAAAAGACAAGCGCTACATCATACAACTAAGGTTTTATAGTCCTAAACATTCATCCATTACTTACAATTTATCCCAACCAAAAGACAACAAGTTCATCACCATCACCACTATAGCCAAAAGTAAGGATATTGTCCTAATCTAGCTACATGAAGTTATCGTGAGTGAAGTGAGCTAGCCCATCTCCCAAATGTCGCCTTGGAGTTACCTAGAATAAAACATCAAACACAAGCGTGAGCTCATCACTCAGCAAAGTGTAATGCGAAAATACATTAATGTGAACATGTAGCAATTATACATATAAACTGCATAACTTTGAAACCTACAAGGAATTTAACATACGAATCCTCATTCAAATCATCTCATTAGATCTTTACTCACCATCACAATTATGCAATGCACCATGCATGCTTATGAATGCAACCATCTTTGGCTCATACCGGTATTGCCGGATGCACGCCCGTCGGCATGCACCCTCTCATCCCTTCCATCCCGTGGAGGGGCCTACTCTTACTGTCTCGCTCCCATTCATCTCGATGAATAGGACTACGAGGTAGGACTTTTGTACTCACTACGGGTGAGCACCGAGGCCCGCATCAACATGGGACGCCCCGTCCATTATGAATGCAAGAGTGTAAATGGCACACATAGCTCACATCTTCATTCATTTCTAATCATTATTGCAAGACATAACAGAACGCATCACATAGATAAACATTACTTTCATAAACCATCATTCGCAGTAGTCTATTCAAGATTCACAATTATGTCATCAATATAATTTCTTTCATGTGGGTAAGGTCCTAAATAACATTAACCTTTACATTACCACAACATGCATATCACATTACACTTGCCTTCAACCGCGAGGAGGATGGCGAGAAGTTGAAGCCTCCACCGAAGCTACTCCCACTGGAAAAACATTGGCGTACACAAATTTCAAATTCTAAGCAAGCCACACAACCATACACACAAACCCTACTACACCTGAACGCATAAAGACCCAAAATCCCGCAATTAGAAATCCTGACAGCAAGCGCCTAAAGAGCTTAATTCCTAATTGGTTTAACCAAAACGGGTTCTTTACCTTTAATTATCCATAAGAGGCTAATCTACAACTATCTCACAACCACTGTGCGGAAGATGCCTCGAAGGCTACAAATCACCACTAAAACTCGACCACAAAAATCTGAGCTCGCTGAAATTTTCTCAATTCCAGGACAAACTTCCAAATTGCACAACTTTTGATTGGCTCAACGGATTTTAGCGTTTTTATACTCGAAACGACCGCAAGGAAATGAACTACACGAATAACATAGCCACTCATTTGGCCAACCCACCAGCTGATCCCAGATTGACGATGAACAGCGAGCACCGACCATTCAACACGTTCTGGACAGCTCTCACGGAAACAGCCATAACTTTCAAACGGTTGGGCCGATTCGCGATTTCTTGAGCTCTGATTCAACTTAAGAACTCTAGCTTCGTTTTTCTCTATAGCCAACCTGACAGGAAATGACTCTAACTTGCCCGAATCAACCTCCCAAAGTCGGCTATGGAACAATCCCACAACAGCCCAAAACCAACGGGTTTCTCCTCTCCAATCCTAGACATTTCTCCCACCAAAACCTGATTCTAGGAACCCCAGGCTATCTCCAATCAAGAAAAGGACCCAATCACCAAATCCCTAGAGTCCTCACCTTCCTTACCATCAAAGGGGTGAAGAAGGGATGGAGGCCGGCCTTGGCAGCAGGGGCGGCAGGAGACAGCCAGGAAGATGGCAACGCCGGCAGGGAGCTGCAGAGGAGGTGGCCGGCAGGGGCGACAGGGCTGGCAGCACCGACCGGTCCTGGGGCTGAAGCAGGCGACGCCGGCAGGAAACAGCAAATCGGCAGCACCTGGGCAAGGGCTTCGGCTGGAACGGCAGAACTTGGGCAGGGAAAAGCTGCCTGGGCGGCGCTCGGCAGAGGAATCGGCGGGGAAGTGCTGCCTTCGACGGGGATGGGCAGGAGCGGGCTCACCCCATGCGCCAGAAGTGGCGCCCGGCAGGGAAATGCTGGTTCGGCAGGAGTTTGGGCAGGAAAAAGCTCACCTCTTTTTGCAAAATGACCAGGAAAAAGGAGAGGTAGTCAGGCTGCTTGGAAAAATCGGCAAGGCCTGGTTGCCTGGAAGCAATGATAGCCACACAATTCCAAAAGAAAGAGAGAGTAGGTGGAGTAGGTGGAGAGGGGAAAATTCCCAAAAGACCCCTCCCAAACCTACAATTTTTAGCCCTAATCCTCCCGGGTGGACCAACCACCACTGAGATTAACTGCCAGACGGTCAGAACCACGACAAGGAACACTTCTCAATACTCTCCACATTAAATCCATATACCAACAACACATAACCCCAATTAGGATTTTATCAAATCCCATCCACACATGGTTCTCCTGTTAGGACGATCTGACCCAAAGAACGAAATCAAAAAGCATAAATCTTAATTATACTCAAGCAAGGAACCCAACTAGACATTTTCTTTTCTCACACTAGAAAGCAAATAAAATCTCAATTTGCTTAACAAAACTAACCACTTTCCTCAACTTGAAGTCAAAGCAATAAAATGTACACCAGGGAAAGCTCAACTAAGACGAAGAACTTCACACAAATCTTTCTTCAACAGTAGTCACAAAAGAAGCAAAGAGAACTAAATCCTCTTTTACCAACACAAACCAAATCCATCACCTTAAACTCCAAGGTGAAAAACTTCACATCGAGAAAACACTCGATTAAGGAAAGAAAAAAAAACAAGATACCTCGAGAAGAAAACCATTCCTGGGTCCCCAATCTCCTTTCATTCGACAACTACACCTTTACCCAAAAAGAGAGGGAATAAAATTTCCATTCTTAGCCAGAAAATCATTTCTCCGATATGCATCAATTTTTGATATCCTCATGAGACTTTACCCTCTTTCAAACTTGTCTCGTACAACGAGGCAACCACTCAAAGAAAAGGTTCATAACCGAACCATTCATTTCCGACTGACCCCACATTGAGTCTAACCCATGAAACCGAGAGCATAAATCTTTAAATTATACTCACACAAAGATCCTGCATCCAATCTTTTTAAATGACAAGCCAAAGACATCAAATTCTAATTACTAAAAAGGCACAAACCATTTATACACTTTGAGTGTAAATTCCGTAATCAACCTAGCCATCAACACCACTGCTTAATCTTATTTCTACGACATCGCTTTTCAAAGCAACCTTCAGAAGATTATCCTGCCCTCATACTTCCTATTTGACAATAATACAACAAACATATTAGAGCAATTATTCAAGTCCCCAATAATTTAAGCAAAGCCTCCCCGAGACTAAAATCGCCAAAATGGCTCTAAGGTTAATCGCTGGCAAAGAGCAACCAAGCTCCAAAATATTCAATCCAATGTTTCTCCGCACTTTAATTACAACCTCGCCTTAGGTTATACTATCCACACCTTATAAGCTTATTATTAATCCACACGATCCGATCACTAAGGACACCTCGAAACAATGTAATCCCATCACCTAATTAAAACAAGTTTCTCAACCAAACTTGTTATTCCTTCGTCATCATAATCAATTTTAACCTTACGTCAACACTATTTTCGGACCTCCACTTATAATTGTGGGTCACCAAGACCCACACTAGAGTCCTTAACATCTTATCAACTTAGGGTCAACTACCCCAACAACACAATCCTTCTATCAATCTTTTACGGGAAAATCTTTAACCAACCCACAACTCACTTTGATTATCGCAAAATTTCTTCCTGGAAAAAACCCAACCAACGATTTTCCCAAAGAAACTTGACTCTCAAATTTTACAAAATGACAGGACTCAAGCCTTGTCATGCACAAGATCTCCGAGTCATCATCAAACTCCAAAATTCCACGAAGGAAAGGAGTTGCACAATTAATTTCACACGAAGGAAAAACGAATAGGCCGAATAACACTTTTTCCTTTAAAACCCCAAACCTTAAGTTCTCACGACTTAAGTTTTTCACCAAAACTTTAACTTGGAGAACGACAACATGAAGAAACCCATGACTTTCTCCGCAAAGCAACCAAAAGAGGCGCAGCATAATACTTTTTTTCTTTGACTTAAATCCAAGAAGACCAAAGAAGACAACACCCGAATAACGTACTCCATCAACCCTCCGATCTACATCAAAATAACAAGAACTCTCCTCACCCGAGGTTATGAACCCACCGGTGCTGACTCTCAACCGCCACACCGACCAACACAGCTATACGACCAAGCCAAAATCCCTTCGGTACAAGGAGTCCCACCAGACCCCACTAAGCAATCTACCACTTCAAAAGCATAGCCATAAATACTACCATAGCCTGATCAAAACTCACAAATAATATAACCACAAGTATCAACATAGCATCAATACAAAATAAGCATTGTAGCACAATGCAACGATAACCCATCCCTTCCAACTGTGCATCAGAGTGTGTAAAATTTTAAATTAATTCATCATTCTACATCAAGTTTTACGGTTATTGTCCGAGGGCCACATTTTAAAAGTTCAACCTAAACCATGTTTCTACCTTCACACAGCAAAATTTTAATTCATTCTAGAATTACTCGCTACATTCAAACACCACGGACCTGAAGCCCGCTCTGATACCAACTGTAACACCCCGACGCCAATGCGCCACGGATGCTACCAAAGCCCTGACTCACTAGCGACACCCCTCGAACCCACACACGTCCGAAGGGTTACCAACACACGATAATTCTCCACAATAAGATCAATTGGGCTGAGAATTACCGAAGAAAGCATAAAAACCTAACACCTATACGAACTTGACTGCAATCAACCACTAAACTGTAAAACCAGCTTAAAACTAAGTCACCGAAATTTACAAAATTTCAGCATGACCACTCTAGAAACTAGGACATCCACTCAGTAGACAGAAAATATTGCAGTTATAATATATCATTCTAGCAGGTCCTTAGTTAATCAATCACACCCAACAGAAAATAATAAATTTCACCATGATGAACAATACATTACAACCACATTAATTACATCCAGACTTAACGAGTTTGTTAATTTAATTGTTGGAGACTGTAGCCGTGCAAGTGTTACTACTCCCAACCCGACGAGCCAGCTTCACGCACCTAAAACAAGAGAACAACAAGCGTGAGTCTAAGACTCAGCAAAGTGCAATCAAACATAAAAGTAATGAATTCGATTAGAATACAACGACTTCAAGACATACAGTAATAGTTCCTTTACTTGACATCCATAAATAAAGGGAGCAATTTGAATTCATATAACTTCAAAATGTAAGGACACGATTACTTCACCATTTGCTATAACCATTACTTAATTGAAATTATCCAGTTAAAGAAGCAGAAAGTAACCCTACTTACCACATCCAACTCGGAAACATAAATAACCTTACTCATGCCTCAATAATCATTTCAGGATGAGTCCACGACTCAATATTCAACCTGTCATTTCCATTCTCATCAATTACATTTACCCATTTTGCAACACACAATGCAATGCTTTTATGCTCTCATCCTTTTTTTTCTCATGAATCATAAAATGAATGCACCATGCATGCTCATAATGCACATTGTCATAGCGTATACCAGTATAGCTGAGTGCACACCCGTCGGTGTGAACCCTCTCATTCCCAACCATCCCGTGGCGGGGCCTACTCTTACTGACTCGCTCCCATCCGTAGACGGGACTACGAGGTAGGACTTTAGTACTCACTATGGGTGAGTACAGAGGCCCACATCAACATGGGTCGCCTCTTCTGTAATGAATGCACATATGCAAATGATGCTTATAAACAATTCATACACGGCATCATGAGTATTTGCTCTTAACCATGACCCAAAAACATATCGCATAAACATAGAAACAATAAGGAAATTCTTGAACATACCAAAGATTTAACCGACTAGTACATAGAACAATTCTCAAGCCCATACAAGAGGTAAATCTTATTCCAAGGTCTCCTGTGCAAATCTGTCATGCAATGCATCATGCCAATGTGCTCAAAGTGGTCTCTTTCCGCTTTCATCATCATACTAAGAACCATTTCTAGATATGCTATTAAACAAAAATCAAATCATTAGACTTTTCACACTCTTATCGCAAGCAAAGCATTTAACACCCTAATAACGCTCTAGGGGATGCACTTGCCTTTTACCAACGGAAAATGGAGTGGCATTTGGAATCTTAGCGCTTGCACGACTCCCCAGGATTAAAGAAAGCCTGAATTTAGAACACATACATAAAATATAACTTAAGACAACAAACCACCCAAATTGGTTAACAACTCAATATCACATGGTCTACTTTCAATAAGCTCAAATGAAATTCAAAACACATACACCTATTCCGAGAACGCAAGATGGCAGCTCGAACATGTAAATAAAATCACTAGAACTAGTGTCATCTAATCTCAGGAAGATGCAACATGAAAACATATGCAATATTGTTTGCTTATTGCAGTAGCAAGCTGCAATGGTTAACTATTCAACAACACCAAAAATAATATGGGAGAAGGAAACCAATTACTTTCAGCACAAGCCTGTTTTTTTCCCATTGGAATAGGCTAACTACAAAGTCCTAATGTTATCCATTGCTGCCTAGTATCCACCAAGTTATGCCAGTAACAATACATGTAAGGCGGCTCTAGTATACAGATATTAAAATTGATCATTTTAATTGAGTTACTCCAAGTTCCACCAATTCCAATTGAGTTTCACATGCTTGTAAGAGTAGCATTTGGCAATAATGTATATAACAGAAATAAAACAACTCACCAAGTAATAGTTTTATTTAAACTAGTCGGGCAACGAGCCGCTTGTTGGCCAAGTAGCGACTAATGCTAGTACCAAGACAAGTGTTCTACTCGGTTCCCAGTTAGCTACTGTGGCAACCGGCCAAAACCAATACTGATTTCATAATAATACCAAAGCTCTAGCCAAGAATTAATCAAGTAAAATAGGATTAAGCCTTGCTAATATGGTCACCACAATATTTCGACAGGCATCACAGAGGATGACATTATACCGAATTTACATGTTCATAGCGAGCATACCTACACCTAGGATCCAGGATCCACTCAACTAATTGCATCTCACAACAAGGATTCTAGCTAGGCATTTAATCAAACACCACACATGCAAGCACTAACATCCCCCAAAGTCCTAGGGTTTTACCTCAAACTCTCTCATGGAGGGAAGAGGGAGGTGAGGGGAGGGCCGGAGCCGCTTGCGGAGAGGAGGCATGGGGGAAGCCAGGCCGGGCGCCAAGCCACCAAGGTTCACGGTCTGCAAGCTAGATCGCTTGATGTTGTTGCCATCGCTCCTTCTATCGCTGAAAGCTGTCTTCTGCATTGGCCAGAGAGAGCAGCACCGAGGAGGCGCGAGGAGAAGGCACGATCGGGGAAGGGGGAAATGGGCGACGCCACTGGGGAAGATGGGCGACTTGCCACTGGGATGGGCGGCGGGAAGGCGCCGGCGAGAGCTTCGGTCAAAGACAAGAAGCAGCCGGCCCGGGAGCGATCAATCCAGAGGAGTAGAGCAGGGAAGGAGTCGGCAGGGATGGGGGAAAAAGAGGCAGCCCCAAAGAAATTACAGCCACACAATAGTAGGAAGAGAAAGAGTGGGTAGGTGAAAGGAAAAAAAAATCCTTGGATTAAGAAGATAAAGCAATTCCGGCCAAAAACCCTACTAAACGATTTGCGGTATTACAGTGCTCCTAGGCATGCATCAAAGGAGATGTCCTTCTTGGGCCATTGGATGAATGTGCCGATGGCATCCCCTAGTGTGATGATCTCATCATTTTGGGACATCTCCAGTGTGATGGCCTTGCAAATTTCATGTACACCGTCGACATGGACCTTCGTGTAGCCCGGCTTTAAAGTATGACCATGCACAAATGCCCCTATACCGGATGCATACATGCATTCCCAAGCAGCCAATAGGGGAATAGAGCCATTGATAAGCCTCACTTGTAGATTGCACAGCGTGGCCACCTACATAAGGGTACGTAAGAAATTAGCTAACACGTCTAACAGGTCTATCTAAGGAGCATTGCAAACATGTATATTACCTGGGTGTCGTCGGGAGGAAATCTGGCTTCGTCCACGTCCACCTTAGGGGCGGATGTGCACCTGCTCCGACGGTTTGTTGGGCTGAACTACGCCTATGCTTCTTAGGCTTGCACATTCTTTGCCTACCTCTTTGTAGACACCCTTTGCTCCACCCTTTCTTCAAAGCTTTTTAGCTGACTAGCAAACTGTGCTCTTAGCCTTTCCTCGATTAGGACTACTAGTAGTTCCTCGCGCTCGCTTTGCTTCTCTTCCTACTCTAATATGTGTCAGAGTCATGTGGGAATTTGATTTTTTAGGGAATGAAAACATCTAGGTCTCGGGTGCGACCCAGGTGCTCCTTATTTCGCAAGGCCGTGGAGAGTATATCTTTCTCTCTGTCCGAAGTGAAAGAGCCCTAGAAAGATTTCGTGCTCAATAATATCAGGCATTGGGACACTTCCTCATTAGTGGGGTTGGCAAAGGACACGTCACTCGAAGACATGGGACATGACATCGCTTTTACCCAGTTACGGGCGCGTGGGTCCACGATCAAGGCAAACAGCGGTGTGAACTCCCTTTGGATTGCCTTGTCGTCCTCCCTTGTCCATTGCACGATCTTGTCCACATACCTAGTTGAGCCGAGTCTATGTGGGTGGTTGTTTTTTGACTGGCAGTCTTGTTTGCTGCACTTTGATACATGAATTCTTTTATTGTCTTCATCTTACCAAATCGTTCCGACACGTCCTCTGTGACAAACCCGTACTTTTGGAACAGAGTCATTTCCTGATTCACGTAATTAGTGATGAGGATGCTCTTGAAGTTCTTCCACACCTTTCCCACCTCTAGCAATGCATACCATCGCAGTGCGTCATGGCGTCTTGTGGAAGCTCAAACAATGTGGAAATTTCTATCACCAGGTTATCGCGCTTCTCATCTATTTGTGTCTCCCATGATGGATACGTGATGGGGATCTTTTCATGCCCAATGATCCTACACATTGTCCGAAAAGCTACCGCAACTTTTGGAGGTGTAGTAAGGGCCCCATTGCATGGATCAACTGCTGTGATGGTGTATCGGCTCTAAGGCCTTTTACTAAGCCCTCTTACACTATGCCTCTGATTTCCTACATTGGGTGCCTTATCAGATCCATTCGGCAAACAGAAATGAGGGGACACCGTCTTGTAATGAAGATGAAATGAAGATCATAGAAGCCAGGTTAAGAGAAGGTAAGTTAAGAGAAGCAAATTTAAGGGAAGGTAAGTTAAGAGTTATTTTGTATTGGACTTCAAATTGAATTAAGAGAAGGTAAGTTAATTGATTGATAGTGCTCTCAGGCACTTGGCATAACCTCACATCATCAATTGTTCATTAATCTGATATGTTCTAGAAGTCATGAATTTGGGCATTGGTACTTGAAGTTCTAGACATCAATTATATTCTTAATATTTCATGATTATGTCCATTATATTCTCATTTTTCCTCCCTCGAATTTTCTAATCTACATGTCCTAGTGCTCGATAAAACAGATTCTAGAATTATGGTTTATATAAGAACTAGCTTTAGGTACTCTTGTAGCATTTGCCATTTCTTAGTTGATTTCCATTTCTGCACTACTTCGGTAGTAACTTATCTTGCAGCTAACTCAAATTATGCATAGATTGTTCAGTATGAGTAGTTTAGATAGATGTATCTATGTCCTGTCCTACTATCCCAGGTGTTACAAACCATTGTAGAAATTTGGAATTTTTACAATTTACACTAAAAAAACATGTAAATCAGGCCTTGTGTTCTTTAGCTACAAAGCTGATTTCGCAAAAGCAATCAGACCTTGGAGTTAATTCCAATGCTAACATTCCAAAAACAACTGAGACATTAATTAATGACTGCATACTAAACAATTAATATTTTGGTTGCTTCTGGGAAATATCTTGGGATTAAAGATGGGTAGTTGCTTATGGGAAACTATAACATTAAGTAATCGCCAATCCAAAAAAACAGAGAGAAATATGTTAAACAATTGTTATGCTGGTTACCTAAAGCAACCACAACTTACATAGGACAGTGCTACAATTACTTTGTATTTTTTAAAAGAATAAATGTAGTATTCTGCAGATCAACAAACGACAAAGCAAGCAACTCCTATGTACCGGCATACAACTTGGGCAACCATCATAAAACAAGCGGCCATCTTTAATAGCAAACACTTAAAAATTAGAAACATTACAATAGCAAAACAAGAATGAAGAAATGATGAACTACAATCATAAACAGTGAAGTGAGCATGAAGAAATGGTGAACTACAATTGTAAACAAGCAATTAAGCACGAAGAAATGGTGAACTACAATTGTAAACAAGCAATTTAGCTACACCTCATTATTAAGTTAATTGTTGGAAGCATACTCTTGGAACAAAGGTAGTTTTCTCATCACTCTTACTAGGAGGGAAAAAAGACTTTCCAAATAATAAACACTGAAATCATCCAAACCAGTAATTCATACAATACATTAACAACCTAGTAATAGGATATAGGTTGTGTTCGTAGATTCCATCGCACCACAAGCATCCGAGCGGACACTACCAAAATATATGATGTATACGAGTACAATAATAGTACCTTGTTGTATCAAGAGGCTGCCTTGGCAGGGCACTCAAGGCTGGCATTGAAGTGGCGCATAAGGAACTTGGTAGAGATGGAGCCCACCTCGAAGATGAGCTCACCCCATCAACGTGGATGCTGGTGATGGACCACCAGTAGAAGAAGGCCCTGACGTGGATGCTGTTGAGCCTCAAGATGCAGTGGTGGTCAAGGTGGACGTAGGGGTGCGGTTGCTCGTGGACGCCTGGGGGCAGTTGCTCATGGACATCGGGGGGAGTCATAGGCCGGTGCGGGGTGGATGCTGCACTGAGGGAAAGATCGCTGTGGTGGGGGAGGACGCCGTGCCTTGGGGATTTCGAAGCGGATGCAAATGCGGAGGTCACCAAGGTGGAGGGAGGCATGCGAGTGCAGGCAACATTAGTGTTTGGAGTCACACAGGGAGACGCTAGGGTTTGGAGGTGGTGAGATTGTTAGAATGGCGATGAGGGCGAGGGTAGCTGCGGGGAAATGAGAGGGCAACTCCACATTGTAGACGGTTCCAATACAGAACCGTTTGCGATCGATCCAACCAATGTCTTATAAAAAATGCACATTAAGGCTTATAGGTGGTAGTCTTGGCTCAGTTGGTAACAAGATTGGCCTACGTACGTGAGGTCTTGCATTCGAATCCTAGGGAAACAAAATTTTTTTGGTAATGCTGTATCGATCATAAACAGTTTTCAAGTGAAACCGCCTGAGGTAAGTGATGTAGTGGACCGGGACAGGGGTAGTACGCAGTGGATTGAGACAGAAGGCTACAACCAAAGGACATCACAGTCGATTCAATATTAGAACTGTCTATGATGAGCATTATGCTTATTTTCTCATTATTTATTCAAATTATTATTGTTATTATTATTTATTAAAGTTAATATTATCTGCTCAAGTTATTATTGTTATTATTATTTGTTCAAGTTATTATTGTTATTATTATTTGTTAAAGTTAATATTATCTTTTCAAGTTATTATTGTTATTATTATTTGTTCAAGTTATTATTATTATTACTAATTAACTCATGAACTCCTTTTTTCTAATTTACACGTGGCATCAAGTTAATTATAATACATATAAACCACGAAACTCTTGTTGGACTAACTGTTGCTTGCCTTTAATTTCAGCAGTTCCTGCACGGCTTGTAATACCGCAGATCGTTTTTCCAGGGTTTTTTGGCCGAAATTGTTTTCGTGTTCTTAAATTCAAGGATTTATTCGGAAGGGCCAAAGATTTGTCGTCTCGCAATTTAAAGAATCTTAGCAAAGAGATTTGAGATATGCCGAATGCATATCGGAAAGGGATTTTCTCCGAGCCGCACTTTTCTGCGGCAAGTTTTACTCAAAGGATTTTCTTTCCGCCGTGAGTTGAAATGTCAGTTTTTGGAATTTGATGGTTGATTTGTGGTCTCTAGAGTTTGTGTAGTTTGTTTTCTTTTTCCCCTAGCCTTTTGTTTTCTTAGCACCCAAAGTGATGGAGTATATAAAGAAAAGAAAAAAAAGGCCTGCTAATCCCCACTCCCAGCCGCCTCATATTTTTCTCTCAAGCCGGCTGCTCTTCTTTGGCCGAGCTCTTCCTGTGCCCTCCACTCCTGGCCGACTGCCTCCCACCAGGCGCCACTCCCCGCCCTCTCCCCTGCATCACCCCGCCATCTCCCTAGCATCGCCTCGGCCATTTTCCTGGCGCCACCCCGCCACCTCCTCAGTTCGAGCTCCTCTGGCCTCCCCTCCCCGGTGTAGCAAAGAATAGTCTCGAGCAAAGAAGAAGAAGAAGATCCAAAGAAGATGCCCTCCCTCTTGCTTTCTTGTGGTGAGGATTCAATCAATCAAATTGAGGGTTGGTTCTTGTGCATGCCATGTGTTTGATGAAATGCCTAGGAGGTTTATGTTATGTATTGCAGTGATTTAAGTGTGTAAGGTTGAGAAATAGGCTTGGAAATGCAAAAATCGATGCATTGCTAAATTTTTATGCACATCTATATATCCATGTCTGTTGTTTTATATGTTTGCCACTAATGAATTAAAAGGAATTGAGCAACCAAAACATGCGGCCAGTTGTATATGTTTATCAGTATTGGATTCTTGAGGTTTGGTGTGTTATCGGTGTATGAAATTTGGGATGAGGTTGCGAGTATAATGCTCAAAGTATTGCTGAATTTTTGTGTGCATATAATGCATGTCTGTGCTGGTGGAATTGCAGTTTTATGGTCTCGATTAATAAAGTGTAGTGAGTAGTGTCTGTGTTTGAGTTCTGCACATTCCTGCTTAAGGCATAAATAGAATTTGCTCTATGCCAAAATAGATTGTGAATATGAGCCAGAGTCTGGTCCTACTGTATGCATGAATGCCTTTTGTGTTGTGGAATGATGTCTGGTGTGTTCATCTCCAAGAGATTAATAGCTGTATACATATATAATTATAGAGTTCTTTGTGTGTTTTGTCTGGATGCCATATGTATATATGGATGCTTTGCTAATAAGAGAATTAAATTCTAAAGAGGGGAATTAGTAATATTTACATTTGAATCTGGTTGGTGATGTTTAACTGATGGTTTATATGCTCATGTTCATGACAGAGTAGTGTGCATAAATATATTTGATGTTTGCATATTCATGATGATGGCATAGAAATGGGGTAGGGTTGTTTAAGTTATAATCTTTCTGCTAGGTGGGTATCATCCTAGATTTAGTAGGATGTTATCTTGCCCCCATTTTAATAAGAGTCGTTTTGAGCTGAAATGTATGTGTCTTTATGTAACCAAGTATATCTAGTTCTGATTTAGTGGTGAAGTGTGACTAGTGATCCTATTTTGGTATAATTCTGTTCAAGTTGTTAGTTTGTAACGCATACATATTTGGGTGTTAATTGTTATCAAATCTGCTATTTAAAAGGAATGGAACACTAGGGCATGCAAACATGTTATTAGATTAGTCTTCGTCTTTACTCATAATAGATTCTCAAGTTGTTTGAAATGTTGATTATATATATATATATATGTATGTATATATATATATGTATGTATATATATATATGTATATATATATGTATATATATATATATATGTACAAGCTTCCATTAGTATGAGTGATTAGTATTTATCTCTAGTGATTGGTAATTAAAAGGGTAGTAGGAGAAGATTAAAAGCGAAGATGGTGGTCTTCTTGCTCCCTTATCTAATCTACCCTTCTCTTTAACTTCATTAGATGGCAGTGCATAAAGGCAGTGCTCAAGGAGAGTGTCTTCGGGGGTGGTCTCGATCTCGCGTTGCTTCACGCGTCGGTAAAGGCAAGTACATCGAGTTGTGTGCCTAATTGAGTTGTTATTGCTTATCTGTTCATGGCTAATTTCTATTGATTGTGGCAAGTATGAGTTATATTGGCGATCGTCCCTTCGAGGACATAATTAGCTATTGGATTCGAGTAGTCACTAGTAAGCCTTAATCTCGGTGAGTTTACTGTACCTTTGTTAATATTGTAGTGAGTAGCTAGTATGGGGTACGTGGATACTCGTGGTTAATTTACAAGAGTTGTACTTAACTGTGCCCTGTCTGGGGAATGGAATTGAGTTTGTGTGTGAATCGATTAGATGATTATGAATGTGAGAATTGGCTATATTTATGTTAGTGTTGGCAATGAATGAAATGTTGTATTTCATTCATGTAAATTGCATTGTGCATTCATTAAAGGAAGAGGCGACCCATTCTGATGTGGACCTCTGTGTTCACACGTAGTGAACACGAAAGTCCTACCTCGTAGTCTCATTCACCGAGGTGAATGGGAGCGAGACAGTAAGAGTAGACACCTTCCACGGGATGGAAGGGATGTGAGGGTGCACACCGACGGGTGGGCACTCGGCAGTACCGGTACATGCATCGAAAAGAGTATTCATGTGCATTGCATCTTTAATAATGAGTTTGGTGGTAAATGGTATGTCATATGGGTTGTGATTATGGTAAAGGAAGGTTGAGTCGTGGGCTCAACCCAAAATGGAAGTTTGAAATTGAATTTGATAAGTTAGAGCATTTCATTGCCTTGCTAACTATGTTGTATGAATATCGTGGAGTGAGGTCAAGTTATTGCTTTAAATGGGTATGAACGCGTATTGTCCGGATGTTGTTTCATTTATATTACTTGCTCTTATGGTCAAGCTCTTGTTTTATTTACGATAAATTGGAATTGTTATTCTCGTGTACTTTGCTGAGTTTGAACTCACACTTGTTATTTAATGTTTGTAGGTGTATTGAAGCCGGCATGCAGGGATGGAGGTAGTAGCACAATCACTTTGCCTCATCACTATTCCATCATGTTGATTCATAATTCTGATCTTAATAGCTCACGAAAAATTCTTGTAAAAGGTTGTTTGCGGTTATGCTTAATGGGTCCCTGTCCTGTAATAATTATGTGGTAGAGTTGATTAATTTCTATTGGGTGTGTGATTGGTTAACTAAGGACCTACTAGAATGATATCTTATAACTGCTATGTTTTCTGTCTGCTGAGTGGATGTCCTAGTTTTAGGGGAGGTGCTGCCGAAATTTTTTAATAATTTTGACAACCTCCTAGTTGTTCACTTGCTTTGCGAATATTTATTCTTAGCGATTTGTAATTGTTGGTGCTAGAGGGCGTAACATTCGGGGCACGAGGTGCCAGGGTGTCACACGGCTGACAACCTTGTGTATTTGGACTTGAAGCCTGGGAACAAAGGCTTCTCTGAGTCATCCATCAAGCCCCGGAATTTTACATACTCTCGCTCATCACGGTTCCCTTCTTACATCCCGTAGCATCTGATCTAGATTGTCATCATGAAATCTATCCTTATCAAAAGCATAGTCGATATCATCCGAAGTATTGTCAACTTCATCAACGTTATCCAAAGTATCGTTGATTTCGTCGATGATGGTAGTACTACTTGCTTCTTGCATAATCTGCTCTTTACCGTGACTGATCCAACATGTATATCTCCTTTTGAAACCCCGTAGAATTAAGTGTGCTTCGATTTGTGCTGGGTTTCGAAACATCCCCAGATTCTTACAGTCAATGCATGGACAAGGCATAAATTCCACCCCCTTATTCAACATATCTTCTTGTGCAGCTTTTCTAAAATCGGAGACACCATTAATGTACTCGGTGCTCACACAATTCTCAGTATACATCCAACTTCGGTCTATCTACACTACGTATCTAACAATAGGTGTTAAATAATAAATTAAGTACACTAGGAGTGCACATGCATACATATGCTACATATAAGCTATATTTAAACTTGCCGATTAACTTATATAGCTCCTAACATCAAAAAGAACAAATGGATAAATAAACATATGTAAGCTGTATTTAAACTCAGTATCTTCAATTCTATCTTTACATGGCTAGCTACATGTTGAGTATAATGCAATTAGAACCAATTACTACTTTAGATCAAAAAGAACAAATGGATCTATACCAAACTATACCAAAACCATCTTCAATTCCTTCTTTACCAAGCTAGATGTATGTACCTTAAATATAATGCTATTACAACCAATTATTAGCCTAGATCACCTTCCTTTAAGTAACTATCTACATATTGAGAATAAAACAATTAGAACCAATTGCTACTTTACATCACAGAGAACAAATGAATCTACATCAAGTTAGATTTAGCAATCAGCTTTATTTCTCTTTTTACTAAGCTAGATCTTAAATATAATGTAAATTTGAAGCAATTACTAACCTTAGATGACCTAGAGCATAAGGATATACAATTACACCTCCAAATCTATGGTCTCTTTCCACCAGATCACCTCTTAATCGTAGCCACCTCAAAAATAGCTCAAAAACCCTAAAAATGCAAAGGAGGTCGAGGATCTCTGTACTTATTTACCAGAAATTATTATCACGTATGGTTTCTGGCTAAAACTGTCTATGATATGCCTCTCTTCATAGACGGTTTTAGTCAAAGATAGACGGTTTTTGGCTAAAACCATCTATGATGTGCCATTTTTCATAGACAGTTTTAGCCAGAAACTGTCTGTGATGTGCTTGAGCTCTATTGCAGATGGTTTTCATAAAAAATAGTTAATAATGACGTGTCTAATATAACCCATTTTATAGTAATGATTGTCAACCAAAGCTACATAGGTTTTCAAATGAAAGACATAATTACTATGTTGTGGCACTCTCGAAGTCCAGTATTCTCTACTTTGAATGGATCCTCTCGGTTCTTAACCGAAATTTAGACTAACGTTACTGACATCTCAATTTATTACAAGTCGGGTTTCACATTTGGGTGACTATTGAAAAAAAAATAGTTGACCGCTGTTTTGGCAGGCCCTTTATTTGAATATCAATGGAGAAATTAATTATTGTATGATCAAAACTATTCATATACTAGATCAATACCCGTGCGTTGCTACGAAAAATAAAATTAGTAACGAAACATAAAGGTCAAGCAATAAAAGAAAATTGTACTACAAGATTAAACATCTATTTCTCCCGATTACAAAAGTTTTTTTGGTTTCTTCTCCGGTATAAATTAAAACCAAATATATTGTACGTAGCAATATATATTACCAATTTAAAAAATCAATCAATCATTTTTATCCCTTTTTGTAATTTATATTATCAGCTCGCGTTCCTCTTCCTCTCGGCATGCCAGCAGCACGCGCTCCTCGGTGCCGTCGACCTCGTTTTCCTTGTCGCCTCGCTCATCCTTGTCATCCACCGCCTTCGCAGGGGCGACACGGGGGCTTCCCTCGAGCATGAGGCGCTGCTGCCGAAGCCATCACCATTCTGGACCACTAGCCGCTACGTGGTGGCGCTCGGGGCGTCCGCTGTCTTCGCCGCGGTGTCCGCCATCCTCCTCACGCTCGCGTTCTTCCTCCTGCCGAGTACGCCATGACGCGCTGTGGAGTCCGCTGGATCGCCACTGTAACACCCCGACGCCAAACGCGCCACGGATGCTACCAAAAACTCTAAATAACTAATGACATCACTACAGAAAGACTGAAATCAACCTTTAAACGCTTAAAACTAACTTAAAACTAAGCCACCGAAATTTACAAAATTTCAGCATAACCTCTATAGAACAGAGGACATCCACTCAGCAGACAAAAGAATAATAGCAGTTATATAATATATCGATCACTCAAAATAGAAAGAAACTTTCTAGCAGGTCCTTAGATAATCAATCATACATCCAATATAAATTAACAAACTCTAACACGACGAGCAACATATTACAACCCCATTAATTACATCCAGAATTAATGAATTGGTTAAATAAATTGTTGGAGACTGAAGTCGTGCACGTGATACTACTCTCAACCGCATTTGAGCCTTCCAAGTACCTAAGACAAGAAACAACCAAGCGTGAGTCCAAGACTCAAAGACGTGCAACAAGTATGAAAAGTAAGGAATTCGACTAAAATACAACTACTTCAAGACATAAAGTAACAGTTCCTCTAATTGAAATCCGTAAATAAGGAAGCTGTCACTAACTCCACTTACCACCACCAACTCGAAAACGTAATAAAACCTTATCCATGCCTCAGTAATCAGTCCTGGATGAGCCCACGACTCAATCCTCAACCTGTCACTTCCATTCTCATCAATCAACGGTTATCAATCACAACACAGTGCAATGCAATGCTTGTATGCTTTTATGCTTTCATGCTCCAAATGCAACCGTTTAGCCTATACTGGTATAGCTGAATGCACACCCGTCGATGTGCACTCTCTCAATCTCGACCATCCCGTGGTGGGGCCTACTCTTACTGTCTCGCTCCCGTCCAACTCCGTGGATGGAACTACGAGGTAGGACTTCCAAATGGCGCTCTAGATTAGTCATAACTTTCTCACCGACCTCACCGGATTAGTTATGACTTTCTCACCGACCTGGCCCGATTATCATATGCATGTCATGAATGCAGAAGATGCAATAGAAACACTCACTTTATCATTCGATATAAATCGGCCTTATCAGATGATTAGGCGCGACACGACTCCATTCTTATCAACATTGGAATGGATCTCAGCCGAACTCAATTAATGCAACCATTATATCAAATAATATTTGCATCATCACAACAGGAACCAAGTCCCAGATATGCATATGAATATAATTCATCATTAGCGACCTAACCATAGGAACCCTATCCATGATATGCTCCTGAATAAGGTTTATCATTTTCATCAACATTAGCACTTTCGTAAACAGAAAATAAGCAACGGACACACTTTCTTATTAACTTTCGAATGGATGCACCTGCATCCATTCCTTCAGCAATACCCTCGACATAAGCAATTTCATATTATGAGCTATTTCCTAGATATACTCATAACCACGCATATATATATCATTTGCGTATTCATCAGCAATTACGTACGCTAAAAGCAAACAATCCAATAATCCTCTCAACCATGATCTAGAAAATGCACTTGCCTTAAACCTCTCGAAACAGTGTGGTGAGAAGTTAACGGCACTCCCGGGGTCACACCACCTGCATATAGGCATAATCCACTCAAAATCATGCCAACCAAATAACCACAAAAACTCAGTACAACCACGATTCTACATGCCCCTTCGAAAGCCTGAAAACCAGAAATCTGTCCAACAGGACAGCAGACTTCCAACAAGCATAACTTGAGTTTAACAACTCCAAATCAAATAAATGAGTGTATTTTCTCGAACGGCAGGAAATTTCCCACCTTTTTCTAAGTATACAAAAAGTATGATTCGGCCTCTAAGTTCCTCTAATCTGCAGTTGAACACAGACTGCTCCAATCACGACACAATTTGGACAGTGCTCAGTAAAATAGCCATAACTTTTAAATGGCTGAACTAAACTTAATGATTTCAGTCTCTATTGAAAGGTAATTCGATTATCTACAACTTTTGCAATAGCCAGAACCCCAGAAAATGCTTGCAGAATTTTCAATTTCGTGTTATAACAGAGCACATGAATCTGCTCGAACAACAAATCTGCACAGCTTCTAGGGTTCCACCTCTAATCCATTCCATACACAACCCAACAACCAATAAAAACTCCATGGCAAGAACCCTAAACCAGCCACCCAACCACACCCAAACCCTAGATTTATTCCTCACCTTGGCTCAAGCGAGAAACCGCAAGGGGGAGGGAGGAGGGGCTCGCCGGCCATGGAGGATGGGTCGCCGGCAGCTGGCCGAAGCAGGGCCGGAGGGCGCCGGAGCTGGGCGGAGCTGGAGCTGGAGGTGCCGACCATGGAGGAGAGGGCAGCAGGGGGAGGTGCTGGCCATGGAGGAGAGAGCAGCAGCAGGGGGAGGCGCTGGCCATGGGGGAATCGGCCAGGGAAGCTCGGCCTGGAGGAGGGGCGCAGAAGCTGGAGGCCAGGGGCGGCGCCAGGAGCTGGAGGGAGGTGGCTGGGGTTGGGGAAAAAATGAATGGCTGGCTCCCCCTTTGGATAAAGTGGGCTTTTAGGGTTAGGGGAAAAATAAATGAAGTTCCTCCAAAAAAAACCAAAGTCCAGCTGCAAACCATTAGCGCGAACCAATTAAATTTCCATTCTTGGCACGAAATGACAATTGACAGGAAAAACAAGCTTGCTGCCAAACTAAACGGCTCGGAGAAAACACCCATTCCGATAAGTTTTTACGGAAAAACCAAAAACCTTTAATAGAATTATTAACTGCGCGACGGCCAAACCTTGGATCAAGAAGGTGGAAAACATTTCTGACCGAAAACCCTGGCAAAGAAGATTTGCGGTATTACAGCCACCGCCCTTGGCACCACGCTCTTCTCCGCTTCGACGGTGGTCCGCTGCGCCGACGGTTCGCTGCTCTTCCCAGATGACCCTCTCGTCTTTGCCGGCCTACTCGTCTCCATGCCTCTGGCGTACCTAGCCATCACTGGCTTCACCGGCCATGACGCTGAAGTCCATGAAGGTGAACCAGAAAACACCAGCACCGAGGCGCCCGCCACGCCGTGCGCCGCCATGTCGTTCCTCTCTCTCGCAACATTCAACTGGATCAACCCGTTTATCTCCAAGGGGTATGCCAATGACTCTCTCACTGCCGACGACGTCCCACCGATGTCGCTGGGCAACCGCGTCAAAGTGTCGTACGCTTTGTTCAGTCCAACTGGCTGGCGCTAGGGTCACAAAGACCGGTGGGCGCAAGGCTCGTTTTCTTCGCCGTAGCTATTACTATTGACTACGCGCTCGGCCTCTTGCGCCTCGCGGCCATGTACGTCGGTTCATCACTTATTGATCAGTTCGTCGAGTTCATTCGCCGCGGCAGCATGACTTGGGAGATGTTGAATGAATTCTCTTGATTGATTCTGTGAAAACTGTATAGCATATATAGAGTACAAAAGGAATAATTGGCTGGCTATTAATTACCAACAATAATCAGGATTTTGCTATAATAATTAGCCATATTTAGAGAGATATGGCTGGCTGTAAATCAGAAAAGAATAATTAGCTATAATGACCGGCTATTATTGAAGATATGGAGGAGGGGGCTAGGAAGAACGGGGATAGTGTTAGTAGAGATACTGTCCCCTATGTGTTGTACACAGATAGACGATATCAATGCCTGCCACATGGAACGAAACACGCATGCATACATATCCTATTCTATTTAATGGATGATGCACCTGTGATTTGTCCAATGCTATAAATATGCACATAGACAAGCCTTCCTTACTCTGACCGATTAACCTTGAGTTGTAGCTATGGCTTGCAAGATAACAACGGCGGTAACAGCTCTTGTAGTATTGATCGCCCTGGCTTCAGCTGGTAAGTACAGTAGTTATCGTTGTTTCGTCGTCGTTGTAACTTCTGAAACATGGAAAAACCATTGTCAAAGTCTTATACAGGAATGGGGATAGTACAAATTCGAAAACAACTTTGGTTTATTTACTCAAACATGGATCTGCGAATTAAAGATAGGGTCAGGCAATTAAATAATTAATTCATTGATTATGCTGTAGGTGCCGATCAATCCAAGGATTGCGAAATCGTCAGCCGCAGCGCAACCTTCAAGGGCTACTGCGACAGTGACGACGCCTGCGAGGACTCGTGCAACGACGAGGGCTACCCCTACGGCTTCTGTGCCCACGACGGGGGTCCTGAGCACCACCTCGTCTGCATGTGCAAGAGACCGTGCTCACAGGCGCAGCCGCAGGACGACCGCGGCACGCCGCCGGCGGCGGCCACGAGGCCGCAAGGGGCTCGTGGGCAGACGGCGACGGTGATGAACGCCCACAGCATGGGTACTAATTAAGAACGCTATCCGTGTTCTTGATCTGATCTGGTGTAATTCGCCGGAATTTGGTCGTTTCGTGACAATTGATCTATAAAATTTGGCTGTCCCTCGCATGAAAACAAAACGGTTGTCGTGGTAAAATTGACAAACGTACATGATGAGGCTAACAATGTTGTTATAATTTTATAAACCAGGAAAATAGACATGGACCAGCTAGTCGAAAAGAACATGGCATTGGCACTATAGATATGTGGAACAATATTTCCTTCCTTGCGGTCGTATTATACGTGTTAAGCGTTGTTAGTCTATAATAGACCATTTGAGAGAGATTTGAGACAAAGCAAATGCTTTTCATTGATTCACCATTCATTTATAATGGGGAAGAAACCCCTTTATACAGAGAATGAGGGGGTGTGAGGAAGAGACATCCCTTGGAATTTGCCCACATATTTCTCATTTCTTAACACTCCCCCTTGAGCAAATTACTACAATATACCTATGTCTCATTAAAAACTCTTCCTTATAACCCAATGGGAAAAATAGGTGGAGAAAAGAATACATAGCATATATTAGCTTGTGTCACTACTACAAAACAGCACATAGGTGACGCCTTATTTGTGGCGGTTCTTTTGGAACCGTCACAAATACATGTATCAGTGGCGGGTCCATATGGAAATTAGCGGGAAAACCATTTGTGGCGGTTTCATCCAACAACTACCACAGAAAATGCATTAACTGTGGCGGTTTTTATTTCAAACCACCATTGATAATGCTGGGTCTATATATGGCGGTTTTTAGATGGAACCGTCACAGATAATAAATTATCTGTGGCGGTTTTTTTTAGAGCCGCCACTAATATAATTAACTGTGGCGGTTTTAATTTAAAACCGCCACAAATAATATTTTCTATATATACCCCGCTCGTCATTTGGTCATGTTGCCCACTGTCATTTGGTCATCTTCCTCCTCGAGAAGAAAAGTTAGCTTTTTTATTTCAGATTTTGTTTGCCCAAGATCTTGTGCTTCTACTTCCTAGAATTGTTCCAAGGTGTGTAAAATATGTCTCCTCTCTTCATTTGTACTGTAAAATTGCAATTAAAGGTTTATTCCTAGCTTAATTAAGGTTTAGATGCAAGGTCTACATTTAGTTTGTTTTTTATTTACCTAGCAATTTGTAGATGATGAATTTATTACCTTGCTGTATTAGATTAAGTTGTCTACCTTATTTAGATGATGAATTTTTTGTCAAGCATATATCAAATTTATGTAATTACAATTATTGGATATTAATGAAAAATAAATTATAGTTAATATGATAGATGGATGATCATGAAGTTAATTGTCTGGCATTTCGAGATGAGGAATTTATTATGTTGCTCTTTCGGAGGATATATTTAAGTTTGGCTAGGTACGAGTATGTATAAAAATTACGTAGTTAATATATTTTTTCTTAGTTACCATTAATTTTTTTTTGTTAGCACGTGCATATACATCTTGCTCCATTAGTGGATATTGTTAGTGAATTTTTATGAAGCATATAAACCCAATTTATGTAATTAAGATTGTTGGATGTGAATGATAAATACATTTTAGTTAATATGGTAGTTCGGTGATCATGAAATTTTGAGATGAGGAATTTATTTCGTTGATCTTCCGGAGGATATATATAATTTTTGGTTACGTATGAGTATATATTAAAATTAATTAATTAAGTTTGCAACATTTACTTAGTATTAATGTTGTCCCGTTAGTGGATATTGTTGAATATTAGAATAACAATTTATTTAATTAAGATTTTTGATATTAATAATTGATTAAATTAGTGAACTGTAGATGGACCGGAGATGGATGTACGATCTGCGAACTGCTTGCACCAAGAATATATCGATGGTGTATCTGTTTTCTAAGGGTCACGAGGAGAACAAATTTTGCAAAAGAAGACGGATTACATACACTGTCCATGCATTGATTGCAAGAATGAGAAGATGTTTTCGAACAAAAACCATATCCATTTGCACTTGATCCGGAGAGGTTTTGTATCTGGCTATACAAGTTGGACAAGGCACGGTGAAGAGGAGATCATACTTCAACGTGATAACGTCGATGACACGGAGCCGGCAATGTGGCAGCTGACATCAGTTATGGATCCGATGAGGATAGGTTGGTCGTCGATGACGACAATAATCTGGCTCAAATGTTGCGCGATGCAGAAGAGAACTACACTAGTCAAAGAGAGTTTAATCAATTTAAGGGTTTGATTGAGGATTCGGAGAAACCTTTGTTCCCGGGTTGTAAGGAGGAATACACAAAGTTGCACGCGGTGCTCTCGCTGCTGAAATTGAAGGCAGGCAATGGTTGGTCCGACAAAAGTTTCACGGCGTTGTTACATCTCTTAGCGGACATACTGCCTGAGGGAAACATGTTGCCTAAAACCACGTATCTAGCTAAGAAGGTTGTATGTCCCTTGGGATTGGAAGTAGAAAGAATACATGCTTGTCCAAACGATCAGATACTCTATCGCAAAGACTATGCAGATATTCATGTATGTCCGGTGCAAAGCATCGCGATACAAGCGTAAGGGCGATGACAAATGGGTTATCGAGGTGAAGAAATGAGCTCCGCAAAAGTGGTGTGGTATTTGCCGCTTATACCTCGCTTGAAGCGCTTATTTGGAAACAAAAAGCACGCCAAATTGATGCGATAGCACTCGGAAGACCGTAAGAGGATGGAAAATCGAGACACCCTACCGATTTCGTCAAAGGAGAACCATCGATAGACTCTTCAGGAGAACTTGAAATGAACCGAGGAATGTAAGGTTTGGCTTGAGTACGGATGGAATGAATCATTTCGGTAACATGAGCAGATTCATAGCACTTGGCCCGTGACTCGTGTATATACAACCTTCCACCCCGTTGTGTATGAAGCGAAAGTACATTATGATGTCGCCGCTATCCAAGGCCCGAGACAACTCGGCAATGATATTGATGTATACCTACAACCATTGGTGGAAGATCTTGTGATCTTGTGGAACGAAGGTGTATGGTATGGAACGAGTACAAACGAGAGTACTTCACTCTACGCGCATTGTTGTTCTCGCACCATCAATGATTTTCTTGCGCTTGGTAACCTGTCCGCCGCATTTATAAAAGGAGCCAAAGCATGCCCCGGTGCATGGATGAAATCGCTAGTGTGTGGCTCAACAACTCGAGAAAATAGTGTGCATGCGTCACCGGCGGTTCCTTCGCAGGAATCATCCGTACCGCAATATGAAGAAACAATTCGACGGGACAAAGGAGGACGGTTTAGCTCCAAGGCGTCTTCATGGGGAAGAGGTGTATGATATGGTTAGGGATCTTAATGTTGTACTTGGAAAGGGGAGTACTAGTAATACATCGCGGTCCCACACTGAGAAGACCACGTGGAAGAAGAGATCCATCTTTTGGGACTTGCCCTACTGGAAGGACTTGGAAGTTCGACACTGCATCGACGTCATGCATGTAGAGAAGAATGTATGTGATAGCGTGGCTGGTCTTTTACTGAATATTCCTAGCAAAACAAAGGATGGACTGAAGGCACGAAGGGATTTACAAGACATGAAAATCAGAGCCGAGCTACATCCTCAAGACATTGGAAAAGGGCGGCTTTACCTTCCCCCAGCTTGCTACACTTTGAGCAAGAAAGAGAAAACAGAACTCTGCAAGTGCTTGCATGGTGTGAAAGTTCCGTCCGGTTACTCCGCAAACATCAAGAAACTAGTATCGATGAAAGATTTGAAGTTAACTAGCATGAAGTCTCATGATTGTCATCTGATGATGACACAAATGCTCCCTATTGCAATTAGAGGTATTTTGCCTGACAAGGTCCGAGAGGCAATTACAAGGTTGTGTTCCTTCTTCAATGCGATTTCACAGAAGGTCATCGATCCCGTTGGACTTTATGAACTTCAGGCTGATGTGGTAAAGACTCTGTGCCAGCTAGAGATGTATTTTCCCCATCATTTTTTGATATCATGGTTCATCTCATTGTTCACCTTGTCAATGAGATAAATATTTGCGACTCAGTATTCTCGCATCGATGTACCCATTTGAAAGGTATATGGGTGTTCTGAAGAAATATGTACGTAATCGATCTCGGCCGGAAGGCTCCATTGTAGAAGGTTATGCAACTGAGGAGGTTATTGAGTTCTGTGTCGATTACATGGAGGAGGTCGAACCGGTAGGAGTGCCTGTATCTCGCCATGAGGGTAGGCTAGGTGGGAAAGGTGTAATAGGAAAGAAATCTACAAATTCTTACGATAATATTTTGTTTGAACAAGCCCATTTCACAGTATTGCAACAGTTAGTTGAGGTGTACCCGTATATGGACATACACAAGGGTAAGCTAAGGAGGGAAAACCGAGGAAAGTTAGAGCTTTGGATAACAAAAGAGCACAATCGTTTGTTTAGTCATTGGTTCAGGGAGCACATGTCTGGTGAAGAAATGAGTGTTACGTTGAGGTAGTTGGCAAAAGGGCCTTCAGGTACAATCACGACATGGCAAGGATATGACATCAATGGATATACATTTTACACGAGAGCTCAGGATAGCAAGAGCACTTATCAAAACAGTGGTGTCCGTATAGGTGCCTACGACAACACAGACAGTACGAAGAGCAACAACACAGGTAGTACGAAGAGCAACTACTACGGGTTCATAGAGGACATTTGGGAGCTCGACTACTGCATTTTCAAGATCTCGTTGTTTCGATATCATTGGGTACAACTCTCGAAGGGTGTCAAGGTGGACAAGTACGGCTTTACTACTGTGGACATCGAACATGTCGGATACAGAGACGAACCATTCGTACTTGTGAATCAAGTAGCACAAGTATTCTACATAATCGACGGCGCAGATAAGAAGCGCCATGTAGTTCTCAGAAGAAAAAGAAGGATCGTTGGAGTTGAGAATGTCGTGGATGAGGAAGAGTACAACCAGTTTGATGAGTTGCCTCCTTTCACAGACAACAGCATCAGGCCCGAGGAAGAAACCACTCCAAAAGTTTCCTATCATCGCGATGATCACAACGAAGGCCAAATTGTGAAAGAAAATAATTAGCTAGGAGTAATGGCAACATGTCGCCATTTATATGGAGTAATGAAAATGTGATGTAAGAAATGTACATTTATGTGGAATTAATAGGAAATAAATTAATATGCATGATTTTGATGAGTGCTCTTCGAATATCATGATTATATTTACATTACAGAATACATACATAAATTGTATTCATTTATTCTTAGACAGTCTGCTTATTTGGATGTCTATGTGGATTCGATCTCATTGTCCATCTCACTTTTGCTTCTGCTTATTTGGATGTCTATGTGAGAATATTCAGATCTTTGGTCGTTAAGAAAATAAACCGTCACAGATAAAAGTTATCTGTGGTGGTTAATAATAATAACCGTCATAAATAAGAATTCTTATCTATGACGATTATTATTATTAACTGCCACAGATAACTTTTATCTGTGACGGTTATTTTTCTTAACCACCACAGATAGACTACCTACATAAACCTCGAGCCCACGCATATAGACTTCAACATTTTCCTTCGCCTCGCCCTAGCTCACTTGCTACTGTCTAAGCGCCTTGACGAAGGCTCCTCCGCGCCCTCCCACCGCCGCCGCTCTAGCGACGCCGTCCCGCGCCCTCCCCACCGACGCCGCTTCTCCACGACGCTGCTCCCTCCGCCCCTCCCCACCGACGCCGCCTCCAAAGAACGATCGCATCAAGGCCCGCCCACCGGGCGCCGCTTCTCCGGCCGACGCTGGCCGTCGCGCCCTCCCCACCATCACCGCCTCCAACGCCTCCCCACAGCCGCCGCCCTTCAACCCTACCCAGGTAAGCCCTTGTCCATTCTAGGGTTCATGGAGTTTGATATTGTGAGTTGCGATTTGGATGTGTAGTTGGTAGATAAAGATGCTGGTCATTCTGGTCGTAGCCCTGATGAAGTGATGATTGATTGACTGAAAAGGGGTTGCTTGCTAGGGTGAACATCGGCATGCAGCATTGAGTCATTTACAATTAAGGTCCAGGAGGTTTTTGCGAATGCACCTAATAAATTTCAGTTTCATGTGTGAACTCTGAACATTACAGAAGAAAGTATATATATGAATAAATTTTATCTAAAGATGGGTTAACCTTTTCTAATGGCATCCAGTCTAGCATTCCTTCTGGTTTGGGATGAAGATCATTTTTATTCGTATTTGCTGATTTGTGTGTTACATAGACCGATAGTCTGTCTCCATGTGTGATATGTATTATTTCTTGCAAGATTAAATTGATGGGTACATTGTGTCTCACCGTAATTTGTTACCTTGCATTACATGAATCATTTCTATTTGTTGCTTTTATGCAAATTTTCCTGGTGGTTATGTACTGCAAATAGAAATTGTAAAATGATTGAGATGGACTATTGACTGGACGTCGCTAACGCCTAACATGAAATTTGATCTTCATGTGCATGATGTTAGTTGAGCTCATCTTCCTGGTGGTTCTGTAAGTAACTATAGTTCCTGTGTGAGTATCACTAGCTCCATGGCACAATCAATGGTTCCATGTCATGTCCTTTTCCTATATAACGGCACTGAAGGGTTTATTGTCTTTGTCATACGTAAGTTTTCTTGATTCTGCACTTGTTCTTGTTGGTGAAGGTTTGGGTGTTGCTCTATGATGATATTGGGTTAAGAATGATAAGAACAATTATTATGTGTCTTGGGCCTTGAACTGGTAGAATAACATGCTTCAAATTGTTTTCTCATATCCATATGGCATCTAAGTAGCTAATTTTCTTTCCGCATATCAAAGGATGATACTTTCCTACCCTCCTTGGAAAATCAAGGCATTTTTATAGTAGAATCGCACATTTTCTCACCTGTGGTAGAATAACATGCTTGAGAGTGTTGTTTACATCACTGCTTGATATTCTGATAAGTATACTCTCTTTTGGTTAGTCTGCTTGCTGTTAATTCAGAATCTGTTGATATTCAGTATCTGCTTTGATTCAAGAATTAGAGATAATTGTTCACTGGTAATTCACTTGTCTGGTGGTAGAAGTAATTTCTGAATAGGCATTCTGAGATTGCTTGGTCAGAAGAATTAGTTGGTCGCTAGCCTGGATTGCAATAATTCGGTTGAAGAGTATGCTTTAGACTATCCTATTATCAATCTGATCATAGATATTTAACAGTGAAATTCTGAACAACTCTTTAATTGTGCATGCTAAGGTGGTAAGGGTTCAAGGCCCTATTCACTAAATAATTTGTTAGCCCATTTGTGATTGTGGTGAAAATTCTTATTTTCATCCAAACCCTAAATCTGAGAGCAAATCATTCATATCTCTTCTCTATGTTGCTAAGCATTATTTTATCTATGTTAAGCATTATTTTGTGATAAGGTTGCTAAGCATTATTTTGTCTATGTTATTCTTGCTTCTTGTGAATTATGTATTCTCATCTTTTTGACCGGTATAGACAATATAGCTGGCTTATTTATACCACTTGTGCCGCTCTTGACTAAGTTCTCGAGCAGCCTAAGGATCTAATATAGTCCTCACTTAGTACATCTTCTATCTTATTCCTGTACAATAAAGAGAAGAGGAATTAGCAAATAGAAACTCACCAAGAAAGGTAAGAAAAAATCATAAATTTCTTCCTGAACACGTAAAATATGAAGTAAATAAGTTGCTAAGTGACTAATAAGTGCAATAATAACTTAATAAGCAAGTTCAACAATCTAGATGACATAGCAAAAAGCAACTTAAACATCCAAATCATCATCCAATTGAAATTCATGACTTCCTCCTTCTACACATGGGCTTTAACCCCTGTCTGGCCTAGCTTTGTTAGTCGGGTCAGGTGCACCGACTTTAAAACAATGCATCAGTGTGGATCACAGGATCATTATCTCGATTGAGAACAATATTTCCATATTCATCCTGAATTACCCGGCAAGGTTCATCACGCATTCACAGTTATAGATTGTCAAATTGATTGATTTTCTTTCCCTCTCTGAAATATCTCCCTTTCTATTGAGTAGTTGTAATGGAGCCCAAAACCGAGCCTACAATGGAGGAGAGCTTGAGCAGGTTCCTTACCATCCATCCAACCACCGAAGGTGCCGAGGCCTCCACCACTGTTGCAGATGATGCTCCAACCACCGAAGGTGCCAAGGCCTCCACCGCTGTTGCAGACGATGCTCCTGTTGCAAGACGCCGAGGACGAGGGAAAACTAAGAAGCCTAAAGGCCGGTACACCATCTCGAAGGTCTCAGATACTGGGGCCCCTGTTGCACCGAAAAAATCAGCAGCAAAATACAGATCAACATGCGGGTACATCGTAAGGGAGAAAGTGCCAATCACCCATTCGGATTGGTATAAAGTGCCTCGAGCCACCAAAGAGGATCGTGGATGAGCTCAAACAAACCTTCAATTTCAAGGAGTCGAACAACTCGTCGCGTCGCGATGCATTGATGACCATGGATGCGGCGTGGAGAAACTTCAAGGCGAGGTGAACGTAAATTATGTGAAGCAAAACCGATCGACCATCGGAGACTACCCAAGATTACTGACCACTTGGGATGAGTTTGTGGCGATGAAGCAATCAAGCGACAAGGAAGTCCAAATGAGGACCACATTAGCATCGCAAGAAGGAATCTTGTCGGGACCCGAATTTGCAAATCCGGACCCTCGTGTTTCAAAGACTAGTCCAGATCACGCTTAGTGCACACAGTTGCAACATCGGTACATATCACGAGATATATCCAACGAAATAATAAGTACTTTAATTAAATACTCAAACTATTTGATTGACCTTATGGTCAAGTTACAAGAGATCGCCTCGCAGGCTTAAGACTTATTAAAATATTCAAATGCAGCGGAAATAAAATAAACTCGTGGCGCCAACCAATTTGCCACAGGCAACTGATTGGGCTCGCTCCCTAGTTTGTCGGCTCCTCCGGATACTCCTCCTCTGGCGGGGTTTGCTTCTTCTTCAAGCTGAAGTTGTGTTGTTGTGGGGTGAGTACTTTTGAGCACTCAACAAGTCATGCATGTAATGCAATTCTAATATTCTACATGCATGGCTTAGTACAAAGGATAGGCTATGGCTCATGTGCGTCTGACATTTCAAATAAACAGTAATAGATTGCAAAGTCAGTAAACAGCGATAGTAGTAATAGTAGCTTTCACAAGCATTTCAATTGTAATCCATTTTCCATCCTAAGTCAAATTTATCATCACCAACCCAAGCATTTTCCATCAACAATTCATTTTATGAAAATCTAACCCTTGATCAGTAATCACCGAGCGATGCTCAATAAGTGAGCACGGCTATTCGAATAGGTTGTACACTCTGCAGAGGTTATACACTTTACCCACAAGATACGATCAAATACCACCAAGGCAAATAATCAGTAACGAAGCCTTTCCAAAGTTCCATTTAAACCCCAGACGCCGCTAAGGTTTCAACACTGGAGGGATGGTTATCACACCTGGGCCCCCTCTTGCGCCATGTGAGTTCTCATTCCGCTTCTCCGGGCCTCACACCACCACGACAAGCATACCAAGGAATAGATTTCCCGGTTTACTCAGCTAAGCCCGTCCCATTACGGAGCTTGTGGTGTATGAGAGACTTCAGTTCAAATGCTCGCAAGGTTAAGTCCTTAGTTGACCGAGGCAAGACTAACCAAAATGACTTTAACATCCAAAACCAATAAAACCAAATTCGACCGCCCATTGCCACTCTTGGCCCACTGAACAATCTTGCCACATGCCTCGGCCTAAATCATTTTCCCACCGGTTCTTTACCATTGCACCACGTGCCATCATCAACTCAATAACACGTGTCTTATTCACAAATCATGTTCCATATCTCATTAAGTCAATATTAACTTTGGTATCCCAAAATCATAAAATGTCCGTGGCGAGGGCTAAGCATACTACTTGGTCTACTCAACCCATGTTGGCAAATTATTAATGTCCAACTATTAGTCCATAACCTAGGGTGACAAATGATTCATGGCATACAATCATATACGACAAGGTGACATACAAGAACTAGGCATTTAACTAATCCCAAAATTCATTCAAATCAACTTTTACTAAATTAGCATGCAATAAGTTAAATCAAAATAATTTTCTCTAATAGGTTCAACATGGTCAAACACAACTTGCCTTCAAAAAGTCTCGATTCCGGCTCCGAGCTTGCTCTGGTCGTAACCTCTCCTCGAAACCTTCGGGCACTTCAACGTCTCACGCGCAGCGTAAACACAAACAATAAAATAAATAAACAGTGGGCAAATAGTGCTCAAAATTCAATTAAAATTCATAAACAGAAAGATTACAATTTTACAAATTTATAGAAATTGGAATCACTCAAATCGGAGTTAAAACGCAAAAGTTATAAGCATTTGAAGTTTCAAAATATATTTAAAATCAATATACCGAATTAAATAAATATTTTCTTTTTGGAAAATCAATTATTACGTCATCTGTGACACGGTCGCCACCGGAGAGTGACACGTGGCCTGCTGACGCCAGCCCTGATCGGCTATTTCTCGACAAGTGGGTCCCGCTGTGACGTCGGCGTGACGTCGTCAGCGTGGACGTCGTGATGGCGACGCACACACGACGGCGGCAAGGCCGACGGTGGGCCCGCGGTTGTCGGCGACTCGCGCGCGGTGCGGCCGACGAGTGGGGGCCACGTTGTCGGACGACGCTGGTGAACTGCAGTGCCTAAGGCTGGACAGTGGGTCGCCTTGTCGCCGACTCATGCGCGCATAAGCGGCCGACGAGTGGGTCCCACGCGCGTCGGTGACGTGATGAACGATGCATGGTGCGGTCGCGATTCGAGCCGTGGGATCTAGATCTAACGGATGAGGTTTGAAGATGAAGTTTCTTCGTGCAAGGCGGCGTGGACTCACCTCGGCCCTAGGATGGAAATCGAGCTACCGTGGAAGCTCGAGGGCGGCGATGGCTTTGCGGCGCGCGATCGCCGGAGCCGAGGAAGACGACGATGCCGCGGGCGCTCCGTGACTCTCCGGCGTGAAGGAATAACGCCCGACGCGTCTCGATTTAAAGGAACTCCAAGGAACCAACGGCGGCGACGGAGATCACCGATGATCATGCAACGGCGAAGAAGTGCGACGGAGGGCTTCGAGACCGGCGAGCTCGTCGGCGTGGCGGCGTCTCAGCGGCGTCTGGGCTGGTGGTCGCGGCGCGAAACCGAGGAACACAGAGGGGCGGCGCATTAAATAGAGGCCCTAAGCGCCCGTGTTGCTATAGAAACGCGAGGAGTCCGTGGCGGCGAGTCCGTGAGGGAATAGGATTAGGCGGCGACGGCGCGATGATAGCCGTCGGATCCGGATCGAACGGCGGCGGAGTTAGGGTTTTCGGAACGGGCCGCATGTTGTTCGCCCAACATCATTCACGGATTTTAATCCTTTTCGATTAAAAATAATTCGAAATTCAAATAATTCATTTGGGGCTTTAAAAATACTAGAAAAATTTGGAAAAATTACCAAAAATATTTTAGGACATTTGTGACTCAAATAAAATATTTTCAACAAAATTTTATTTTAACTTTTCTATTATTTAATTGATTTGATAAATGGTTTAATTCAAAATAAATTCAAATAATTCCAATTAAATCCAAATAAATCCAAATAAATTCCAGAAATTCCCAAAAATTCAAAATACCATTTAAATGCAAGAAAAGCAAAAATTGGGGTGTTACAAATACTCACCCCCACAGACTTGGCACGAGTGGGTACGGGTAAAATTGCTCAATGAGAGCGAGAATTAGAAGCGCTCAATTGACAGCACAAGTCCCTTGGTCTGACTACAGACCGAGTGAAGCACTACGTGCTAGCGAGGCGATATCTTGTCTCATCGAGTTTATCATTCAAAAGCAAATAAGACGAAGCAATGACGCAAAGAGTTCATCGGTTTCACGCCAGATCCACCCAAGGATCTTTCCACCCGCATAAGGAGAAAGACGAGCTAACAGCGGCCCTAGGAAACAGAGAGCACCTTGGTCGAACACGAGGCGTCGGGGTCAAGGTTCCATAGAAGATGGGATTCCTTGAGCATGAAGACTCTTATAGGAGCTCGGAAGAGCTAAAGAAGAGCGGCCGAGCGTAAAATGGAAAGGATGAAGGAAAGGGTTACGCAAGAATTACAAGGCACCATTCAAGAACAAGTTCAACGACAAGTACAAGAAGCCTTGAGCGACGCAGTCGAAAATGTTCTCTCCGACCCTCACAGTCGTCGCAGCGAGCTTGGCGCCCACGCCATTAGTAGAAGCGGACAACAACCATTATCCTGTGGGCGACATATAGGACCCCACACTGTCACTCAACGTGCTGCGTGATGAACATATTTCTCACAGTCGCTCTGAGGGTAGCTTATCCGTGCAAGAAGGAGGTGTCCCGCACAATACCCCGATAGCGCCAGGTTATGCAAAGGTCCAGGTGGACATGGTACTTGCACAGTTTGCTGATATCAGGCTAGAAAAACCCGCCAATGATGAGATAACAACTCTAGGAAGTGCCGTCTACTCATTCATCCAAGAGCATAAGCGTGACATCGCTCTTGGACCATCCATGCCGCCTCTCTGCGAAGATAATCCGTGCATCCGTCACCAGCACGTGAGAGTGAAGCGGTGAAGAAGCAAGATGAGGTAGAAAAGAAATCCATTGAGGACCCCATAAAGATGGCCACTGTTAGTACTCAAAAGCAGAAACCTACAACCCCTGATCCCAACCCTATAACACCTGGTACTTCAAAGGACAAACCTACAACCCCTGATCCCAAAAAATGGCACATTAGACAAGCCAGATCGGCCGGATCAAAGCGGCCAGACCGAGTATGATGTCGTGCGAGAAAAAGTAAGGGCAAGGCAAAGTCGATGACCAAGATTGCAAATTGCACGAGGTAGGGAAGCCCTTAGTCACCGATTCGAAGTTAAACAGTCTAACACCCATGATGCAGCGATTACATGCATGGTACATGGATCGATCCAACCAAGACGTACTCCCGAAGGTGATCACAGCAATTTTTCGTGAGGAACATTTTCACCATGAGGGCGATGGCTACTTCTTAATAGAATTCGATAACTTGCACAACTTGTTCTATCACGACTCCCTCGACACATGTTTTTTGAGATGTTGGACACTGTAAGTGTCTAATATATCAATCTTGGTCTACATTCACGTAATACCAATAAATGTCATGTCTAACTATTTCATTATATAGATACGAGATGATTGAACTACGAAGAACCAAGGGGCCAGTGGGATTCCTCGACCGAGAACGGTTTGCCAAACCGAAATCATGAGAGTACCAAAGGAGGTCGAGGAGTACGTATATAAAGCTTTGCTTAAACTACAAGACAAGGAGTTTATACTTGTACCATACAATTTTAAGTAAGTTCCTCACTAGCTAGTTAATTTACTCGTTGATTTCGTTATTTACTCTGATGTAAGGACTAATGGCTATGGCATCCAGGTTCCACTAGATTCTCGTAGTAATTCATCCAGAAAAGAGCAAGATGCTGATCATGGATCCACTGGATAAACCTAAAAAAGACTTTGAACGGATGACACGTTTAATGAACGAGGCGTTCAAAAGATATTGTGACAAGAGCACGAGATACCGCCCATACCAGAAAACCCTTACAATCCGTACTAAATTTCTGGTACGCATGCACGGAATATTCTTATATTGTATTTCATAGTAAATAGCTCCTTCGATGACATCTTAGTTCATTCGATTTTTGCAGTGTCACAAGCAGCCGCAAGGAACAAATTTATGTGGGTACTTCGTGTGCCAGTACATGCGCGAAATCTTAGGTTGCACAATAAAACACAATGACGTAGAGGTCAGTCATGCTGACATGACACATTGATTCGCACCACTCAATTTCTATATACTCTTAATTTTGTTTTTCATACTTACAAATAGCCTCAAGCCGCTTTACTGAGGAATGCTTTCTTCTCAAATCGGTTGTTCAAGCCCAGCTCGCTTACTTCATCATGAAGGAAGTGATCAACAAAAAAGGAGAGTTTTATGACAAAGACAACAACGATCCACTCCTCCATACTCATGTCTCACATCGCGTGTCTCCAAGCTCCGAAGACCCATAGGCTTCTAGTTTAGAAAACTAGTTTAGGCTTTTGTTACTTCAATTTTATTTCATTACAAAGTGTAAATAACTCTTTGTACCTTTGAAATAGGAACCCCTTCTTTCGTCAATGCTACTTCTCTTATCAGTGGTTGTGCTACTGTAGCATGTACTTTTTTTTTCTTCAGGAACACATGCACACACATGCGAGTGACACTTCTAAATATTTCATGTGTTTGCCTTACATGGTTATTTTTTCATATGAAGTAATTTCATGTGTTTGTAATAGTTTGATAAACTAACCAAGTGAAAAAATTACTTGGTTACTTTGATAAACCAACCAAGTGAAAAATGTTGAATGTCGCCATATAGCTTCGCAGTTCAATGTCGATTCGTGTTTTGCGTAACATTTCTGAAATAGATAATTGTCAAGAATGACCGCGGGAGGAACCAACCGCTTCACTGTAAGTACATGTTTCATGTTTAGATGTCTATCATCATTTTTTCTGTAAATGATTTTGATTTTCTTGTTCAACACTTGAAATGGTTAGTGCTGATAGTTCTACAACCTTTTCATTGTATTGAAGGTTCCATGAGCACCTAGGGAAGAAAGGTATCAGTGGGTTCATCAATGTAGATTATAAGAATAAAACTCTGTCTGTTGAGGTGAGTCCCTTTCACAAGATTTTCTTTTTAATTTTTAACCTCAATGTGCATATATAACTCAGAAGTGATGACCGCTATCTAGGCATCATCACTACTTGCCTGCTCGTGTTTGATTCTGCATCTCTCTCTCTCGTGGTGTTCATTTCATTTCTTTCTTGTGTTCATTTTAACACAGCCATTAGCGAAAGCATCAAGAGTATAGCTACTTTCTTTGCACAATTTTATGCTTAACTAACAAGAACACTTCGATCTTCACATGCATTTCGCATTGAACTCATCGACACTATAGTCATGTGACTATCAGACTCAACTCTCCTTTTTGTTGCTATGCTCTTTTGTCTAGTTATGAACACTTAGCTCCACTTATTTGATCGAAAAAGCTACATCGATCGTCCCGGCCTTGCTTTTCCTTTGTTATTTATTTCAACCGCAGTGTCAAGGCTATGATTGATGTACAAGAAGGCACATGCTTGTGGCTCAACCTCTCGAGCACAACTCATAGAGGTCAATGCTCAGGTAATCCGTATATGTATGGTTATTTGGTTATAACTTAATTCAATCTTATAGTCAAATTTGGTGATACATTCTATGTTTTGCATAACCAACCCATATAAAATTAGGGTAGAGACGCTTGCACTAAATTCTTCAAGAGGAGGAGCTACGACATTACTTGGCATTGGACAAGAGCACATGACAAAGACAGAGATGAAAGCATGTCCTAATGAGAATCTTTAATTAGGAGCAAAATAAGTTCATGTTGTAAAATGTGAAACACATAGGGATTAGCTATTCCACTCTAGATTTTCTCCAAATGTTTCTCTTTTCATTGAACTAATCTGTGGGTCTTCTTGAGCCGATTGGCTTACATTTACGCTAGTGATTGAGGACAACACCTAAAAAGAAAACAACCTATCAAATTGCACTAAAACACATCCATCTGTGGCGATATTCGTTCACTGGAAATGTGGCTAACGTGTGGAGATTGTATTTTTCTTGCAATCTAAAACCTGTGCACTCACATGTTGAGAGTGATTCCTGTTTGGTTTAGTTGGTATTTATGCCAAGTGGTGTTGTGGTCAGCATATATATTTGGTAATTCATCTTCTAGCATTTCCAATAACAGAGGGCATGGCTAGCACTGCCTAAGGCTAGCCACAAATGCCAGTTTTTTATTTTTCTGCGTCGGACTATCAGTGACGGTTCTAGCCAAAAACCGTCACTGATAGTACTAGTATCAGTGATGGTTTTTGGATAGAACCATCACTGATATCCATGATATCAGTGACGGTTCTAGCCAAAAACCGTCACTAATAATGTTATCGGTTCTAGAACCGCCACGATAATCCTCGATTATCGGTGGCACTAAATGCATGGCGGTTGAAAAATCGCGATGGCGATTCGAACCGCCACTGATTACCTTTTTCAAGGTAGTGTGTATACCCTTTTGCACAAATCTTCAAATATGCATATGCCTCATTAAAAATTCCTTCCAAAAACCCTTTTGGGAAAAATGGATGGAGAAAATAGTGCACTGCATAAACTTTTATATTTACATATTGCCTCATTAGAAACCTTATTATGAGAAACCTTTGAGGAAAACTCATATAAGAAAAAGAGTGCAACATTTGATCTATAAGATCATCAAAATGGGTTATAGTTCAGGATTTACTCCCTTTGAACTCAACAACACATAAAGTCATTTATGGTAAAATCACATGATTTTATTAACTTTCATCTCACAACTTGTAGAAGTATGTGAGAAGCAATATGTTTTATAATATTGCTTTTGTATAACCCATTTATATATGTGCAATACAAGCTATATTATCTCTCTAGATAATATCATGGGGGTTAATGTAACATCCCGAATTTTGGCTAGATTTTAATTTTTGGAGTTATTTGAATTTCTATGAATTAACCAACCTTTACTTGCATTTAATTTCATTTAATTGCCTTTATCTGAATTTTTGGGGATTTATTGAAATTAATAAACATTTATTTAAACCATTCTTCTCTTGATTAATTAATACCAGAAAAAGTATTTATCAAAAATAAATGAAAATATTTTATTTAGGCTCAAAATGCTCTGAAATATTTTCTAGAATTTTTCTAGAATTTTTCGGGTATTTTTAGTGCCCCAAATAATTACTTTGAATTACTGGAATTATTTTTATTGCTAAAATCTGGGAAAATGGCTAGCTACAGTGTTGGGGGCCCAACCGCAGGCTCACCCGAAAACCCTAATCGCCGCTCGCTCCCCACCGTCAGATCTCGATCGGACGGCTGCCATCGCATACCGCTTCGCCGAGCCGTGATTTAATCCCCGCCGTTGGATCGCGATCGAACGGCGTGACGCGATCTTTCGATCTCGACGGCAGATATGCCACCGCCGCCCGCCGTTGGGTGCCGGAGATGATGTCAGAGATTTTGTGCGAGTTCCAAGGCGTGTCCAAGCGAATGATATACTCCGTCGCACGCACAGCTTCCTTCCGCTCCATTTGCCACTTCTCTCAAGCTCTGTCGTCCTCCGTAGCTCTCCCACTCGCTCACCGAAGTTCGCTAACGCCACCGCCGCGGTTTCCTTCATCTACCACCGCCGCCGTTCACTCTCCGCCAGATCCGAGGTACCCCGAGTTCCTCGTGTCGCGCCGTGTCCACCAAGCCACTTCTTCACGGAGGAGTCTCAGAGCACCGCCGAGCCATCGTCTTCCTCGTCTCGGCCTTCAGCGCTCACTGACCATTGCCGACTACTTGAGCCCCACCACTTCAATTTCATCGTGACGCCGAGGTATCGCCACGTCTCTTCCTCATGGCGCTAGCTTCGGGTTGTTTCGGATGTTAATGACCGTTAGATTGTGATCGTAAGGTCCTCGTTAAACAACGTGAGGCTTGTGAATAGGAATTAGCTCGGTGAGCCATGACGAATTGGATTCTCATCCGACCGCCTGCACGCCCACGTTAGGGTTAGGAATAGTGTTTTGCTCGGTCAACCGTAGCCGTAGATCTCTAATCTAACCGTCAATATTGCGCCACGTAGGCCTTGTAGCAGTGCATCGCTCGGTAACGACCGACCGTTGGATCTAAATCCAACGGCCGGGATTAAATGCGTCGCGTGGCCAGACGTTTCTCCGCAGCAAGGTGTCGATGCCGCCGAGTGGCCCAAGCAGCATTCACCGGCCCACATGTCGATGGGTGAGTCACCGTGTGTGCCGACATCAAGATGACGTCATCGAGCCCACTGTCGATGGGTCAGGCGACGTGGTTTCGCTTCTGGTGCCGACACGTGTCGCGCGGAGGGAAAATCAGCGGAAAATCGGTGGAAAATAGAGAAATAATTCGGTTTATTCTTTTATTCAATTTCGAATATTGTAAAGGCTATAACTTTTGCATTTTAACTCGGATTTGAGTGATTCCAAGGCCCAAAAATTTGTAAAAATGTGAACTATTTATTGGTGATTTTATTTAATTTTAGTGAATTGTTTGCTATCTGTATTATATATTTATTGTGTGTTTGCTTGTCAAGAGTAGACTCGAGTTCTTAGGAATTGCCGAGGAGAGTTTGAAGACGCCGCAGAACCTCGACCAGACCAACTCCTTTTCAAGGCAAGTCATGCTTTGATCATTTCGCGCCTAGTTTTAAAAGTATATTTTGATTTCCATATTGCATGCTATGTTAAGTACAACCACTATTGATTAAATTGGGAAATGGTAGTTAAAAGCCAAACTTGTTATGCCACCTTGATTATAATGTTTATATGCCTCAAACCTTGTCCACCCTAAGATGCTTAAATATGTTGGATGCTAATATGATGCCAACACGGGAGGCTAGACCGTGATTAGTGCTTAGCTTTGCTTGTATGCGTGGAATGACTTTCAAATATCAAATGAATATTGACTAAACATTATGGAACGATTTTGGAAAATGCGATGATGTCATGAATTGAACGGGATAGTGACACGTGTGGTGCTATTCATGAAATGATGTGGAAAATGGCATGTGTTGCTTAAGTATAAAGTGGGGTGGGAAAATGATTTGAACTGGGCAAGTGGCAAGAAGGCTTCGTGCAGTGTGGGCTGTGTGGCAATGGGCTGTTTGAATGATTAAGAAGGTCGTGTGCCGAGTTGTATAAAATGGATGTCTTGCCGGGACAGTTAAGGACTTAACCTTGCGAGCCTTTGAACTGAGTTCCGTGTACAACCACTTGTCCGAATGGGACGGACCTAGTTAAGTAGGTTTCGACCTCTTTCCTTTGAAACCTCTCGGGTGACAAGTGCACACCAAAGGTCAAGCTGGGAAGCGCACTGTGTTTGCGGCTTGGTACCCATTCAAGCAAGATTTGCCTGTCTAAACTTCGCTCTGAGTGAGGGAAGTGTTAGAAGGAGGTAACGGAGAGGTTCAACGGTTAAATGTTAGTCTCGAAAGACTTTGTTGCAATCAATCGCTCGTGTGGGAGCGATGTATCCTGTGGGTAAAGTGTACCTCCGCAGAGTGTGTGTGTGAATCTATTGAATAGCCGTGTCCATGATGATGGACATTGCTCGGTGATTACTGATCAAGGGTTAGATTTTAAAAATAAAAGAGGTGGAATGGGTGGTGTGTGCCAACAACCGATGAATGAAATTAGGGTCATGTGCCAAACTCTTGGAAAAAGAATTGAGAAATTAATTATCAATAATATTGATTTTATCGCTTTTAATCTAATAGGATTACCTATTAAAAGAAATGCCGCTTCATGCAAAATAACCAATTAAGCCTTTCCTTGGAATAAGCCTTGCATATAGTAATAATCTCATTGTGCATGACTTGTTGAGTATGTTGTATACTCACCCTTGCATCGACAAAAACCTCGAAGAAGAAGAAGCCGTGCGACTTGGAATGAAGAGTTAAATCGAAGGCAGGAGGATTAAGGGTTGAGCCGCACTCGGTGCTTTGTGGCTAGGAGTGGTTCGCTTATCGTATTTTGCTTCACATTGAATGAACTTGATATCGATGATATTTATCGCTGTCGCGGTAAGTATTGTAAGGCGACCATAAGGTCATGTAACTCGTTACTATTAATGTTTGAAGTACTTATTATTTATTTCCGCTGTGTATGATTGTGGTACTTCAACCTGTTTATCCTGTGTGTACTAGCGTGATCCTGGACTAGTACAGAATACACAGAGTGTCTGAATCCGTGAAGATTCGGGGCACGACAGTTAATTGCATTATATAATGTCACAAGACTTAAAGATATGGCAAACCATCGGTTTACGCCATATTATATAATGTCACTAGACTCTTTTGCAATGATGTCTTCAAAAGAACATCGAATGATGTCTTTTGCAATGATGTCCATTGGCTAATCACTCGCTTGATGAGCAGAGTGCTAGGTAGAAACTTCCCCTCTTCATCTCTATAGAGAACAAAGTGCTGATAACGTGTTAAGCGCTATTAGCCCATAGTAGACCATTGAGAGAGATTTGAGACAAAGAAAATGCTTTTCATTGGTTCACCATCCATTCATTTACAATGGGGAAGAAACCCCTTTATATAGAGAATGAGGGGGTGTGAGGAAGAGACATCCCTTAGATGCATCCCTTAGAATTTGCCCACATATTTTTCATTTCTTAACAATACGTAGGCCTTGAAGAGAAAATATGCAGTTCCACACTACGTGTCATTTTCTTTGTTACTAAGGGTGTGTCGTGAATTTGGTGAAGCTGAAAATTCTAGCTTCACCAGATTCGTGAAGCTGAAGCTGTAAGTACATTAAGAGTGTTTAGATAGATCATCTTGTTTACATTTTAGACCAAAAATATGAACTTAATTCGCTTTATTTTAACCTACAAGTTTCAGATTTAAGGTGAAGCTAGAATCTGGAGCTCTACCAAATAGGCCCTAAGCCTTTTACTTCCACCCATCGTAAATATATGTTATTTTAGGCATCAACATGTACGCTCCTTAAACCGCAACTATAACTACTAATTTATATTTTAATATATTTATAAACTTAATAAAATTATAATATTATAGAAGTACTTTCTGAGACAAATCTGTACACATGATTTTTGTGTATATAACCTAAATATTTGAAATAATATCGATAGTTAATATCCACAACGAAAAGCATTTTTGATTAGAGGGAGTATAACTAGATGGGTTTATTTCTAAAAACAAAACAAGTAGTACAACTCAAAATTAAACACAAAATTAAGCACCCGAATCTTTTGTGTTATTAATAGGAAAAAATGAAAATCAATTTAGATATATAGGAAATTAAATCCGAACCTGATGTTCAAATCTAGCAAGGGTGTGCACTTGCGTCCAGGCAGGGTTAACCAAACCGTTTCGGAGTAAAAATCGAAGTCCCGATGATACCGGTTTACCATGAAAATTGATTGAAATTCATCAAAAACTGAAGAGTTTCAAAAACAAACGTTTTAGGAAAAAAAAAAAATCAAAAAACTAATCTGGTTTTCTTAAAATCGACTAGCGAATCAATTTTTTCTTGCATTCGATTTTTTTGAACGATTTTTGTTGGTTTTCTCAAAAAAATCACTCAATTATCATCGATTTTCAATTGGTTTACATTACATAATTTTTTTCTAAATTTTTTGAATATGACCGGTTTACCGATCGGTTTAGGATTTCAAACCGGCTCGATACGGTCGGTTTTCGCGGTGCCACGTCTTAAAGCTCACGGGCCCCTAGGCTAAAGGTAGTGCCCACAAATGCGTGGTGCTAGGGGCAGATCTAGTAGGGTGCCACGTATGTATTTTTGTAACATCTTAGAACTATTTGTATTGTGTTAAAACTTAGCTTACTCTTAGTATATACACGTCAGCTTTGTACTATGTGGAAGAGTGATAAAAGAGGAAAGAGAAGGGAATTAGCTCTTATTTGGGGAAGGATATTTTGGGCCGATTCTTCCGGTACGTCTACTTATTTCCAGTTTCTGCCATTGTAGGGAAAATATGGTCCCCTTCATTTAAGCTTCGCTATAGTTTCTGTTAAAAAAAAGATTATCTACCGAAGAAAAAGATTTTGCATATTTTCTCCTACAATCAGAAGCTGCTCTCTATATAAAATCAGAATTCGGGTGAAACCTGATTCTCTGTAACACCCCAGAGCCCACACGCGCCACGGATGCTACCAACCCTCTAAACTCTTAAGACCGGCTTAGAAACTAAGCCACCGAAATTTACAAAATTTCGGCATGACCTCTCTAGAACAGAGGACATCCACTCAGCAAACAAAAGAATAGCAACAGTTATGATATCATTCTAGCAGGTCCTTAGTTAATCAATCACACACCCAACAGAAATTAATAAATTTCATCACGATGAATAACACATTACAACCACAATAGTTACATCCAGACATAATGACTCAGTTAACTAGATGGTGGAGACCAAAGATGTGCATGTGATACTACTCCCAACCCATTTAATCGACTTCAAGGTACCTAAAACAGGAAGCAAACAAGCGTGAGTCCAAGACTCAGCAAAGTGCAACAATAAAGAAACGTAATACATTCAACTGGCTTACATTTACTTTAGAATTTACTATAGCCAATACTTAAATGAAATCATCAAGTACAAGAAGCAGTTCTTACCTCCACTTATCACAACAAACTCGCAAAAAAAAACGTAAGTAAACATTACCCATGCCTCGTTAATCATTTCTGGATGAGTCCATGACCCAATCCTCAACCTGTCACTTCTATTCCCATAATTCAACAGTTATTAATTTCAACGCAGTGCAATGCAATGCTATATAATGCAATGCAACCATACTTTCATTCACCTAATATCCCATGCATATCTTATCTTGTCTCATTTCACCACTCACACCTCATTGTACATGATGCATTATGCATGTCTCATCTCTTCTTTAGCACATACCAGGTATTGCGAGCACCACCCGTCGATCGTGCCCTCAAACCCAACCATCCGTGGAAGGGCCTCGCCGACTGAGGACTTGCCCGCTACCTAGTAGCGGGTCCTACGCTTAACACCGCTCCCATCCACGCCAGTAGATGGGACTACGGGGTAGGAACTCCGAGCACACCGGATTAGTCATACATTCCGTATGACTTTCTCACCGCCCTGACTCAATGCACTTTCCGTGAATGCACATATGCAAATGCCATTCCTCACATTCATATCCATATTCTCAATACTCATATCCACATTCCCAACATTCATATTCATATTCTCAACACTCATATTCACATGGTCACAATTATCATTAATACTCCCGTTAAAGTCATAATCCATTTTCATGATCGCCAAATCATCCATTCTTATTAATCAAACCTCATTACTTCATTATTGACATTATCCTATCATACTAGTGATAATAGTATGATATCTCAAACGATAGCTCTTCATAATCGCAAGTTATCATGACATTCAACTTTCAACACAAATCATTTCAATCAACGATGCACTTTCATCAGATTACTTAACCTTTTCATCAACAGACAATTACCCTGCTAGACGTGCTTATAAACACAAATGCAACCATAGCGTAAGCATATACATAACACAAGCAATCAACTAAATACCCTATAAGAGATATACGGGTTATACTTGCATATAAACTCATTTTAAATAATGGCATAACCATTTAACCATTCTCATTCATCATATCGCATGCAAAATCAAACATGACAATATTAATGTAACACATGGATAACGGCAACATTGCAAAAACATAATGGCCACCAAAGCCACCACCACTACAATGCACTTGCCTTCAACTTCTCGAGACGGTGTGGCGAGATGAAGTTGCCACACCCGGGGTCACACCACCTGCACATAGATATAACCCACTCAAAAACATGCCCATAATTCAACACAAGACTCATAACTAAGTCGGCTTCGCAACCCACTCCTAAAACCCGAAACAGCGATCTGCCCAAACGGAGCAGCAGACTTAAAACGGCCATAACTTGAGTTTAACAACTCCAAATCAAATAAATGAGTACATTTTCTCGAACGGCAGGAAATTTCCCATTTTTCCCAGGTATACGAAAAGCATGATTCGGCCTCTAAGATTCTCTAATCTGTAGTTGAACACAGACTGCTTCAATCACGACACAGTTTGGACAGCGCTCGGTGAAATAGCCATAACTTTTAAATGGCTGAACGAAACTTAATGATTTCAGTCTCTATTGAAAGGTAATTAGATTATCTACAACTTTCGCAATAGCCAAACCCCCAAGAAATGCTTGCAGAATTTTCAATTAGCAGTCCAAACAGCAGGACAGAATTCGGCTCAAGCAGAAATCTCCAAAAACACTCTAGACTCCAAATCCCTCAACTAAATGCATCTCAAAAACAGGGATCCTAGCTAGGCATTTAATCAAACACCTTACATGCAAGCAATAAAATCCCCCAAATTCTTAGGGTTTTACCTCAAGTCTTACTCATGGAGGAAGAGGGAGGTGGAGAAGGTGCTAGGCTGGAGGAGGAGTCGCTGGCCTGCAGGGAGGGAAGCAGGAGCGTCACCGGCAGGGAGGGAGGTAGGGGCATCGCCGCCCTGCTGGGAGGGAAGCACCGACCCAAGCTGCTGCTGCTTGCTGCTACTGCTGCCGGCCTGGAGAGGAGGCACAGGGAGGAAGGCGCCAGGGGAGGGGCGGCAGGAGGAAGGCCAGGGACAGAGCAAGTGCCAGGGAGAAGAGAGCAGGGCTCGGCCAGCAAAACGAAGAAAAGGGGGAGTCAGTATTGCTGGCCTCCAAGCAATGTCAGCCACACAAATAAGGAAGCGAGAGAAAGGTTAGGTGAGGGAGGGGAAATTCCCAAAAACCCCTCCTAAAAACCAAAATCCAACTTTTAACCATTAGCTCGAACCAAAAATTAAATTCTTAGCGCGAAACGACAATTGTCAGGATAGACAACTTGCCGCAAAACTAAACGGCACGGAGAAAACACTCATGCCGATAAATAATTCACGGAAAAACCCAAAACCTTTAATAGAATTAATAACCACGCGCGACGGCTGAACCTTGAATCAAGAAGGTAGAAAATAATTCTGACGAAAACCCAGGCAAAGAAGATTAGCGGTATTACATTCTCACTGGCCTAGTCCAAAATCTCGAAGTCACCCTTGACCCAATCTAATTCTTCTACCATCAAAAACAACTTTTCTTGTAATCTAAAAGCTAAACAAAAGACCTATGCAATTGTTGACCGAAGACGAACAGGTACACTGTAGTGACCACACCGGCTAGCACACCAATTAATGCCATGAAAAAACACCAACCTCGAGCACGTACGGAACCGAACAACATATAATTTGTACATGCATGTTCCTCGCATGTTAACGAAGATAGCACCGAGAGCAGGAGTTTGACCTACTATCCCGGATAGTGGGAAGGGTTTACCTGCAATCTCAATCAGGATTATAACTAAGCAGTCTTCAATATTCAGCGCTGTTAAAATAAGCTAACTAATAATTCAGATCGCTCAACAATACATTGCTATAGTATAAAAAATGTACAGTATTTTTGAACAGTATTTTCGAAAGATCTAGATTATTCCATTTTTTTCCAATGATCCACATGTAACAACTTAAGTTGCAGTCCCGGTAGAACTTAGATCTCTTATCCGGATAGTAGGAATAGACTGACAGTACTTTTTTGTTTTTTAATTCTGTAGTCGGGCTTGGTCAACGGGCTGCCTTCGTGCCAAGGATAGACTGACTGTACTTTTTTGTTTTTTAGCTTAAAAAGCAGTTGTAGTTTTTTATAGGAAACCGTTTGACAAATAACTAATTTTCCTCAGCAATAAGCTGTAAGAATAGATTCAGCCCTGCTTTCAGTTTTTACCTTTTGGTAGTTATATATGGCCTATAGCTTATGCCAAAATCCACTTAAAAACTGAGCTGTTTAGAGGCTTACTAGCTTTTCAAAAGCTAAAGTTAGCGGTAGGGGCTTTCGGCTGCGGTCAAGCGTCCCGTCCCGCGTTTGAGCCTTCGCTGCGCGCCCACATTTTTTGTCTGCTCAACGCGTGGTGCCTTCGGCTGTGCTGCCCTTGTCTCGCTCGTGGGGCTAGTTTTTTGCTGCAGCGTGGCGTGCGCTCCCTTGTTTCGCCAGTTGCCTTACCGCGCTCAATCCCCTTCCTCTTCGGTTTACACCGCAGCACAGCGGTTCCTCTCGCTGGTCATTAGTGTTGGTGCTCCTCGTCCATGTTGTCTCGTGTCCCCTGCCACCTGCGCATTGTGTTGCGTGCATTGTCTCAGCGGAAAGAGATGGTGGGTTTCGCTGGCCTGCTGTGGTACGATCCGGTTGTGATTGGTGGATTCCTCTCATCTTCAGTGCTACGTTCGCCACGGAGAGTCCGGTCTCCCCGAGGTTAGCGATGCTTTGCCCCTCTCACCTGCTTTACTATGTTTGGGGGCTTTCGGTTCGCGGCCTTGCCAGTTTCATCGCGGAGAGCTACGGGGGTCTGTAAGACTTGCCATGCCTCCACCTCCTTGTTTGCATGGATTGAGCCACTTCATCTCGAGCTCGTCGTTAGGCCATACTACGTGGGAAGCGTCCGATTGATCCCTTAGTCGGCTCTTCCTGCCCGCCATAGCCGGTACAGGTTGGCTCCTGCGGTGTTGTGCTTGTTTCTTGTCGTGTTCATCCTAGCAATCGCGATAATCATTCCGGCCTGTTGTTCTGTTGTCTTGTTTTTGGTTTTTGTTCCTTTGTGTTGTTTTTGATGGCCTCGTTTCTGCGTTCTGTAGCACCTCTGGAAGATAATCGATTTGAGGATCACGTGGTCCCTGCATTGTCGTGTATAGTTGAGCGTGTTGATGTTTTCCTTTTGCATGTGATTCTGGTTTGCGATATACAGAATACTCATCGTTCATGATTTTCGTGCTCTCCGCTGCAACCTCCGTTGCAGAGACCGCTGTTGCCCCCCTTTAGTCGCCCTCACAGTTATCTATTTACATTTTGAGCTTTGTGATTTATACTCGTTTCCATTGCATTGTTGATCTGCTTTTTTTTCTTTATGCTTTTCCTTGTGCAGACCGCAGCTTTTACCTAGTGGTTAGCGCTGCTGATGCAGCAGAGAATAGGAAAAAAAGGAGGCTGTTGAATTTTCGTCGCCACGATGCTCGAGCGAGTGGTACCTTTGCTTCCATTCTAGCTATTGTGCCGCATCTTCCGGCTCGAATGGCTGCTGTTTTTCCTTCTGTTTCGGCTGCTGGACCGTCTATCCCGGTTTCTAGAGAATATGCTTTGTACCTAAAAGGTTTGCATTCTTTGTCTTTCTTTTGGCCTTTTGTGCTTTATTTTGGTGTTTTACTTGTGCTTGCATTGTCTTCTGCGCCTCTTGTTATTGCAGCTACCTATAGCGATCGATCATATTACAGTGGCCCAGACTATGAGTGTGGCAAATGTTCCGCTGTGTTTTGGTTTCAGGAGAAGTCCCAATCTAGGAGCTCTTCTAGGCAACATCAAATTGTTTATAATGTGTGCTGTTGAGGCGGTAGAGTTTCTCTTCCCACGCATAGAGAGTTTCTATCACCTCTATGAGAACTCATTGGTTTTGACAAAGGGAGTCAGTCGAATGCGTTTATGCAATTGATTCAGCAATATAACTCTCTGTTTGTGTTTACCTCTTTAGGTGTAGATGTTGATAATAGTGTTAACACTGGTGGAGGCCCTTATGTTTTCCTTATCAACGGTGTTGTTCATCACCGCATTGGTTCATTAATTCCCCAACCGAATCAAAAACCGACATATGCTCAGCTCTACGTCTATGACACTTCAAATGAGCTTTCTAATAGATTATTTATATTTCACGAAGACGGTGCTAGCGATCATCAGCTAGTCTGTCATATTGTTGAGCATTTAGTTACCATGCTTGACCTTTATAATCCTCTCGTTCAAAAATTCAGAATGGCTCGAGATCGGCTACTCTCTCTAGAAAGCCCAGAAATCAGTATTCGCCTTATTGATTCGTCTAACAGCCATGATGATCGGTATTCTTTACCAACAGTGCCTGAATTAGCTACTTTGCTGGTGGGTGGCGTATTTGAAGAAAGTAGTAAGTTTGACGTGATTGTCGAGAGTCACGCTGCTGAGCTCAAGCCAATTTCATCTCTTAATCCCGCTTTGATGTTTCTACAGTATCCATTGTTATTTCCGTATGATGAAAAGGGTTTCCATCTAGGTATTAAATATAAGGAAGTTGATGATATGCCGCCTTCTGGTAGAGATAATGTTTCTATGCTTGAATATTACTGTTATGAATGCCATTATCGAAAGGCCAAACCAAATCCTTATACGTGTTGTGGTCGCCTTTTTGATCAAATAAAGGTTAATTGTTATTCCTACGTTAAAGCAAACTGTTTCTCATTTCATTTTTTCAACCAAGATGTTATGTGCTTGGAAACATATCAAGGCATCTGATGCACTCAGGCAAGGCACATCAGAAGGAAAAAAACATTGGTATACGGGTTTTGCTTCCTTCCAGCTTCACTGGTGGTCCTCGATACAACATCCTGAATTACCAAGATGCTACGTCTATCTGTTGTGAATATGGTGCTCCTGATCTTTTCCATACTTTCACGTGTAATTCAAGGTGGCTAGAAATTGTTGATGCGCTGAAGTATGAGCCTGGGCAAAAGTATCCTGATCGTTTCGATATCATGACGTGTGTTTTCCATATGAAGCTAGATGAGTATATTTCTGATATCAAAATTGGTCGTAGTTTTGGTCCTATTCGTGCAGGTCTGCTCTCTATTCAAATCATGCATATATTGTTTCCTCTTGTTTTATTCTGTTCTATTTATTTCGCTTTTTCTGCATGTCGTTTTCCCTCTGCGCAGTCCTATACACTATCGAATTCCAAAAGAGGGGGCTTCCCCATGTTCACACGCTTACGTGGCTAAATTGATCATGCTAGAGATCCATCACCTGTGTTTATAGACACGTTGATATGTGCAGAAATACTTGATCCAATTGCTAATCAGCTTGGTTATGCTCTCGTTGAGGAGTTCAAGATGCACAGCTCGTGTGGAGACCTTAATAAAAAGCTACCTGTGTATGAAAAGTGGTGTCTGTTCGAAGCGATATCCAAAGTCTTTCAATGCAGAAACAATAATCGATGAAGCTAGATTCCCGATATATCATCGCCGTGATGATGGCCACTTCATAATGAAAAATGGTGTGCGATTAGATAATAGATCAGTTGTCCCATACAATATGCTTCTTCTTAAGAAATATCAAGCACACATAAATGTAGAATAGTGTAACAAAACAAACCTTGTTAAGTACTTATTCAAGTAACTAACTAAATGACAGGATAGAGCAGGACGTCTTTTCATTCTGGTGAACAACAGCTAGGAGAATCCAACAGCGCTCAAAGTTCTGGTGTAGATGAGATCGCCGACTATATTAGATGCAGGTATTCTTTGTGAAATATCGTTACTTGTTCTTTTGCCTGGTTTACGTTGTGTTCTTTGTTTCTTTCCTGGTTGGTTCTAATAATTACACCATACAAACCATAGGTACTTATCCTCGTGCGAGGTGATTTGATGATTGTTTAATTTTAAGCTGCACGGTCGGATGCCTCCTGTTGAATGCCTCTCCGTTCATATGCCTGGCATGAACAGAGTTATATACCATGAAAGCTCAAATCTGGAGAACCTCATTGTTGATCCAAGGTCGTGCTAGAACTACATTAACGTAATGTTTTGTTGCTAACCAGCATTCCGTCGAAGCTAGATCCTTCTCCTATTGCCAATTTGCATCCAAATGGAGGTGGGACAGTAATGATAGAAAATAGGCGAAAAGGAAGTGCTCTAGCTCAAAAATTGGACGTATATATAATGTACATCCAAGTACCGGTGAGCTTTTTTTTATCTCCGAATTCTTTTGATGATCGTTGAAGGTGCACAAAGCTATGAAGATATTAGGACTTTTGAAGGCGTGTGCTATCCTACCTTTAAGGAAGCTTGCCGAGCTTGCAAATTGGTAGATGATGATACGGAATGGTTCCTACTTTTTGATGAGGCGATCCTTGGCTACTGCACAGCTACTGCGCAGAGCTTAGGCATCTCTTTATGGTGGTTCTTTGTTTTTCAAGTGTTGCTAATCCTCAAGCCTTATTCGATAAATATTGGTGCTATCTGGCTGAGGATATAGCGTATAGATTACAGCAGGCCTTACAAAATCGAGCGTGTTCTGTGCTTGCAAGCTATTTACAAGTATAACTTATGAATGAACTTTCTGTTGCGTTTTCAAAGAACGGGCTCAACTTTGCTTCCTACAGTATAAAGATTGAATCTTCATATGGCGATACAGGTGGATCTAATAGGCTTATTACAGAAGAGCTAGCTTATGATACAAATGCTTTGATATCACAGGCTGCCATCTTGTATGCGCAATTGAATAATGAACAATGGCTTATATATGATAGAATTATGGTCTATGTGGCTCACCAAAAACCTGGATTCTTTTTTGTGTCTGGCCATGGTGGTACCGGGAAAACATATCTTTGGAACTCTATCATAACTGCCCTCAGATCTAAATCAAACATTGTCCTCGCAGTTGCCTCATCTGGAGTTGCTTCGCTTTTACTACCGAATGGTCGAACAGCTCATTCCCGTTTTTGGATTCCTCTGCATGTTAATGAGAAAAGCTTATGTACTGTGGCCCGTGGGACAATGCTTGCTGAACTACTATCCAAGACATGCTTAATTCTTTGGGATGAAGCACCTATGACACACAGGTTCTGTTTTGAAGCTGTTGATAGAACATTGCGAGATATTATGTCTGTCGAAGGCTTAGGCCATATGAATGTACCTTTCAATGGAAAGACTGTTATCCTTAGCGGAGACTTCCGACAAATTCTACCTGTTATTGAAGGTGGTACCAAAAGAGAAATTATAGAAGCTTCACTTGTTAGCTCTCCCCTTTGGCGCCACATTGAGGTCTTAAAGTTATCTATTAATATGAGACTTTGTGATCCTATGCTTTCTATTGCGCACCATGAAGATCTATCTGCGTTTGCTCAATGGGTGCTTGATGTTGGGAGCGGTCGTATCGCTTCGGTGAAACAAACTGTAGAGACAGATACAGCTTGGATCTCTATTCTCGATGACCTTTTATTAATGCCAGCTGAGGACAACATAGGTGCGCTTATTGATTTTGTTTATGATTCATTCCATGCAAACTATCATGATGAAGCCTACCTAGCACAGCATGCAATTGTTTGTCCAACAAATGATGTCGCTAACACTATCAACAAAATTGTTTTCGAAAAGCTCCCTGGGCATCACAAAGAATATCTCAGCTTTGACTCCATATCGCATTCAGATGTTCATATCGCTGATGCCGAGCTTCTATACCCACTTGACTTCTTAAATTCTATTGCCATCAATAATTTCTTGCATCATAGCATCAGCCTTAAAATAGGGACTCCAGTAATGCTATTATGAAATATAAATCAATCTATGGGCCTATGTAATGGAACGCGACTTATCATTACAAGGCTCAGTGACCGAGTTCTTGAAGGACGCATCCTTACTGGAACCAATGTTTCTCAATCTGTGTGCATACCTAGCATTGTCCTGAATGCAACAAGTCCTCAATAGTTGTTCCCCTTGCAACATCGGTAGTTCCCAATTAGATTATCGTATGCTATGACTATCAACAAAACCCAAGGACAAACTTTAGTGAGAGTTGGGATTTATTTGCGGAACCCTGTTTTCACGCATGGTTAGCTATATGTTGCGATTTTGCATGTCACATGGCGTACTGCCTGAAAATATTGATTGAAGATGAAAATGGTGCTGCCTCTGAGACAAAAAATATTGTGTATCAGGATATATCAACCTCTGTATAGCACCGCTTTCTCTCTAGCCGTACTGGTCGTGCGTCATAAATAAAAAAGGTGCGTACTCATTTCATATAGATTTTCATATGTATAAGAAAGTAATTGAATAGCTATATTATTTTCTGCGCCAGTTGCCACCCTCGACTTTCATTCCAGCGATATGTAGCAGAATTCTTCGCCGGCTGAAAAATTCGTGCTTTTCTACCATATTCTGCTGCATCTCGTTTTGGGTTTAGGATATCTAATTCATATAGCTGATTACTGCCCTTTTTAGAGAATGCTTACTTGTCTTTGTCAAATTAGATATCTTGTTTCAATAGTTGAGATTACTGGCTCATTTCTGACTTTGGCTGCTTAGGTTCATATATAAATTTTAGTGTCAGCGTTGCTCTTCCATGAACGTGGACATAATCGCATATAATAGACATAGCCGCGTATAGTGGCTAGCGAACCAGAGAAACTTTGTATGGTAATTAAATAATACATGCCGTATTCAACTTACGTTTGCTACTGTTAAAAACATACCACCCTAGCGTTTCAGAGCTTGAATATATAGGTGTGTGTTTATACCAGAGATATACATCACATTTGAGCTTTATCTCCCATAAAAAACATTGGCTATCAGTTTAACCAGATTAGATCCTACCTAGCATCTAAATTGCGTCATAATAGTTTGTTTTAAAAAACTGCAGCATAGCAGTTGAAAGGATGCCGTATTAGAAATCTACTTTGGTACAGCTAACCAGTAACGTTTTTCTTCACTGCCCTTATAAAGTGTCCATCTTGGTGTGGTAGCCTTGTATTAAATATCGTAATACATGCAGTCGCTTTTACGTCATAGCTGATATCTGCTTGTCACGGTTTGTTAAAAGACAGACCATAGAAATAATCAGAGTTTCCCTAACACTAGCAAACAAAACATAAGCTATCATCTATCGAGATATTTCACGTCCTTTATCCCGTGTACACAGGTCTCTTTACAGTTTTTTTTATCTTAGATGCTTTGCTGATTTTTTTTTACCGAAGTTGTTATTCTTACTGACCTTGAACGGCTCTTCTCACTTGCTAGGGCGTGCTAATGGTAAAATAAAAAAGTTACTGGAACACTCAGATAAAGATTTGCAGCCGTTTGTGAAAGATTCAGCTTCCTCTACTCGAGCATATTGAGAAGAGCATTCTAGATTCTTTCCTGAATGAATATGCTCCTTTCGGTGGTGATTAATTCGCCGAATCCAGCCCTTCTTTTAGTGCTACCACAATTCATATATCTCAGCGCTCCAAGGTTTGTCCTGATAAGTCATTCTTTCTTCGTGGTGATCGCTTCTGATATTTATAGCGCATTTTCGTTTTCGCCACAAGTTAGACCCTTCAACGCATTCCAGCAACCATGCAGTACAAACTAAATATGAACCTGACCCTGCGCATGCTTCGCCTCATCCTAATAGTTTCAAACCGAATAACTTTTTCTGTAGGAACACAAGTGATCTATCCATTTTCGGCAATGCCATAACAATGCTTCTGCCTCATGGAGCAGCATACCGCGTGCTCATGAAATGTCTAAACCCAGGTGAGCTCGTTACTGATCCTCGTGATATTAAAGGAGATTCTAGATCTAGATATTGTTTCTACCGATTGTTTTACAGTCCTTTCCACCGAAGAGCTCATTGATTGTGATGCTGCATTACCAACACGTCCCTGATGATATACAACAGCTATCGAATCTGCTCTTTCTACCCCTAATCCTTTTGTACTATTGACCTCCTGTTTATTTATCAGGTTCTGTATGCATCTGTACATGGTTCCACACCGTTTATCGCTGTTGGTGTCCTCTCCTCTATGCGCCCAGCCAAGACAACTCCGTCCTGATTCAACCCGAAATCTTTTCATTCTCGCCTTCTACAAAACATGCATCTTTGGTTGTATGTAGCTCCAAACAGGTGTAAAAAAAGGAGAAACAAAACTGACCTTAACTCAGTGTAACTATATGTGCTTAAACGTAATTTTAATCATGTCGTATATACCTCTGTTCCTGCAGGATGTTCAAATACTTATACCTGAATCTGAATTGATTTCCCTGACTGCTTCACCTAGGAATTCATCTATAGATCAAGAAGGCTGTGAAGGCGACATTATTGGCAAGCATAAAATAGAATGTGATGTGGGCTCGTCACAGCATCCAGGGCCATCAGATGATACTGAGAAAGTCATCCCTGAAAAGGAACAGGAAAAAGATGCTTGCTTGCAATGCTTTTTCATTAGGTGGGTAAAACCGAAATTATTTTAAAACCGTTCGGTTTTTGTTTTGGTAAAACCGAACCGATTAAACCAAAATAAAAAAACCGAATGCCCACCCCTTTTATAATACGCTAACTAAACAAACATGCAATACATTTATGCATATGTTTAGTATTTCTTCAACTTATATTGTAATAACGCTGAGAACACAAGATGAGAAGGCCCATCAATCGACACGAAAACCGAATTAAGACATCCTTGATCAACCAATTTTCGGAATGATATAAACCGGAGATACTAGCGCATATTTTCTTCAACAGACGTTGGACGTCCTATCACTCTTCATCCTATCGGACGCCTTTAGTAACATTTTTTTTACGCGTGCAACATTTTTTTCCGACTCGTGCAACATTTTTTTGAACGCTTGCAACATCCGTTTATTGTAACGAATTTTACTGTTTGTCGAAGGAAAATGTTGCACGCGTTGGTAAGAAATGTTGCACGCATATAAAAAAAATATTACAGTATATCTAAAAATTTCGAACGTCGGGACACGAGTCATTAGGTTGATATATCGATGGATCTACTCCATCCCACTCGCTCATTAATCACCTCTCATCCGCCCCGCCCTACTTCGTGCTAGCCTATTCTTCCTGCTACCCTCGTACGAGCTACGATGCGCTGCTTCTTCCGTATTGGTTGCTTGCTGGCTGCACTGGTTTGCCTTCTAGATGCATCTCATGGAGACGCTCCCGATGTGACTCTTTGCGTCTCCCAACGGATTTCACAAGAAGCTACTGCTTTGCTGCAAATCATCAGCCGATTTCCTTAGGTATTCTCTCTGGATCCCTAGGAGAAAAAAAAGGTAGACGCCATTGTGTTCTTCGCATAGAATCACCTTTCTCTTCCTTTTGCATTCCTGATTGCTCCGCTTAGTTCGCATTTGATCTATGCCAACAGAAATTTATTTCGCTTTCCTATCTCGATTCCTAAGAAACAAAAAAATGCCATCGTTATTCTCTTCAGATGCATTACGTTTTCCTCTTCCTTACAGATTTGTGATTGCTCACCTTGTCTTTTATTTAATCTATGCTATCTGGGACTCTGCTGCGATATACACTAATATCGATATTCCTATCGTGATGTTTATACGATCTTCACAGCGGGTTATTACTTTGCTGCATCAGTTGTTCAACACTTTTCTTACTGAATGCGTTGCATCTCTTCCCGTTAGCCAGTTTCTTCGGATATTCTATCTTGATTCTAGAAGACCAAAAGGTAAACATCGCTGTGATCTTCACGTGGATTAATCTTTTTCTTCTTTCTTTTGCACTAACTTTACACTTGAATCGCCGGCTTTGCTTTCTTAGATCTGTGCCAACAGGAATTTATCTTGATTTCCTATCTTGATTCCTCATAAACAGAAAAAAAACCTTGTCCCCTTCGGATGGATTCGACTTTACTCTTCTTTATACACTCACGCTTGCTCACATTGCTATGTGTTTCATCTGCTATAGTAGGAACTCTACCACAACATACACTCGTATTCCTTCCACATTATTTATAGGATCCTCTTTCTACCCCCAACTCTCTGCCTTTTGTTCTACACGCTTACCGTTTGCTTAACCCTGTGTCTATCAATGCTTGTCATCTTGTGCATTCTATATGCTTTACTGTGTCAACACGTTGTTTTTAATACTCCTTTCAAGATTTATGCCTCTCATGCCAGCCATGTTATACTGCTTTTGTTTAATCACGTTATTTACATGCTGTTCTAATATGTTCTTTCCGTGATCATGCTTTCCCTATGCGCCCCGCCGTGCTTCTCGCGATTTCCGCTTCATTGCTATGAGGTGTTTTTACAATATGTGCTTATTTATGATTCGATTAACCAATCGACTTTTTACTACCATTTCTTTACCAGATATCGCCCTTCATGCCGTCGATTCAAGTTAGCTCATGTCAACCATAACTCACATAAATGGAAGATCGTTGTGCGATTGGCACGTCTATGGGAATTTTCAAACCCACAGAATCTAGCTGATGTATACCGCTTAGATTTTGTCATGATTGACAGAGAGGTTTAGCATTTTCCCTACCTTTTTGGTGCTTATGAGCCACCGCAGCTACTTTGCTCTACCAGCTCTGTATGCGCCCATTACAGAACAACTCTATAGTTTTTTCCTGACTTACATGTATATCGGTTTCTTTTTATCACATGCCTTGCTGTTTAGGGGAACATGATGCAAGGTCTGGTCCCTCAAAGATGGCTTTAGAAATTCACCCCTATATCAAAGGAACGATCTGTTTATGAGATCGAATACTTCGAAGTTCTAGTAGCAAAAGAAAGTTATAAATTGGTTAACGTCACTACAACACGTCCGGCTTTCGATGGTGCCTATAAATGCCTTTAAAACCTTATAAATGCCTTAAAAAGATTTTAGATGGCGTTTACATGGCGCCAAGAAAATGGCGCAGAAAAGTAATTCATGGGCGCTTAATTATCCACTGCTTTATATGCCGTTATTTCACCATCTGATGGCGCTTATAAGCCGGGTTTTCTATTCATGGCGCTTATAACCGGGTTCCTCGTATTCATGGCGCTTATAAGCCGGTTCCTGTATTCATGGCGCTTATAAGCCGGGATCCCAGATTCATGGCGCTTATAAGCGCTGGATTCTCTATTCATGGCGCTTATAAGCGCCCGGAGATCCCTATATTCATGGCGCTTATAAGCACCGAGTTCTCTATTCATGGCGCTTATAAGCACCGGAGTTTCAAGCGTCATGGCGCTTATATGTGTCGATTCCCTATTCATGGCATTTACTAGCACCGAGGATCCTCTATTCATGGCGCTTGAAATCGAGGGTTTCTATCCGGCGTGGCACTTATAAGCGCCTATGTATCTCTTCCAAGGCTAATACAAATTAATATCACATCTAATTACATCACAAGCCAAATTACATTTCAAAGACAAATGCATTCTTACGTGCCAAATTTCACATCTTAAAGCAAACTCTAAGAAGCTATCAACTCCAAATCTTTTCTAGACCGTCATCCGTAAAAGATAACTACTAGTCAATAAGTACAACCATGCATTTTCCCTCGACGCAATCACTCATAAAACATACACAACATAACTAGTGACAAACTGAAAACATCAAAACAACATGCAACAAAAATGATTAGATAAAGAGGGTGCTAATTAACCATATATCCACTTCAGAAACATCACAAAGATTCCTAGTGCAAAACAAGTTTCAAGTACTCATGATTAGTTGAAAAGTGCTGCATGCAATACAACATAACAAGTTTATTCAACTACTTTTTGAATGTTGTAGTGCAAAACAGCTTTCATAGTGCCCGCTCGACCCAAAACAATTTTCATAGTGCAAAAGGTTTGAAGCTCGCAATCCGGTGATCTCTTCCATCCACGAGGTCGTTGATGTCATATGTGCCCTCGTATGAGAAAATCGGCTCCAGATCACAGAATGCCTGCAAAAATAGGGTATTTGTAGCCATCAAATAATCGTAAGGGATACTTTAATTTTCTAATCCAATCTGTCATGTCGAGGAGATCAAAGTGAGAAATATCAAGAATTGTCCTTTTACCTTTGCTACCGTAAAATCACCAAAATTCCATTGCCACCCAATAGCTCTCACCAAGAGAAACCACCTCCCTAGCCTTCACGGACGCCCATGCCTAAATTCAATTGTAGTCAAGAAACGATAAGAAGCCAATATTGAACCAAACACCACATGATTCAAAAGAAGAGACCATCTGTAGCTAAGTTATGATTTAGACAAACCTTGCCTAAACTAGGAGTCCAATTTTGTTTTCAATTTTGTGGCTTTCAAACCAGAGCCCTTCTTCACAATAAACCGGAGGAAATGTATCACTCATTATCGTGAGCAGGATATTCAATGCATTGATCACTAATTAACATAGCAATAACTTCATATTGACATGTACAGAACATAAAAAGCAATAATCTTTTTGGAAAAAAATGCTAGCTTTTACCGATTGTGGGAATTTCGCTTTCTCCCAAGATCGCAGAACCAAAATGAGCGTGGTTTACAACAATGTCGCAATATTGTGTACAACATGACTAGCCCGAGGAAGAGCAAACATGAAACATCCAAATATCACAAGAGAAAGCTAATCGCATTATGTACTACAAGGTTTACGCACAAAAGACATGTTTTATCAGAAACTACTCCGAATAAATGAACTTACAAGCGAGATAATGTGTAGTGTAGTGCATAATTCACATGATGTGGATTAATATGTAGAAATCCACGCTACAAGGAACACTATACAATATTGAAGTCATGGAGTGCTAAAAATCATGGAGCCTGAACTCGGGAAATGGAATGGCATCTCTAATGTTGTCTATTCCAATTACAAACTCGCATAAGTCGCTCAAATCCAAGCCCAAAACCAGCATGAGGAACTGGAACAGTAAAGGTAGAAGTTCATTATGGCTCATGACAAAAACAAAAGCATGCTATAGTAAGATGCACTATACCAGAAATTTTAAATGATCCTTAACAAAAAAGCATTATCCAGCTTTTTTCAATTTTTGCATGGCCAAGGTATTTAACCTGATCCAGACGTCAGAGATCTAAATACCACCAGTAGCTTTCTTTGTTGAGATTCAACTCATCCAACCGAGCTTCAAAGTAATCAAGACGATCTTCCCGTAATCGTTGAACAACAATTTCGCAGATGAAGAATTACATCGATAGAGTCAAGCGTATGTTTCGCCATTCAGCTTGTCCAGACATCGCCGTAAATGCTGGTTTGCGTAAGAAATCCTAGCATAAACACATGCAAATTGCTTACGAGGAGGAAGGAGCATTTGACATTTGACAAATTATCAGAGATTCATGCATGGAGGCATCAAGTTTACCTGTGACCAATCAACCCTTCCATCCTTGGTAGAAGGAATATTGTTGACTAGGCAACCACCTTCATCACTATTTGAAAGCTGTAATACAGAAAGGAAAAAACATCTTTAAACACGAAGACAATGGGGAAAACCAAGAAGCCAACATTAAGATTGTCATAGGCAAGTTTCTGGTTAAGTATTGAACGAAAGGGTTGCATCATTTCAGACTCATGACCTATGCAATTATGCATCTCTAAATGGAACTCAAAACATTATCAAATTGGTAATTTCAAGAAAAAGAACACCAGAAAAACAAAGAGCTAGCAATGAGTAAGGCCACATCGCACCAAAAGTGTTAATTCGAGGGCGGAGATGGGCCATGTGTCTAAAAAATTGTCCCGATGCCTGCTTTCTTCTCAGATAGGAAAAGATGGGATCACTTTTGCCAATCTGAAAGAAGAAAAGTGAAAAACTACATCGTAACGCATCGAAAAGAAACAATGCACTAGAAGTATGTTTATGTGAGATTTGTCTACAACCCACCAAAATGAAAAGCAATCGCAGATGCACAATTAACATTACCAATCTATAGGAGTCTTCTTGGATGGTCAGTCTCTTGCCGTGTGTTAGATTGTTTTCGCCTACCATAAATAATCGGGTTTCTCATTAAACACCATGTATTCAAAGAAGTATTTTCTAAAAGCTGAGTACATGAAAAAACATGCCATCAAACACTCGCATAGCATCGCCTATCAACCATCAAGGAGACAAACTTTCTAATGTTAAAATGCTCACATAATTCGAGGCTCCTCTCGCAAAAGCTTTATCGCCTTCGATCATCTGCTGGAGTACGATGACCGACAAAGCATCGAATTCAACAAATTGTACTCCATTTCATTCTTTTCGCGAAAACACCACCAAGATCATAAAATGTAAATCACAGTAGCTATTGTACCAAAATGTAAAGCTAATTGACACAAGCTTGAGCATATGGTGAGAGATCCCATTCTCGGCGAGGAAAGGAGGGAAACGCTCACGCATATAATAATTATGCAGACTAATATAAGCTAACCTCGCCTAGTTGCCTTTTCAAGTTCTCTCACGCTCATTTAACATCTTTGCTTCACTCTCGAAGTTTTGAGCCCTGAGTCTCATTTTGTCAAGCTATCCCCACACATGTTCGAATAGATAAGATCGATAACATGTAGTGACAAATTCAGTCATAGCTCAGAAAAAACAACATTTCCCATGTTTTCCAACTACTAATTCAGTCATAGGATTGCCAAACCAATCCTATTTTTGCTTATCTTCTTCTGGATTTGACCAACCAACATAACACTTAACTACAAACACTAATTCGGGCATACTGCATTTAGCCATGCACTCTAAAAGCGAGCTCATCTCGGTGGTATTATACCAAAGATACCACACCACAATTCTCCTTTACTCAATCTAATACTCCAATTGCAGCCTTGTCAAGAGAAAATCTGGATGCAATATGGTAATCTTCACAGCTTTTCTTCTCCAAGAACACAAGAGAGTAGTGGAAAGCATTACCTTCATCGCATATAGCTTCCCATCTTTCATGCTTCTAAGATAAAACCTATTTCAACAGAAGAAGAAAAAGGATTTAGCCATCAACCATGGGAAGTTAATTAATAGTAGCTTAAGCTATCTTACCACTTTGCCATAGCTTCCAAAGACCAATCTTGCCGAGGTGGACATATTGATTGACCATCTTATCGCCATTTTCATCCTAAACATGCCAAAAGGAGAAAGTTATTATAGTGTTAAATACAAATTGTAAGTGCTCTCGTAAATCTTTAACCTACTAGACATGCAAACTTGCAAAGGCCATGGCATAGCTATCGAAGTTTGCTATCTGAAGTCGCTATATACTTGTGACCAAATATGCTCCAGATTTGTGACTCGAAATGAGCCATGGATAGGCACTTTAAGGATCTAATATAGTCCTCAGATAGTACATCTTCTACCTTATTGTTTCATCTAATTCAAAAATAAGATGGAGAGCTTACTCAGAAGCTAATTGATGCTGAATTTGATGTAAATATCCAAGGTGTCAATGCACAATCACATAGGAGAGGGAAAATGTTAGAATTTAAGCGAGCAAAGTAAAGATAAATATTCCAATCTGTAGACCTTGAACCATCCTAAGACAAGCACAAGATATGCATGAAGTGTAGTTATATCCCAATTTGCTTTTGGGTCAACAAAAGAGATAAAAACACATACCAAGTTGCCAACATAGGTCATCACAGCTTTACATTTGCATAAATACATGGGTCTTTGCGCTTCCCACTAGCAAAAGTACATGGGTCTTTGTATTTTGAGTAGTTTCCACTAGCAAAAGTACATGGGTCTTTGTAGTTTGAGTAGTTTCCACTAGCAAAAGTACATGGGTCTTTGTATTTTGATTAGTTTCCCACTAGCACTAGCAAAAGTATATCAAAAGGCTAGTTAGTAATATGTCACTTCATATTGCACATGCATCCAAAGAACCAAGCTTCATGTCCTTTTATGAGATCTGAAATTATGAAACAAAGTTATAATGCATAGTTTCATGAATAGACAACTACTCTAGTACTAAATTGACAATTAAATACCTAATATAAAAATATGACAATCAGACAGATGATAAATATTGTGATTATAAACCTCCATAAAAATATAAATAAAATAAAGACAAGCAAAGAAAGGTATCAAAGAATAAGCAACCAAACCAAGCCATTTATAAAAATAACACTCATATCTGGCCCTAGAGTTACAAAGTTTTTGCAATTCATTCAATGGTATAAAACGAAAAATCAAATAAAATATCGATAAAAATATAAGAATGTCTTAATATAGGAACAGAGCGAGAAAGACTTAATTTTGTATTTGTTTTTTATTTCTTCTTTCTCATTATTTATTCATCTCCCAATTCAAATTTTAAGCACAATTTTATGCTTTTCGCTCCTATGTTTCACAATGAAGAAGCATATATCGTGCTTTCTAATGGGAAAATTGTCCTACTCAAAAGTGTTTAAGCATTGTCCTAGACTCCTCGTAAGGCAAAGAATACTACTCAAAGGAGTTCTCCAATGAAGTCAAATTTCTTGATCCGGCTAAATAAACAACATCAACATGGTAAATGTAAATGAAGTACACAATGCTAAAACTAACGATTTAATGCTAAGTCCGGTATTTCTTGGTGAGCTCAGTTGAAGGGGGACTTGAACTTTCTTTTACTAATAAACTAGTACAGATAATATTTCTTATGGTGTTTGGCTATAGGTGCCCAATACTAAGCTATACGGTATGGTGTTTGACGATAAGCTTTCTTCGGCTTAAAGATATCCATCTAACAAATAATAGTACACAACTAATTATTCAGCTCTACAAATATAATATACGAATGGAAGATACAAACCTACGATTATTTATATCCATAGAAGAGCAAAAATCAAGCACACCATAACATATGTCACAAGCAAAACCACAACCACAAAAGAAAGCATGCTACTACTCAATGTGATCAGACATTTGAATATGGATCGTGACACAACTTCATTTCAAACAAAATTTCATAAGCCAACCAAACTGGGAAACGAAAGCAAACCATCACTCTCCGATTACTCTCCGATTGACTACATGTTAATTTTCCAATTGAAAAGGTGTCATGGAAAATTGCAAACCATCAAGAATGGAAAATTGGCTAATTTAGTGCCAAATCTACAACATACAACATACAAACCATCAGCAATGGAAACTGAAAATTGACTAATTTAGTGCCAAATCTACAACATCCAAACTATCGTTAATGGAACTCAAGCGCTTTCTTCCATAATGAGTTAATGGGCTTCTATATAGGATTGGATGAACTGTCGACATTGTTCTTAACCTAGTGCGAGAATGTTTCAACAAATTACATTTCTCCAAGCCATCAACTCAGTTCTATGCTTCTGAGACAACTAACGGAGAGGAGCTTTCGACAAATTTCAGATTACCACAAGACATCTCAGATTATCAATTCTACAACATACAAACTTTGCACATCTCGGGATTATCAAATCCTTTGAGCTCACCTTGCGCCACCGAGAGAGGATGAAGAGCGGCGGTCGGAGCGAGACGGGCGGCGTGGGGAGACGGGTTCGAGAGGAGGAGGCGGGGGAGTCGGAGACGGGCGGCGGCGTACATTGGCCGGAGGCCTCGGGGTCGGAGACGAGGAGGCGTGGGGAGACGGGTTCCCGAGGACGAGGCGTGGGGAGTCGGGCGAGGCGGCGGCTTGACGGGCGTGGCGAGAGGAGCGGCGGCGTGACGGCGTGGGGGTCCGAGAGGAAGATCCGGCGCGAACGCTGCCAACTGACCGACCGGGGAAGGAGATGCGTGTGGGAGATCGATCGATCGGCGCAATACAAGCAGAGGTCGTCGTGGCGATCGGGCGAGATCGATCGCGGCGAGGGTGGCACATATGAGGCCGACCACGAGTAGCTAGGTTTTAGATGGAGTGGGAATGGGGAATTTTTCCAGTGGGTTAACTTATCTTTGCGCTGTGGGTATATCGACCGCATTGGGTGCGCTACAAGTTTTCCATCTTCGCTACCGCTTTTTTTCATCGAAACACGGTATAAGCGCCGCAATTGTAAGAGTTTTCGACGACGTTTATTTATGCCTCAGTAAGGATACCACGACGTTTGTAAGTGCCGTAATATCCAATTTTTTAAGTCATTAACAAACGCCAGGAATAAAGTCTACCACGGCGCTTTATAAATGCGGTATAGAGTAAATTTCGGCGTTTATAAGCGCCGAGAAGATTTCTAACCGGCGTTTATAAACGCCGTATAGAATGGAATTTCGGCATTTATAAGCGCCGTAGTAGACTCTAACCGCTTATAAACGCCGGGAATTAAATGCCTTGAATGATAAAAACGCGGCTTTAGCCTTATTAGGGCGTTTAGATTAAATGCCGTAAAATAAACGCCGAAATCCAGGTTATGTTGTAGTCGTGGCCAATCTAGCTCGGTTCTCAAAGTACACTAGGGTTAGCGAGGTTCTCCGGAACCAGATGGTTTTCCTATGTATGCTTACAATGCTATTCCATTATCTAACCTTGCCGATCGTATTGGTAAAACTGCTTTGCTAACAGTGCCTTTATTCTCTATGTCATTGATGCTATCTCATTATCGTTCATCGTTTCCTTCTTTTCTTCTTATGTTTCTTTATTCTTCTATCCCTTTTTAGATACTGTGGTGCTCATAACTGCCGTTTCACCTATCACTGAAACAACAACCAAGCTTCGCTCAACCGTTAAACGAACTGTTACCATAACTAATGGAAGGTATCTGGGTTGTCCAAGTAATCTGTTTTCATCCATTTTAATTGGTTTATCCTTATTCCTTCACCACCGCTATAATAGACTTTCTGTCACTACCACGTAAATCATTTGTACAAAGTACCGGTAACGATCTTCACAGCGTTTTGATCCGCCAGAATCGGAAGGTCATGCAAATCGGTATATTTTCACAGCGTTTTAGAGTCACTTTCAGAATGCATTTGTACAAAGTGATGCCTTAAGAAACCTTTGTACAAATAAGCATTTGTACAGCGGTTCTAAGCCATCCTTTGCACAAAATGCATTTTATGCAGCGGATGGCTTAAGAACCCGCCGCATAAATCGTTTTTATTGGGTCGGGTGGCTTAAGCACCCTACCGCATAAATAAGCATTTTCACGGTAGCGCAGCATAAGCCATCACACTGCATAAATCCAGAGAATCTTTTTTAATAATGTTATATTAATTATATTATAATATTAATAAATGCATACATTCTATCAATCACTTCCTTTATCAAAGACAAATCCATACATAACAATGACAAGGATTATATATACGATGCAGATATAAATCATAATTGCATTATGTATATATATACAAGGTTATATACACAAGGTTATATATATACTACCTCTCGATATTCTCCTTGTAAAACTCTCCGGTGCGTATCCTCGCCATGTACTCCTCTGATATTCTCTATCTAATATAAATTACAGCCTTGGTGTCTTTCAAAAAATATATATATATATCAGTGTTCACGGTCCATCTATCCTCATCTCCCAATTACAAAGTGCAGCATGCTTCGCCACTTCACCTTCACGGTAAAAGAAACTACCTCTCTCATGGATGACTTCACGATTTAATGAGCGGCACATGTCCTTTTGCACATTGCAAAGGTCATCATCGATGAGTGCCAAAGTGGTCTTTGCAATCTTCACTGCGATAATAAAGTAGGCAATAAAGATGTTAAACAATAGTGAAATCGAGAATCGGATAATAAATAATCTTGAATCACCAATTTGTATATAGGCTTACGTCCCGGGGTTGCTTCAGACCTCCGCTGATCCCGAGAAACTTCATGAGACATAGTATCCACAAAGAACACTGCCTGGAGGTTGCTTGTGGCACTTCAAATCAAATAATAATGTATGGAATTAGTACAGTTGGTAATTCCCTTCCTTATTACTAGTGCAATTATGTTGAAGCATTACAAGTGTCTTCTTACCCATGGGTGGACATAGCAAAGCATCTTATCTGACCCCTTCACAGGATCATGTTGCCCCCGCTTTTTGTTCGCGTAATTCTTGAAAGCCCTACTCGAATGTCAACAACAACAAGTAACTATCATATCATAAAACAAATTACGTTATATATGTTATGTATGTTTGTGTATATATATTTCTTACGATTTAAGGCGGGTGAATTCATTGTAAGATTCGGTGGGGTTCTCGATGAGTCAAGGACCATATATCCGCTTCCGCTTGGCACAACATGAAACAAATAAAGTGATCGCTGCAACGAAAACTTATATATGTAAGTTTCACGAGTGATTATGGTGCAAACTAAGCTTTTAGCAACGATTGACTAATGAGAAGATTACTTAAAATTGTAGGGAGCCATTATGACGCCCTTGTCTTGCATCCGAACATTGCTTTTGATATGTATAGCCCCACATCTACTTGGCATTCTCGGTCGGGGACTTTCGCTTTTCTTCTATCTCTGCTTCCGTCATCCCCTTATTCTTCAACGCCTTTTCATTGAGTATGCTCTTAAGCTCGGCTGGCTATTCCGTGAGGGGTCAAGGAACCCGACACGTTTTCCCATCTTTTTAGCATCGGTATATTGCATTCTACACGTAAGACAATGGTCAATGCGGCAATTTATATGTCAATCTTTGGGAAACATGACATTTTGGGAAATATCGATTTTGGCAAAATGCATCTTGTTCGATGATTTGGCGAAGTTAACTTTACTAAAAGGAAAAACCACACTAAAATCGCCAACTTACGATTTATCAAAATTATATGGATTCTCGCCAATTTTTGAATGATCTAACAAGCCATTACTATAAAGAGGAACTCAACTTGGCACTCAACTGCTATACATTTGGGGTTTTCTTTATTATGCTATATCAGAATGCAATATAATGATATTATGTTGTCATAATTAGTTATATCGGCACTTGCTCTGCAAGAGCCGATATAATTAACAATGTAAGGGTAGGTCAATGGCCAACTTACAGGCACCACACACTGATCATGTTGATGTCGAGCTTTCCAAAATGGAACATCTGTTGCAAGTCACCAAAATCGATCCAGACGTAGTGAGTATCCTCGTGTTTGTAGATATCTGGAGGGACGGCGGCTTGAATGCCCTTCACCCCAAGACGAGATGCCCTCAAGTACCAGTCATGGAATCTCTTCAACTCCCATGGTCCTTTGTTGATCTGCTCCATGGGGAGAAATGGCTTGCCATGCTCATAAGTCTCTAGTGAAGGCATGGCCATGGTCTGTACCCGAGTGGAGTTGGCACTCCTGTTTGACTTGGTGGTACTCCGTTGATTGCAATCTACTTCTTTGTTTTTCTTTGCAACCAGCAACGGAGATGCGCGCTGTGGTGAAGGCGCCGACGGCGGAGAAGATGCGCGTTGTGGTGAAGGCGCCGCCAATGAGAAGATGCGCTGCGTTGTGGTGAAGGCGTCGCACGGAGAAGATGCGTTGTGGTGAAGGCGGCACCATGAGAAGATGCGCGTTGTGGTGAAGGCGGCGCCGGCGGAGAAGATGCGCGTTGTGGTGAAGGCACCGCCGGCGGAGAAGATGCGGTTTGTGGTGTAGGCAATTTTGGAAGAGGTAGGTCGACGTCTTGACTTGCTGCTGGCGTCTCTGACCTCTCTTGTATCAATGCAATATCTTCCTTGGGCCATACAATAAATGACCCAACTGCATCTTGGATGGTCTCTACATCATCAGGGGTGTTGAATGGTAGCTTCCACAAGCCAAGGCACGGAACAAGCACGATGTCCACTTGCACCTTTGCGTGACCAATCGGAACGAGTTGGTTGTGTATCACGGTGCGGATATGCCATGCCCTCCATAAGCTCGATTTACCAAGCCCCTTGCTCCGGATGTGCCTGAGCTTGCACTTGGTTGCCTCTGTGATATCATCCATAGGATATCGAGGCGTTAGGATTGGTGCGGACCCGACGCTACTCCGGATCGTGGCGGGCTCGGGTTGTCATCCGACCGCTTATAACGCCCTTCGCCTCCTTCTCTCCCACAGATCTTAAAAACTCTTGTTGGGCGCTTGTCTTATTGTATCACCATGGTCCTCTTATATCTTTGATGCGACTTGTATTGGTCTTGATATTAAGGAACCCATGCTTGAAGCCCACTCGACTTCCGGCGCCACGAGTGCGACACAGGTGTTCCTTGGTTCCCCAACACCGTCGTTAGGTCGTCGTTCTCCTGTCTGCACGAAGATCCCTCCACTTGCTCGTGCGAGATCTTCAGCTTAGCGGAAACTTCCAGACCGCTTGAGGTCCACCGTGCTTTGCGACCCTTCTTCTGTGTTGGGTTGGCGAGCTAGGACCCAATTTCGCCTCGCTTCGCTCTGACTCGTCAATGGGTTCTCTATCCCACTCGGGCTTCCTCTTCTTCTTTACTCCTCCACTCAACAATCTTAGGGGCATACCCACCTGTGCCCAGGTGATGGGGGTACTTGTTCTTCTTCGTGAGGGCACTATACACCTCGCTCAATGCTACGGCTTCGCTTGTGGTCTTCTGCCGGACAAACTCCGCCCATTCACCCACGGTGATTTTTCCATATTTCTGGAATGGTGTCCGCTCCGTCTTCACAAAGTACTTGTTCAGCTCATACCTCCAGTTCCGGAAGCTCTTCCCCATCACATCCAAGGCATTCTTCTTAGCGATAGCCTCATACTCTGGGGGGAACCTTATGATTTTCTGCAGCTCGGTCCACAAGTGCGCCTTTGTCGCGTCGGCCACCTTTGTCCAGTTATCAATCGTGATGGAGACATTGTCCTTGACAAGACAGATGCAGCTATTTCGGAACTTGGATAGTGCCTCGGGGAGGTGCTAGGGGCTCTCTAAAGGACCGACCTCCGTGATATACCAAGTCTCTGCGGTAACTTGTTCCTACGCCGTTCCCCATTTTCGTTTATGCGAGGTCGTGGTTGTTGCAGCGAGAGAAATCACGGGAACATGCCCGAGGTATCTTCAATTACCTCTTGAATCGCAGCTAGTCGGCGTGATCGCCTTTCCGGCCTCTTCATAGAAATAAATACAAGGAATATATACGCAAACATAAGGAAATGCATTATGTCCACGCCAAGCTACAAATAAAACAAGCTCACTCTTCTTAATACCTCTTCATTGGGATCGAGTTTGAGTCGATTTCCCCACGTCGCCGTTCGTCGTGGGCATGGAACTGGCTAGGGCTCTTATGCGATGACGAGGAACCATCGCGCCCAAGGACAACGATGGGCTCGGTGTTCTTTCAGCCAGCGTGGCTGCATCATCCTTCTCGCCAAGTCTTGTCTTGCCTTAAGCATCGCCCTCCTCTTGCTTGGCGTATTACCGAGCTCGCAAGGTGCTCCTCTTCTGCGCCTTCTTGTCGAAAGCAATTCTTTATCTCCCATCTTACTACAAAAGCGAAAGTTTAATCCTCAATGGTTTGATGAGTTTGGGAGTTGGCTTGAGTATAGCGAATCCAAAGATAGAGCATCTTGCTTTTGTTGTTTCTTATTTAGGGACCGCAACAAGAAGGAAGCCGGGTATGATCGTTTGTTATAAATGGTTGGAATAAATTTGGAATAAAAAAGCAAAACTAAAAGAGCATGTAGGAGGTGTCAATAGTGTTCACAACAATGCATTGAAATATTGCAATCGATTTGTTAAAGAGCGGATGGCGCTTGTTCTGCGATATGTTGATAGTTGTGGAATTGTGAAAGAGAGATTTGTTGGTCTAGTTCATGTAAAAGAGACCACTTCTTCCTATCTCAAGTCTTCTATTGACTCGCTATTTGCAGAATATAAGTTAAGCTTGAAGCAAGTTAGGGGCCAAGGTTATGATGGCGCAAGCAATATGCGAGGTGAGTTCAATGGCTTGAAATCATTGATTATGAGAGAAAATAGTACAGCATACTATGTCCATTGTTTTGCTCATCAACTTCAGTTAGTTTGGTCAGCATACCACATCCAATTTGCTTGTTTGGTCAGCTTCTTTAAGTCCAAGAGACTCATTTCATGATTTCAACTTGGATAATCTGATGAGCTTAGCTAAACTCTATCCAAATGATTTTAATTCTTTGGAATTGATCGTTTACAACATGCGGTTCAAAAAACTATCCGTAGAGTATTCATATGTCCATCCAAACCGACTCCACAAACTTTGGTAACTCCAACTTCAACTTCGATTTTATTAATAACTACTTATGATATCTCAAAAGAATTGCTCTATGTTCGCCATGATACTCATACTCTATCAATCACCATCTACTTTGAACATATCTTCCAAACTTTTTTCTTAAAGATAACAAGAAATAAGGGTGGTCGGATGCACTTGCCTTGCTAGGCCGAGCGAGGCGCGGGCGGCGTCGGCAGGGAATTGGGGCTTCGGCGATTGACGACCCGCCGAAAAGTTCGTCGGAGGAGCGAGGTCAGAGAGAGGTCACGAGCGAGGCGACATGGACGAAGAAGCGGCAATGGCGGACGGTAGTCGAGGAGCGAGCCCACGGAGAGGTCAGCGGCCGAGCAGTTGTTGAGGCGCGAGCCCGAGGATGTGATCACCGATGGCGCGGCGTGGAGGTGTCGACGGGGAAATTTGGCTTTGCTGCTTTGGGGAAACAATTCGATCTCCGCCTAGAGATTTTAGGGTTAGGAATTTCCACAAAGCGGTGCACAAGATTTACACAACGGTTCCAATGATTTATCAAAGTGTCGTATATATCGGCGAGCGATTGCACAGACCGGATGGTCCGTCCATAGTTTGGGGGAGAGATTTGGTTATTTGCCACTTTAAACATGTGGCTTCGCAAAATTGCCACTGGACCTACATTTCATTGACTCATACGGTCCCATATTTCATTAGCTCAAGTGGCATCATATCCAAAAGGTCAAATCTTTAAGTGGCAAATGGACAAAAAGCCTTCAAAATCGACCTCTCCCGAAGAGTACAAACCGAAGATCTGTCTAGTCAAATCTTTAAGTGGCAAATGGACAAAAAAGCCTTCGAAATGCGACCTCTCCCAGTAGTACAAAGAGGATGATCCTATCTAGACCATTTCAATATCAAGACCCCCAAGCCCATGACCCATAGCCTGCTCCTACGACATCACCGCTAGCCCATCGGTCCGATGGTGACGAGAGTAGACCATTTCAATATCAAGACCTCCACGAGCTGCCCGGCGACTCAAGCAGAGCGCGAGGTCGATCCACTCCGGCTCCGATCTTTGGGCATTCCCGGCGAGAACGACTGCCACGAGTGCTTGAGTTGATTTTAGTGGTGTTAGCTCTTGTCGGATCTTCATGTAAGGACGAAGTTATCCAATGTTGCGCCACTCGTAGTTGTTCCTTTCTGTAATCGATCGATAGCACCTTTATTCTCTCGTGATCGTAGTAATCGCAGCAGAAAGTGATTGGTAGGAGACCAAAGCTCTACACCGTTGTCTTTCTAGGTGCTCTCCTCAAGCACGGAGCCGACATACAGAGGCGGACGAGCCGGCAAAGGTTAGGATAACGACCGGATCATCCCTATGCGCATAACTTTCGCGTGGGCTATAACGGAACCACCAATCGGGATGATCCGGTATGTGTAAATATATGTATACGGACCATCCTACCCATAAAAAAGCTTTCGATGCTGATTGTCATGAAAGAGTACAAAGTTAAATAAAATTGTCATGAAATGCATCGCTCCAATCTAGGCTAACACAAATAAATCAAAATCGATATATCAAGCAAGTTAGAGTGCATAACAACCGAAAAGACAAGTGGCGCATTAAGCAAAGAACTACTCGTCGATTGCTTGGACTAGTACCAAAAGATCGGAGCGAGTGGAGTCTTCCCTATCGACCTCGCGCTCAACACCGTCGGCGTCGGGGCTCGTCGAGGTTCTCCTCCAGGACTTTGTAGCTTTAGTCTCCTCATGAGGGGCCCGTGAACTGTTGGTGAAGAATTGAGCAATCGCTGGTCGCCGGCAAAGGGGTCGATGGGCTGTCGTGCCACAATGTCGTTCGGAGGTCAGATCCACAACAACCGTATCAGCAATATTCTCTGTGATTTGAGCAATCACAGCAATGTGTGTTGAGTCCGGAGACTGATGTTCTGTACATGTTGGCGCAGTGTTATCCTCATCAGGGGCCTCAGGGGCTGTAGGTGAACTCACAGGAGCACACTCGGAGGCAATGACTGGATCGTCGTCAACTTGAGGAGTCGGCACCGCTTCGATAGGTGCGGAACTCAACGATACTACACTCTGAGCAGCCATCTCGTCAGTCATGTCAGCATGCACGGACGTATGTTCGGTCTCTCGAGAGCACGCAGGCGAGCATGGTCGATGTGGGTGCATCCGCTAAAGTAGGTGGAGTAGTGGACAGCGGAGCGGATGCCCTATCATCGGTGATCTCGAGAACATCCTGTCAAGACCGTAGGAGCTGGTGGGAACGTGGACACGGAGTGGGCGTGAAGCCCCAACGAAGCAAGTGGGGCGACAATGCCAGTGGCGGGAGGTGGAATCGAGCCGGCAACCGAGGTCAGGCAAGACCAATCGCATTGTACAACCGACCAAATGACTGAGAAGAAAGTGAACATCTGAGCCATTTGCATCCGAGTGTACCAAAGTGGGTCATCTCTCGCCGATGCAACCTCATCTCCTCTAGTAATTGGGTCATGTCTCCCATTGTTGGGCAATTGAAGCCGCTGAGACTTCGCAACTCAACAATCGAAGCAAGTACGTGAGTAAGCTCGGTGGGCTGAGAAACAGAAGACGGAGTCACCGGTGTCACGTCAGGAGCTGTTGACGGTGCAGCTGAGTCGTCTCGGTCCTCACGTCTGAGCCCGATCCACACCCTCGTGGTCGTGGGCTCGTCTTCTTTGGAAAGTACTCAGGGTCTTCCTCCTCATCGTCGTCCTCATCCCAGCCAATATCAATGATCCGCGCCAACCCAGCATGCTCCTCAGCCTCTGCTAGTGCTTGGTCCTCCCCTTGAGCGGTCTCTCTCAGTTCCTCAGGTATCTGCTCCTGAGCCCTCCTCATGGAACGTTGTCCTCTCCGTCTGTCGTCAAGAGATGGAGGCATGTACTGACGAAGACGAACTCGCCCTTCCGGTACTCCTCACGATGCTCAAATCGAGGCGAAGGTCTGCATATGTAAGAAATTATATGCGCAAATGGTTGTTGTCTGCCCAAACTCATAGCATCCGCAATAGCATCTTCAATCTCACAGATGATAAAGTCGAGAATGTCGAATGGCTCGTGAGATAGGATCGAATAAAGTACCCTTCTTTGCAAACTAGTGATCGTCTCGGCATTCCCAATCCTCGCAACAAATGACTTCCTCAAAGCCATGTGGACCGCCTTTGCCTCGTGGTGAGAGCGGTCTAGATGGCGAAGGGATCCAACGGGAACTCTTTGGAGTAGAAGTTTAATCTGGTCATCTGTCGGGAAACACCTCCGGCCTTAGCACGACGAGGCAAGGTGTCTTTGTCTGCAGACACCACGATGCAAAGTTCGGGCTCCTCCTCAAAACCAAACAACTCAAGCAAAGTGGCCTGCACACCCTCTGGGGTTCTCCGTCGTGCATGAATTGAATGTATCTGCTGTTCGGGTCGATCCAAATCAGAGCGTAGAAGTCTCGACCCACTTTTCCACTACCGTGTCGAACTCATCCAACACTGGTAAGACCTTGAAATGGTCAAGTGTCTTTGAACGCCCACCCCACCCGCTGCCCTCTGCAAAGAGGCGGTTGAGCGCCCTGTGCATGCTCAATCGACCCCGAGCTCATCAGACGTAATAAAGAAGCTCTGTTGAAGAACCATCAGAACCTCCTATTAACTCCAAATTCTCCGCTTGCGGAAACCGGACATTGATATCGAGAAACGAAGGGTCTTTACCCTCCGGGATGAGAGGTTCGAAGGTCTCTAAGTCTTATCTCGTGGTCGATGTGGCACATGGTACTCCTCGCCCTCTTCCTTTTCATCGCCATGCCTCCTCGATGCGGAACTATGTTGGGACGAGCACGCACTGGGAAGATGTCGAACCACCACGAGGCAAGACGCTGCTAGAACGACGAGGACGTGCCGCACCACCTCTGTGAATTGAGTGCCCCCTCCTCTCGACCCCTCTGCTGCTGACTCTGTGTGTCTCTAATCTGCAATTGGCGCCACGCCGCATGCTCGAGCCAAGTTCGCATCTGCAGCCATCTCGGCTCGCTCTGCGCATACAGAACTTGGACTTCTTAGCCTTCTCACCAAGACAACAACTTCTTTTCCTTCCTTTTTCCCCGCCATCTGCAAGTTGCGGTTGAATGTCAAGAACTTGCATCGTATTCATATGCATTTGAATGGAGTCAAAGAAACCAGAGGATGTGGATCTCACCGCTTACAAAGTGAAGGAGAGTCGATTACTCGACCGCTGGCTCGGATTTGTCGTCGGCGACAAAACGGGTGGCGCGAAATGGCGTGTGGCGGCGCCGAGGCGGTGGAGGATTGGAGTACGCGGCGTCGCAAGGCACGGAAGCGGCTGCGGCGCAAGACAGCGTGGAGAGAGGAGTAGTTAGGTGCGGTCGATATCTGAGGTCCACAGCGGTCCTCTCAATGTACGGCGTGTTTTGATATGGTTAAGATCATCATACCGATGATCCGTTATCGAAACATCACCGACCGGATCAATGCCTCTGCTCGACTCGGTGGCGGGATGGTCCGCCCTCTTGAGAAAAAGAATCGGATCATCTTGTCTAGCGGCAAAGACCCAGCGAGTCACGATAACACCGAGGGCGGACAATACGAAGACCGGACGATCCGTGATAGGAAAAGATAAAGACGCTCTCGAATCGCGGACGACGGAGGCCTAGAAGCTAAGATTCACATACCGGACGTTCCGTTAAGTAGAGAAACAACCGTACCGGATTATTGTCCAGATGAATAGTGCTTGGCTTCCTTCGGCCTTTGTTGGCTTCAATTTACAGGATGATCCGGCCTAATAGCGAATTACCTACCGTACCATCCCGCACTTTCACGCAATGCAGTTTTACTCAATTCCAATAAAAATATAAGTTCTATTACATATTAAGTTTTTACACAACGTGTCCCTATTTGCCTTTAACAACTTTTCCGGCGCAATCATCACGCATATATGGCATCATTGAAATATCGAGGTTTCTTCTACAAGTTTGATCCTCTCGGATCTCCGAAAAGCGGTAGGTCGTCGAATCGATTGTATTACGCCTCGTCGTGCACATTGTCAACTCAACGATCCTTTGTTTTAAGAACAACTATGTTCCTTTTCTTATTCTTGGGGGTCACTATGTAGAAAACTTGCGAGACTTGAAGCTAGTATCCAGTGGGATTTTGTGTCCAAGATTGTTGAGGTCGCGGTTGTGAACCCATAGTTGTCCACCTCCACACCATTAGGATGTTTGACCCGATTCTTGTGAAATACGGGATCTGCATATCCCTTCCATAGTCGAGTTCCCAAATTTCTTCAATGATTCCATAGTAGGTGTTCTTCTCCCCGTCGCATCTATGGCTTCTACCCGAACGCCACTTGTTTTGGGCCATCGTCTTCTTGTCCTTTTGAATGGTATAAAAGCGTGTACCCATTGATGTCATCGCTAGCCATGATGTTACCGGACTTGATGGGCCATGAGCCAACATTTTCAATGTTTACATTTCTTCGTCCTCACCATCTGGTATGTTTTGGTTCTTGAACCATGTGGTAAACATGCGCTTATTCTCTTCGAGGATCCAATCAACTTGGCGTCTGGATTTTCTCTTTCAAGCTCTTCGGTGTTGCTCCACATACGGCTCCACTATCTTTAGTTGTTGCAAGGCGGTGAAATGTGCTTGGTCCACATTCTTGTACTCATGGTCGATGAATCTTTTCTTTCCCTTAGTCCCTTTACAGTCAACCTCCCTCATGTCGAGGGACAGCACACCAATCGGCCTTTCCGTGGGCATGAAGTAATCCGTGCAACACTCAATGACTTCCTCGATGTTGTAGCCCTCAATAATGGAACCCTCTCGGGTAAGCACGATTCCGTTGTAAGCTCTTAAGCAAGCCCATCCACCTCTCAAATGGAAACATCCGATGTAAGAATACTAGTCCCGATACCTTTACCTCCTCGACAAGGTGAACCAAGAGGTGCGGCATGATATCGAAAAAGGATGGAGGAAGCACATCTCAAGTTGGTTTATAGTCTCCACTATGTAGTTCTGCAGATAGCTCAAATTGTTCATCATCGATTACCTTCGTGAAATCGCATTGCGAAATGACACGTACCGTGTGATGGCCACCTTTACAAATGTTGAGTTGATACCCCTGATTGCAATTGGGAGCATTTGTGTCATCATGACGTGGCAGTCGTGAGACTTCATACCACTTATCTTTAAATCTTTCATCGATACTAGGTTTTTGATGTTGGATGAATAACAGACGGGACTCGACCCCACGTAAGCACTTGCACACCGATCTTTTCTCCTCGGTTTGTCGAGAGTAGCTTCTTTGGGGAAGGTAATACTTTCCATGTGTTCTTTCTTGAGGGTGTAGTTCTTTCTGATTTTAAGTACTACTAAGTCTTTCTGAGCTTTAAGACCATCCTTTGTCTTGTCTTGAATGTCCAACAAGAGACCTATGCGCTTTCACAGACATTCTTTATGACATGCATGGCATCGATGCTATGGCGAATTTCCAAGTCCTTCCAGTAGGGCAAATACTTGTAGAAAATTGACATCTTTTTGAACAGGACAACAGGCGGAGGAACCTCCTCATCGGTATTCTTCCTCTTTCGACCCCTCTTTTGGCCCTGCATCGGCTTCTTCCCGAAAACCACCTTGATGTTCTGGACCATTTCAAACACTTTTTTCCCGCTATGGCGCTTTGGAGCCACACCTTCCTCAACCGTATTGTCAAAATACTTGCCCATCTTGCGGTATTTGTGAGCTTTCAGTAAGAAACGGCGGTGCCGCATGTACACTAACTTCTGTGAGCATGGAAGGAGCGTCGATACGTTTCATCCATGCATACTACACAAGTTTGTCTTCCTTTAATCGACCCGATAGGGCTAGCAGGGTGGGGTAATCACTGATGGTAACAAAAATAATGGCTTTTAGTGTGAAATACTGTTGTTGGAACTGATCCCACACCTGGACCCCATCGTGCCACAACATGGCCATATCTTCCATCAGTGGTTCGAGAAACACATCAATATCTACTCCAGGTTGTCTCGGACCTTGGATAAGAATGGACAACATTAGGTACCTTCTCTTCATACATAGCCATGGAGGAAGGTTGTAGATGGACAGGACTACTGGCCAAGTGCTATGTGTGGCATTCCATTCACCGAAAGGATTCATACCATCGGTTACTCGGTCTGAACCTTACATTCTGGGTTCGTTGCGAAATCTGGATACATGCGATCAAAATTTCTCCATTGTCTACCATCGGTGGGTGTCGAATCTTTCCATCTTTTCTGCGCTTGTCGAATGCCAACCCATTAGTTCGAGTCCCTCTCATTCAGTACAAAGCGTTTCAGTGACCAATAAGCGGCAAGTACCACATCACCAATGCAGGATTCTTTTCTTCTTGTCCGTGCACGAAGACTGTCATCTTCGTTATTACCGTAGTACTATTCTTGTTCTTCTTATTCTTCGTAGTGCTAGGTGAAGAATCATCATCGTCGTGGGAGTCATCATTCTTCTTATCTTGGCTCGCCTTGCACACGGGCATTGATCCAAGTCCGTGTAATCTTTACGGAAGAGGATCTGATGGTTCGGACATGCATGTATCTTTTGCACATCCAATGACATCGAGTGATAAGCTTCTTGCGAAATAAGTGCTCAAATCGGCAAGGTGGGCAATCCATTAGCCTTCGAAGTATTTACGCCAAGAGCCTCAACAGATCGGTGAAACTCTTGTCCGACCATCCATTGCTAGCCTTCAACCGTAGAAGCATCGGCACCGTATGCAACACAGTAAACTCGGAGGACAACCCTTGGATTTCTCATATAACGAGATCATTATTTGCTTTGTGTAGCGATCGACATTATCTAAACTGTCATCTCCTTTAAAACACGTGGTTCGGCATGGCGCAACATTTCCTCTACATCGGCGATCGACCATCATCTAGCAAGCGAGCATGCACGTGAGCTTCATCTCCCAAACCATCGATGCCGCCTCCGACGCCGATCATCCACAAGATCGGGATCAACATCATCGGTTGTTTGCGATGTCGTTGCTCGCCATGGTTGGACCAACATGTGTAATCCTCTATAAAACCTCTCATGATCGGTGTGTTGTGATTACACTTAAATCTCCCCACCCTACATTGTTCTTCTGGTCTTTGCATGGACAAAGTATTTCCATTTCCTTCTTAGTCGAGCGCCCTTACGGCGGCTTTAATAAAAGTTTGAGCTCTTTGAGGAATACACCCTTATTTCTTGGGGCATTGTACATCCATGCCCTTTCCATCTTGAACACGAAGCAGAAAATCAGATTGAAATGTCAATTATTTAGATAGAACTTTAACAAGAGAACCTAAGTTAAATACTATAAAATGATTTTATTAAAATCACGAAAGAATGTAAGGTCCTCTCCTCTAGATCTAGAGAGGGGATGTTCTCTCCCTCTAGAGAGAGGGAGGGATACAAGATCGTCTCTGAGATCTAGAAGGTGAGGGCTTCAGCGGAAAATTAAATTAGTCCGGTGACACTCAATTCGTTGGTTTTTGGTGATGTGTCTATGACATGTGGGTCCATCTGAGTCTATGACAGTGGACCAGGGTGTCAAAAGGTGAATCACGAATTTTAAAGAGGGCGCCAATCTCCCGGGCTTCAACCCATCTCCCATGCACATTCTATCTACACTACATCTTCCTCTCCACAAGATATATAAACCTCTACAAATGTGAGGAATGAGATGCTCTTACCTTAGAGAGTTAACTATTCCAAGGATTTCAAGTTCAAAACCTAGCTCCACCCTTGTTTTCACAATTTTGGGGCTGCTCGAATCGCCATGAGCGTTCATTCGGAGCTTTAAGCGAAGTTTCCACAGCGGCTCCCTAAGACAACGACTGCAGAAAAATAATAACGATCAAGCAAAACAGCACTACGGATGATCCGTCAAAGGAAAAAAGAACCATACTGGGAGTATTTTTTGGGCGTTGGATTTCTCTGTAGTGTGCGGCTGTTTAACGTAACGGATGATCCGGTATCTCAATAAAACTCATGGGAGTATTGCACGGGCGTTGGATTTACGTGTTTTGCGGTATTGTAGAACAAAGGATGATCCGATGCGTACATAAAAAGCATACTGGCATCTCCTTCGTCACAAGATATGGCACAAACATTTACACAATTTGAATGAGCGGTTTGTTTAAGAACTACACCTTTAAAGACTTAATATCACCACGGGGTTCCTTAATTAATTAGGACGTCAATATAATTAATTAACTAAGGCTGCTTGCTTAACGTACCGCCACTGCTTGTGGAAACTGCGATTTCCGCATGCGGCTTCGTAAGAAAGCGGTACGTGTAAGATCGCCTCTTCCCCGACGGTTCCTTAAGAGAGCTGCTGGGAAGAGCATAGTTTCATGAGCGGCATCTAAAGGCACCGCTTTGTGAAGAGATCAATATTTTCGCGCCGGTTTCTTACGAGCCGCTTGTGAAGATACCTTTACAGGCGGTTCTTAACCCTAAGGACGCGATCGATCATTTGAGGTGGCTCTCCTTTTAATCCGCCTGTGGAAAGAAATCCTTGGTGTCTAGGAAAATCATTTCTGTAGTAGTGTGTATAAATGATTTTCGATTATTAATTTCACTTATAGTCAAACAGCCATTATCACATTGTGGGCCCAACATGCTCAAGCGTTCGAAGCTGATGCATTACAAATCATTTTGCATAATGAACTAGTCCTTATTCTTTTGGTTGGCCTGTTAGTTGGAACATATTCAAGTTCGGCACTGCTGTTTTTTGTGTCCCGTAATCTATCTGCATTCCAAATATACTGTATATGCTCTATTTCTTTCTAATATGGTGCGCATTAGAGTTACCTAATAGTATTCTTCAATATATGTGTAAGTTAGCTTGCATTGCAAAACTTCTGCGTGCAAATGGTATATTAACGTGTTGATTCCCAAAATTGAAGCTCTACGCAAAATGTACTTATCTTCACATACTCACTGTGCAATCAAACAATTGTCACACATGTTATACAACTTCTTGCTTCGGCATTGTGCGTTCTGTTTGTTTAAACTAATATCATCTTCTATAGACTTAATGGCCATCCTCAGTGAGTTGAATATCAAGTAAGTAACCCTATCCAGGTTGAACCAAGTAGCATGACAATCCACGAGCTCATGAAGCTTATACCGAATGAATCTCTGGTGTGCATCCAAGATAAACCCTTATGTCTTTCTCATAAATTACGTTATTCACCAGCTTATTATTTCTGTCTACACTATATTGTATGACTAACAGGGTCAACCATTCAAAGTCACAGTGCTTATTAAGGATTTGGTACCGAATCAACCATGGTGGTACATGGAGTGCTCTTCATGTTGGAAAAAAAACATTCGTAGACGTGGATACCTACAAATGTCAAAGATGTGGTGTTAGAACAGTGAAACGAAAGTATGATAATCCATATATTTACGCTATCACAGCACAGTAACAACCTACCTAGAAAATATAACATATTTTACCAATCGCAAAACAGATATAGAATAAACGTGTATGGTGCCGACCTTGATACCAATGAAGAAGACAGCCTTCTGTTGTAGAGTTTATGTTCTTTGGCAATGTTTTTGCTTTATGATACCAATGAAAAAGACCCGGTGCTTTTGCTTACAACAACTAAAGAACACCAAGGCTATACACCACCAGAAATAAAAGCGATAATAGGATCAAAACATGAAGTGATCATCGAGATGTCACAAGGCTCAATACAGTCCGAGAATCCAACATTTCGCGTGCGCTCTATACTATCTCACTTGGATCTCAATAGTTTCCATTCACTGGACAAAGGTAAGACCCCATTGCTGCTCGAAACCGATGTACAAACGAAGCTGCCCCGTGAAAATCAAGTGGTTTTCTATGGCTCCATTATCATCTCCTGATAGTGCCACACTACCAGCATTAACGTACACGCCTCCAACACCAACGCTTGCTTGTTCTTCTAAGGTACAAAATATGTTCGCTTTTACAGTGCTAATAAGGATACATCTATCTTATATATTTGTTAGATTCTATGCTTAACACAAGAAAAATTTTCGTGCAGCTTGAAGAAAACCCACTTGAAGCACCTGATGTGTCTGAAAAGTCCCAATTATCTCACTCACCTAAGAGGCTACATGACAGGTCATATTGTTTATTTCACTCTATTATCTTTCACACTGTTACTCATGATTCTCAAAGCAAGACACATGTTGTATACTATTGCTTATCACTCTCGTTAACCATGCCGTCTTTACACAGGACAATACACAGCATCAAAAAATCGAAAGCTGCAAGGAGCCTATTCTCCGACGTCAAAAACAATATATAGTATAAGATATGCAATTGTGTATTAACAATGTGTGGTTATGAAGCAGATTCCTCGACGTCACAACGTTTTCGCTTTTTCTTTTGATTATTATGTTGTAGTCACCCTCGATGGTCTCTTCTTTCTAGATGCGGACTTTTGTTGATCGCACACCTCCCTTTCAAGATAATTAGCTTTTCACTGTGATCGCTACTGATGTATTCCCTCATATAACTACAACTTTTGTTGTACAGCGTACATCACATAGATGATTAATGGATGTTAGTTAATAGGAAAAAACAGGGAAGGAAAAAAGTGTAACACCCCGGCACCAAACGCATCGCGAATGCTACCAAAAGACCCTAAATGACGCTTACAACACTCCGGAACCATACTTGTCCAGATTGTCCTCCACAAGACCCCAGAAATAAAAACTCGACAAAGAAGTTCAATTGAACTAAGAACTCGACGAACGAGTCACTAACCTTTTACCTCTAATAAAAGATTGAAATCGACCTTGAAACACCCTAAACCAGTTTAAAACTAAGTCACCGAAATTTAGAAAATTTCGACATGACCTCTCTAGAAAGTAGGACATCCACTCAGCAGACAGAAAAACATTTACAGTTATATGATATCATTCTAGCAGGTCCTTAGATAATCAATCATATATTCAGCCGATAATTAACCAACTACGCAACGACGATTAACACAATACAATTGCATTAGTTACAACCAATTTTACGAAACAATTAAATGGGTTGCGGGTGATCGAAGTCGTGCACGTGTTCTACTCCCATCCCGGCGAGTCGGCTTCAAAGTACCTAAAACAGGAAGCAAACAAATGTGAGTCCAAGACTCAGCAAAGTGCAACAATAATGAAAAATAATGAATTCGTCTAGAATATAACTACTTGAAGACATAAAGTAATAGTTTTTTTAATTGACATCCGTAAATAAAAGAAGCAGCTTGAATTCATACAAAACCAAACATAAGAGTACAATTACTTCATTATTTGACATAACCAACACTTAATTGAAATCGTCCAGTAAAAGAAGCCGTAACTAGCCCCATTTACCACATCCTACTTAGAAACGTAACTAACCCTTACTCATGCCTCAATAATCATTCCAGGATGAGTCCGCGACTCAATCCTCAACCTGTCATTCCATTCTCATCAATTAACATTTAACAATTGCAACACACAATGAAATGCGATGCTTTTATGCGTTCATGCTCAAAATGCAACCTTTTAGCCTATACCGGTATAGCTGAGTGCACACCCGTCGGGGCCTACTCTTACTGACTCGCTCCCATCCGTGGATGGGACTACGAGGTAGGACTTTTGTACTCACTACGTGTGAGTACAAAGGCCCACATCAACATGGGTCGCCTCTTCTGTAATGAATGCGCAAATGCAAGTGACATGTTTATAAGCACAACACAAACATGAATATAACACACACATTATCATTTAATCACTTTATCCTTTGCATCAACATGACCATACTCATTTGTACAATTCATAAGGCGTTGCAATAATAGAAATTAAATTACTTACCTTCCCATTGGTAAGGTTCATCCATCCTCATTACCATGCTAAGAACAACTTCTAGATATGCTATTAAACATAACCAAATCATTAGAATTTGCATACTCTTATCGCAAGCAAAGCATTTAACACCCTACTAACACTCTAGGGGATGCACTTGCCTTTACCGACGCGAGAGGCAACTCGGAGTCAAGACCACTCCCGAAGACACTCTCCCTGAAAAACAACGATTGCGTACAAGAATGGGTCAAGGTCCGACTCAATACATGACAAAATCTCAACTTTTGCCAAAGACAGTCCCAATTCCCACTAATGGAAACTCCGGACAACCCACTAGACAGCAGACATTAAACCTTAATAATACGAGAACACACTGACAACTCTCTCAATTTAGGAGCTTATGCATAACCATTAACAATTTAAGCTAATATGCAATAGTACGATCATAATCAAATGGCAGTGAATAACTCTTAACTCATTCGTTTGGATTGAGCCATACAAAAATAATAAGGATCAAGTCCTAGCATAAAATTCACAACCATTACCAGGGAGCTATAAAAAGTGGAGCTTAACATTCAAGTCACACACTTAATAAATTACCACATCATCAGATCATGTGACAAAAATAGCACGATAAGTGTTGATGATTAAATCAGCATCATATTACAGACAGTCAATCTATGCCGCCTTCTATGTGGAATCCATCACTTTAACGAGGAATTAGTTTTAATTTTTTGATCAGTGTTTCTGCGATAGCATTGGACTTTGGAAATGACATGAATAAACAAAACTACGTTTTACAACCTCAGGATCATGAACAGTGTTTCCAGTCTAAGGTTTTGACTCTGTGGTGTGGAACTGCAATTGATTTTTCCCCTACTGCCAGTCTTTCTAAGTCTAGCAAAACCTGCTAAATGCTCAAGATTATCCCTTGATGCAGACTATATATTTTCCAATTCCAAGTTGATGATAAGGAACATCATTTGCAACATTGTAACTGTCAACCTGCTTCGAAAATTTAACACCGCAATATACAAACACCTATAAGCCAGAGATTTGTCTCACAAGCCCACTGACCTTTCCACGCAGCATGGAACTGCAACTATTGTACCATTCAAACTGAGCAACAACATACTTTGGAGCTGTCTTAAAAGTATATATATATGTGTTCTCAAAATTGTGAGTGTAAACTGAAAATACAAGCTAAGCTACTGTGTGAGAATATGAAGATGAATAATAGCAGCCACTGTGATTACATGAACACCAATTAGATTGTGTATATATATATATAGTCACAATATGATTATGTATATGTATGATGTGCATGCCTCTTTCCAAGAAAGTTAAGATGGTTACGCTTTTCTTGTTCTGGAGATAAGGATTCAGGAATTCTGGGTCAATAGAAAACTATGCATTCTTCATATTTCTATCATTTGAAATTCTAATAATTCAGTCAGGTACTGAGCATGCACGGTTTAAATACAACAATATGAATACATTTATTTTTAGATAGTGGCAGTTGCAACCAAATCCCCTAACCAGGCCACACCATTACAAATTCACTTCAAATAAACATTCAAAACTACAGATGAGCCAATGGCGCACCATTTCAAATTCGTCTACTCAGTTGTACCAAATGGGCATGAATCACAAAGGAAACACTACATAAACTGCAAATGAACGAACCGATGGTGGCGGAGCTCCGCGGAGAGGCACTGGCAGTGGGGAAGCCACCAGCCCACTATGGGGAAGCTCGGAGGGGATCCACTGATGGAGAGGGAGGAGCCAATGGTGGGGAGCGTGATGGCGGCCGTGGCGACGCTGGCACAGGTGTAGGTGGCGCGCGCTGGGAGGCGAGGTCGGCCGGGTGCGCCAACGCTACGGAGGCCGGAGGCGGCGAGGCTCGCAGGCGCTGGAGGCGCTGGGAGGGCGGGCGAGGTCACGCAGGGAGAGGCGCGGCGAGGGTGGCAGGCTTGAGCGTCTGGATTCCCCCCTTTTTCTTTGGAGGCACGGCTGGGAGCTCTCTCACCCCTTTCTCTTTTATTTTTTTTTATACAACTAGGGTTTCCTCTTTATCACTTCTTTCTTCCTTTTTAATTAAGTGGATGGACCAAAAAAAAGGCTAGGAAAACAAAAAAGGTAAAAGCTACACAAAATTCTAGAGACCACAAACCCACAATCTCCAAAGATTTAAATTTCCAAAATCACGGCGAAAAGAAAATCCTTTGAGTAAAACTTGCTGCAGAAAATAACGGCTCGGAGAAAACACCTTTTTCCAATATGCACTTGCGGTATTACAAAAAGATGGTGTTTAAGCTTCTCTGTAATGTAGACTGGCTAAAGCTTTTGTTTTTTTTGCTCAGTACTGAAAACAAACACCGGAAGTTTTAGCGTTTAATCTCCATATACCAAAAAATCCCTCCGTCTAAGCGTGCTCCTCTTTTTCTGGTATCGCTCAGACAACCATGATCCCTCTGTTTGCTTTCTTCTAGCTTATATTCCTCAGCAAACTAAGTAAGCATTTCTATCTTCTTCTCGGCTGACCAATGAGACAAAACAGTTTTCTACTGATAATCTATCTGGTCTTCTTAAATATATTTTTTGTCCGAATCTCTTTTCTTAAATAAAAAACTTTTCATATATCATTACATATCCACGTAGCGCGGCGGGCACGCCGGACTAGCGCATGTAGTTTTATTAAGCCTCGGGGGTTTCACATTGGTCGGACAGACACTTTCTCAATAAAAGCACATATATGTGTATATTGATTAAATAAGGGATGTGGCCCTAAACAACATATCTCTCTCTCTCTCTCAGTACTCTTAACCAATAATTTAATGGGGTATGCAAAGTAGTTAATATTAGCTACGGCAAATACGTATATCCTCTAGAAAATAAATCATATGTAAGATTTGCCTCTACATAATATTTAAGCCCATATCCACGTATAATATTCAATTTAATTTATTTTTGTATAGGTTAGTATATATTTACCATCATCTAATATTAATTACTTTGTTTTAAAAAGTTGTAAACATTCTAAAAGAGGTGTGAACTCTGTACTGAATAAGGTTTACTAGATAGAGAGGCGCGCGATGCCGCGCCCGGTGAAAAAATCTGACCTAAATCATTCTGCAAAAAATGCAATTCTATTTTTCTTGGCAGTGTTTTTTTAAAAAAATGGTTGGCTAGGAGCCGTCGGTGAATTTGCGACATAATATATAGATTTGCAAAAAAAAGTACTTAGAGGCTTGCATACCCTCCAAATCGTCCAGACATAATATAGATATTATTATTACCGAGAAGTGCGCACTACGTTGCGTCGGTTGAATTTCGATAACATGCACTCGAAAAAGTAAAGTTGGAGGATTTTTTTTAAAAAAAAATTGGCTGGCTTGGAGCCGTCGATGAATTTGCGACATAATATATAGATTCGCAAAAAAACAGTACTTAGAGGCTTGCATGCCCTCCAAATCTTCCAGACATAATATAGATATTATTATTACCGAGAAGTGCGCTTTGCGTTCGTCGGTTGAATTCGATAGCATGCGCTCGAAAAATAAAGTTGGAGGACCCGTACGCGAATATACAAAACTATAGGGTTCTTTTTGTAATACATGTTCGCAAAACCACCAACCGGTGAAAAATAGTCTAGAAGAAAAAGGGCGAAAAATTATTAGAGATGACAACCTTCTTTTGTCGAGTCTAATACTCTACTCGTTCACCGAGTAATAATACATGTTAAAAAAATGTCAGAGATCAAGATGGGAAATCGAGTTAGGGAAAAAGGCTAGAGATAGAGTTGCACACATATCTCTGGTGACGAAAATATTTTTTCGGGAAAAACGGAGAACCCAACCGTGAATACAAAAACTACGAATTTTTTTTTGGAAACGAAAAAATAAAGATGAATGACTCGTACGCGAATATACGAAACGATAGGGCCCTTTTAGCAAAACCACCGATCGAAAGGCCTAGATGTATTTTTTTATTTTCGCAAAACCACCCACCGGTCAAAAATAGTCTAGAAGAAAAAGGGCAAAAAATTATCAGAGATGACAACCTTCTTTTATTGAGTCTAATACTCTATGCGTTCACCGAGTAATAATACATGTTCGCAAAACCACCCACCGGTGAAAAAAACTGTCTAGAGGAAAAAGGGCGAAAAATTATTAGAGATGACAACCTTCTTTTGTCGAGCCTTTTTTATTTTCGCAAAACCACCCACCGGTTAAAAATAGTCTAGAGGAAAAAGGGCGAAAAATTATTAGAGACGACAAACTTCTTTTGTCGAGCCTTAAACTCTACGCGTCCACCGAGTAATAATACATGTTTAAAAAAATATCAGAGATCAAGTTGGGGAAAAAGTCTAGATATAGAGCCGCACACATTTCTCCGGTGCTGGAAAAAAAATTCCAGGAAAAACAGAGAAAGGACTTAGACGTAAATAGCAAGGGTCTATTTGTTACGTTTTTGGATCTGTCCGCTATACTGAAAAATTAGAAAAGGGCTTGTTCGCGATTTGAATCTAACGGGAGGTTTTTTTTTCGTAAAACGGCACGCTAGGGACCCAAACGCGATGAATGGGAAAAAAATCTTCTCCTCACAAAAAATTGCGAAGGACCTATTCGTAATGCACAGGAACCTATTCGTAATTTGAAGGAATGGAGGGGCTTTTTCGCAAATCGGCGAGGCTGACACGTGGCTAGGCTGGCTGAGGCTGAAATCTTCCGCGTATAAGGGTGTAAATATTCGTTGAAATCAAGATGGCCTATGCACGCGCAACCTGTCCTAAATCAGTCTGGTGATTCTACCAGTTTGCTTAGGTCCTGTTTGGAATAGTTTTTAATTACGCAGATACTGGATTCTTTAAAAGCTAACAAGAGGTCTTACAGAATACTTAACACTATTGCAGAACTACTTATCACAGATGGTTCGAAAATATCATTATAGACGGTTTTCCAAACCGTCTGTATCAAAACATCAGTGATGACAATACGTCATCACAGACGGCTTTGCAACAGTCAGAGAAAGAATACATCACAGATGGTTCCAAACTAGAATTGTCTGCAATGATCACATATCCCAGACAATTCCAGTTTAGAACCGTTTGTGATGTCGATTTTTCATTTTTTTCTTTAATTTTATTTTATTTGCTAGCCTCAGGAAATGGTAGCCATGCCCTTTGCAAGAAAAGACAAAATACAGAGTATCACCAACATAATTATGGCATACATCTCAGAAATGAGCTCCGATCACATATGAACAAACAACACATCTATTTTAGAAATCAACTCTTATCGCACTTTACAATGTATAGCACATCCATTTTAGGAATCAACTCACATATATAAAAACCAATTGAATTGAGAACTACAACTCACAAATTCACAGCACAAGGTTCGCAAATTAATAAAAATGGTATCTAACAAATTCACAACTCTTCAGATGATAATTGAGTGGTGTTCTTTTTTTTTGGATTAATAACCTCACACATCAAGAAGGCATAGAGTTATCCTTGAATACCTAGTAGGTCAACCTATTCCAACACATATTCAATGCATTGCCAAGCTTGTATTGGGAAGAGTAAAGTCTTACGTATATATAAATTAATAAGTGAAAATAATTGTTGCAAGATCGAGAAATCTCTATAATATTGGTCGTCTTTGAACCAATGAGGACTTCCATGTTGTGGCAAACGTAAAATCCACATTGATTAGTGCCATTTGGTTGCTGGTGGTATTGCCAAAATATAATAGGTTAATTAGTTCAAAAGGTATTATTATAGTGTGAAGGATTATTGCATATTAGCGGATACCAGAAAGTTATAAATATACTTTAGTGTCACTAGGTTCTTCCTATGTGGACCGCCACGTGCTTTGTAGACACCGAAAGACATGTCGAGTAAATCTTTGATAGGCTTTAAGTTATGAGTGCCACCCTTTTTATAATCAAGGTAAATTACCCGGTTCTATCTTGGTATAATTACTGAGTAGAATCTAGTGAAACCTATACAGCCATGTCGCCATAGTTATTCAATCTAACTTCAAAATCGTTATATAGTATAAAGAAACAAATATAGTAATTAGATGAAGCACTTACCCAGATTGTGGGGTAAAAGTATGATTTTTTTTACATTGAGCCAACAATACTTTTTCCACGTACTCGTAGATGACTTCTAAATTTTCGTCTGTGGTTTGCTTGGACACCATGTGTGGGTCGAGGAAAACCACCGGTTGTTTCCTTTCTTTTGCTTCAATGATCATGTATCTACATATATAAAATCAAAGATCATATATATCTAACATTTATCAGTACGATACGAATGTACATTGTGATTGTAGACACTTACAATGTCTAGCATCTCATGAGTGATGCGTCGAGCACGTTGAGGTTGTACAGTTTGAACAGGTCATTAAAGCCGACCACGAAACATCCATCCAAGAACCAGTGTAAGAAATGCTCCTTCTTGAAGTTGACCAAGATACTCGATGCACATTGTACCACTGACTTGTTGCCTTGTTCCATGCACCAATCTTGCAATCTAACGCAGGCTAATGTGAGTATCTCCTGGCACTCTTTTGATAAGAATGGGGCAAACAGATAGTCATGGGTTGATGTGGTCATCCTTTTCGATTTGCCCTTGTCGTAGCCTCACCGTCTACCAAATGTCTTCTTCACGAGAGATGACTTGGCATGAATTGTAGTATCGGCCTGTACTTGACAGGACATAGTAGCAGATTTGGCAGGCTCCTTTGGTGCAGCACATGGCTCCGGTAGTACGAGTAGCTTTGGCACATCAAGTGACTCTGGTAGTGCTTGTAACTTCGGTGCTCCTAGGCTGGCATCGAAGAAGATGTTCTTCTTGGGCCACTGGATGAATATGCCGATGGCATCTCTTAATGTGATGATCTCATCGTTCGGGGGCATCTCTAGCGTGACAGCCTTGCAAATTTCATATTGAAAGGACCGGTGATGTCGCCTAAAGGGGGGGGTGAATAGGCGAATTAAAAAATTTGCAACAAATTAAATTCTCCCGAGGGTCTGAACCCGGAGTGTCCGGGGTTTTTATCCGGATACTCCGAACTGTCCGGACTATCCGGGGTATTTTGTCCGGATACTCTGACCGAAAGCTTCGAAGAAAGGGTTTTAAATCTGAGCAATTTCTCAACAATCTAAATGAAAACAAATACTCTAAATGAAGTCAGGTACCTGAGAATTATGTGGATCTAGAGCCAAACACAAAGATAGAGTAGATCGGGGCTCCGAAAGGTTCAAGACCAACAAACCCTAGCACAAGCAAATGAAGAACAAGAAGGCAACGATTTTTACCGAAGTTCAGATTCTTGAAGGGAATCCTACGTCTCCGTTGAGGAGGCACAAAGCCCGGGTCCCTCTTGACCACTTTCCTCCCGGTGTTGCACAAAGCACTCGCCGGTCTTCTTCTTGCCTCTTTCCTTTCGGAGGCGAGACTTGTCTTCACAAACTTCCGGGGCTCTCCACACCAAGTCTTGGAGGCTCCCGGTGACTCCTTGCCGTCTAGGAGCCCTTCAAACTCCAAGAGTAACAAATACGCCGCTAAATCGCCTTGGAGGATGAAACTTGTGCTCAAGAATCAAAATGCAAGCTCAAAACACTTAGATCCCCTCCTTTCTCCCCAAAGATTCAAATTAAATCAAAGATTCAAGTGGGAAAAAGAGGCTAGGGCTCAAGAGAGTGAGAGTGAGAGCTGGAGAGTTAAATGCTGCAATGAATGAGGTTGACAACGGTTAGATTTGGAGTGAGGGCTTAAATAGGCCACCCAAAATCCAACCGTTACATGTGAGCTGCGCAAACCCCGGACTATCCGGACATATAGTCTGGAGTGTCCGGACTCAATTTGATTTAGTGTGTACCGAGAGGGTAAACCCGGAGTGTCCGGACTTAATCCCCGGATACTCCGGACCATTTTACCCCGGAGTGTCCGGACTAAATGTCCGGATACTCCGGACTTATCAGAGAAAGCAACCGAGGGCCCTAACCCGGAGTGTCCGGACTAAATGTCCGGATACTCCGGCCTGACCCACACGGCCAGAAGTATGCTTTGATAGGAAATGCAATGTTTTGAAAAACTTTCGAGTTGCAATTTTCATTCTATGAGCACAAGCATATCCTAGAAGTAATTTTCCGTCATATCCCCCTTAATAGTACGGCTATCCTTAGATTCAATAAAATAAAAGATTTACGACTAAAGTCTTTGTAACTTCCCAAAATTTCATATTTTTAATTAATTAATATTATTTTATTGCAATTTATGAATTTTATGAATTTTTGAATTTATTTGGATTTCTGAGATTTATTGGAATTATTTTGGATTTAAACATATTGCCTTTTGTTGAGAAATAATTATAAAAAGAAAAGTTTAAAATAAAGTTTTGCCAAAAATATTTTATTTAAGTCCAGAATGTCTCAAAGTATTTTTGAGATTTTTCTCGGAATTTTTAGAGTATTTTTTTCTATCATAAATAAATTAATTTATTTCCTCAGATTATTTTAAATGGAAAATCCTGAGGAAAAGGCTATGAATAGTATTGGGCCGGCCCACCACTATGCCGATAGCGCCCTTTGCTTAGCTCGTGTGACCCAATCACCGAGTCCGTCCTCTAGAAGCATCGCTTGGGCCGTGAGGTTCGATCCAAGCGCGTCGATCAAACTCTAGGCCATGTGAAACTTCGGTTGTCGCACCGCGGCGTGTTTGGGATTTGAAGCGTGAGTTCAGACTTTTGAGTTCGAGCCGTTTACGCCACAGCGTGTGTCGTTGGAAGGAAATCGCGGCGTGGCGCTGGCCGCTGGATTGGTCGCGAGTCGCCCATCCGGTCGTTGTCTCCGTCCCGTCTATGAGCTGAACTCCAGGAAACCCCACCGTAGGCGCCACGGAGACCCTTTCCGAACTGGGATCGATCCAACCCGGGTGGGCTATAAAACAAAGACCCTGGCTGCGCTAGAGCTCATAGATCAAGCCTCAGGTGGTGCGCCAAGAAGAATCGCCGATTGTCGGGATTTCGCGCCAGGAGCAATCTCGTCGCAAGGGTCTCTCCATTGACTCGCCTCCGTCCGAGGAGCTCCAAGGCCATCTTCTAGGCTGGTCAGTCCGCCGAGACTCACCGCACCTAATACGCATAGCGTTACTGTCGGAGACCACCGGAGCACCGTCGAGGAGGTTTCTTCTTCGAGTCCGGCGAGTTCCGCGCCGCCGCCAGCCATCACCGTTCGCGAGGAACATTGACCGTCGGATCACCATCGCAGCGCCAGGAATTCGTCCACGTCACTACGGAATCGGTAAGCATCTTAGATTAAATATCAACTGTTGGATTTAGGTCGGACGGTTCATATTAAGCCACGTAGTAGATTTACCCGTAACCGTTAAATTGAGTTCATCAGTCTAGATTTCGCCACGTCTCGTCTATGCAGTCGGGACGGGAAAATTCGTATTTTCCTTTACAGAAATAATTCGGGAAAATAAGAATTTCTAATTTCATAATTAACTAAACTTCCAAATGTTATAACTTTTGCATATGAACTCCGATTGAGGTTATTCAAATTCCTAAAAATTTGTAAAATTGAGATCTTTCTAATGGTGGCTTTTATTTGAATTTTTGAGTTCATTTGATCTTTGGTTTTTGTGTTTATTTGCTATTTCTTCTCGATTCGCGTAAACGCTGAATTGTGCGAAGTTTCGGAGGAAGAATTCACAACTCAGGAATTATATTCAGAGCAATACCAGGAGCTTAAGCAAGGCAAGTTGTGCTTTGATCATGTTGCACCCATAAATTAGATTGCATGCTATTTTGGTTTACCTTATCACTTGTTATTTCATGAGTACAAATGATTTTTACCTAGATTGGTATTTAGATATTATACCCTCTTGAATTACACCCTACCTTCTTAAATTGTATGCCATGATCCAATTGTCACCCTAGGTTGGTTAATTATAGTTGGTTAATAGAAAATCAACATGGATGGTTAGAACGGAATAGAATTGCTTAGCCAAGCCACGTCATCACATGCTCATGAGATATTGCTTAATAATCTTGACTAATGGAATATGGAACAATGATGATAACTTGTGGGCCATGTGTGGTCGCACAAAGAGATTGAGTTGTTGTGACAGCGGAGTCACGCAACAATGTTGATTTGTGAAGAGCATGTGGTGCTTGGTAACCAACCGGGAGGGTAATCACTTTACATTGAAGCAAGTGGAAGGGGCAGGTGTGCCAGGGTGGGCTCAGTGGAGCTGAGGGTATGTGTATGTCTTGCTTTAATCAATCCTAAGGACTTAACCTTATGAGCCTTTGACTGAGTCAAACTTGCACCACATACGTCTGTTATGGGGCAGCCTAGCTGACTAATTTGCAAATGCTTAACTTAAGTGCTATCTTGGTGGTGTGAGTCCGGGTGCACGGGGGAAAGTCACATGGCGCAAGAGGGGGGCCCTGTTGTGGCGGTGTAGCCCTTCAGTGTTGAAACCTTAGCGGGTAGCACTGGGTTAAGAGGATGCATTGTAAAGGCTTTGTCATGATTCTCTGCCGGCATACCAAAGGAAGTGTGCTAATAGCTTGGCATCAAAGAGATTATCATGTCGTGTGGGTAAAGTGCATAACCTCTGCAGAGTGTACAAACTATTCGGATAGCCGTGCTCACGGTATTGAGCAATGCTCGGGAATTACAGTCAAGGGGTAGTTAATTTAAAATGAACAATGGGATGGGATGGCAGGATGCCATATGGTTAATGGAACTTGACTTAGGATGGAAACTTAGTTTACTTGAGAAATACTGAATCTATCTATTACTGTTATTTGTTTTACTATCATTTCAATCTACATACTGTACTTGTTTATAAATGCTGCTTAGTTGCAAATAACCATTGTTAGCCTTTCCTTTGGAATAAGCCTGCATATAGCTATGATAGGATTGCATTCTGTGCACAACTTGTTGAGTACGTGTTGGTGTACTCACCCTTGCCTACAAACATCATCAGTGCTGAAGAAAGAGTACCATGGAGAGACGAATGTTTAGGGTGCGAGCCTTGTCAGTTGCCTGTGGTATACTGAGGGGTTACCTACGTCTTCATTCCGCTGCAGTTCAATTTGTTGTTCAGCCTTATGGGGCATTGTTAAGTAAGTTGACCATAAGGTCCTACAACTGGTAATATTTAATATATTATGTCTTTTATCTTATATACGTTGTGTATGATTGTGATATTCACTAATGTTGAGCCTGTGTGCACTAGCGTGATCCTCGACTAGTGCAAGATACACAGAGGGTCCGGATTTGCAAATTCGGGTCCCGACAGAGGTGGTATCGAGCCATACTGACTGTAAGTCTTGACCCTAGATAGTTGGTCGTCTCTATAGGTCCTTCAAAATTATTTTCTAAAGTAAAAGACCTAATCTGAAAGAATAACATATTCTTGACTTATCTCATTCTTCTATTTCTGTTCTTACCCAAAATTCTCTCCTTTCCCTTGCTAAAATTTCTTTCCCTTACCTCTGCTGAAGTAAGTTAAAATCTTACCTGAGTTATCTTGAGTAAGAAAACGATATACCACACTTTAGGAGAGACATCGAGTGCCTGCTACTGCCATAATGATCACCAAGGAAAGAATCGTCAAAGAGTCAAGGAAGTATACCCAGAGTTAGAAGACTCAGTGCTTTAAGTAGCCAGTTGAGTCTCATGTGTGGGAGTCGCGTTCCTTAAGATAGGAGTGTCGCCCATGTAGACGGTAGTTTTGTGTGTTTAGGTTGAATTGGTTCTTCTTGATTGCTGAGTGTGCAGTATGTGTTGCAAAGCTTTTAGGCTTATATAAGCACCATACCAAGTTATTAATATTGGTTGTTCAAGTTATTGGGTTAAAACCTATCTCCCTCAGATAGGATTCTTGCTCCTTATCTATGCTAATTTCGCTTCCCTAACCCTTGAGGTAATCAAGCAGATAGTTCGAATAGTGATAGCAATAGAGCCAGAGAAAATGGGAATCAACCCAATGGAAACTCCCAGAATGGTATGGTCATAGTGAATTCAGAGAAGGACACTACCCCTGATCTTGCTTGAAACCTAGATATCGCTTCTATGAAGCGCGGTCAACCAAACAAGTTAGAGGATCGAGCGTGCATTCGCTGTGGGGAAATTAGGCATACCTCAAATAAGCATGCGATCAATTGCTCTAGTTGCATGGGAAATCATACAATTAGAAAAGGTCCTATGAGTAACATCACCTATCTCCTTTGTGAAAGACAAGACCATTGTCCACCTCAGTGTCCCTTGGATCCAATAGTTACTACCGTAATCTAGCATCGACAGAATCTACGAACCTTAGTTACCCGAGAATTATCAATAAGAAAGGGGAAAATCAGTTGCACCAGATACATCACGTGGAGAATTAAAATGCACCCTCCTGAACCTATCGACCTTAATCAGAAAACCAGTAAGTGGCTATCACCCACAGTAGGTCCCTTGTATGGTGAAGAAGATCGTTTTACTAGGGGAGGTGTTGTGGATCGTGAAGTAATGAATCGCAAGAAAAGCAAAGATTAAGTGTTATAATTGTCACGAGTAAAAGGCCTATTATGCTAGTCGGTGTCCACCGAGAGAACAAGTAATTCCTATAGCCATGGATATACCGAAGTTACCTCACCCAAAGACATAACGCCAAGAGGAGCGGTGAAATTGCGAGAGAAATTTGCCTAGAGAACCAATTGAAGAAAAAGTGTCTAGGTAAAAGATACTGTTCTAATCAATGAATGCACAAGAAAGAAAGTTCACCATAGACTCTACTATATCTACCATAAGCCTGAGCATTTTTCCACAAAGGAAGCCATCGCGTTAGTTCAAGTTAATTCCAACTCTATCCCTAATCAAAGCCCTAGCGACAATGCTAAAAAAAATCCGAGGGTTATGAGCTTACTTAGTGCAATACCGTAACCCTATTTGTAAAGTAAAGAGATTAGTAATGAATTTCATGTAAAGGTTCCTTGTCGAAAGAAATGAAGCAGGAATGATTAATACATTGGTATACGGAGTATTGGAATGAAGAGCAATATAAAAAAATGATGATGAGTTAGATGTCAATCTAAGAGTAATCTGGTGTTAAGGCTTTATCTGAAAATAATGCATGTGCAATAGTGGCTAGTTTAGTGGTACCCAGCCTGAGCTTGTTAACCAGAGGATTTGTCATCATCAGTAAGTGCTTAGTTGTACTAAATTTGACCAGGATGTTGAGAGTTCAATGCCCATTGAGAGAGTAGAGTTCCACGCAAATCATATTATGTTGGATATTTAGGTTATTCTTGAAATTAGTTAGATACTCAAACGTCAGGCAATTTTGGTGAAGAGTATATCGATTTAAAACCCTGAAAAGAAGAAGGGAAAATTCAAGTGATAATAGTTCGTGTTAGCCAACTGATGGATAATGGTGTGGAATTTGCCAAATAGAAGATGCGCCAAATGTCAGAAAATACTTTGATATATTTTCCAAGAATTTGCCTGGTATGCCGTAATATCGAAAGGTCATGTTCATGAGTGAATTAGTGCCTGGTATAGCCCAACAGAGAAAAGACCATGTCAACGTCTACCAAGGAATTAGAGGGAAATGGAAAAGCATAACAAAAAGTTACTAGGAAGAGTTTTGAGAAGACTTAGTGCGTCACCACGGGAGTTCTTGTTTATCAAAGAAGGACAATGGAAGATCGGGAGATTGCACGGAATCGTGCCTTAAATAAGGAAAAGATCGAAAATAAGTATTTAATGTCAGGATTGACAACATGTTTTGACAATTGGGAAGGGAGTTAGAATTTCTCTAGAATAAAATTTCGCTCCAGCCATCATCAATTGAGGAGTCATGTGAAAGATGTTTTTAGGATTGCGTCCTCTACGCAATATGGATAATATAAGTTTTAGTTATACCTCCTGGATTGACCAATGCCCCGCATACTTCATGAACATGATGACTAAGGTATTTAGGGGTTATTTGGATAAATTTATGGTTGCCATATAAGTGACATTCTAGTATACTCTAAAGCAAAAGAAGAACATGCAGAATATGTTAAATTGGTTTTGAGAAGATTGTGAGAGCAGTAGTCGTACGTTAGGTTTAACAAGTGTGATCCCTAGGAGGAAAAAAAAGGGTTGAACTCTTACGTCATATAAATACCACTGGAGGAGTCGATGTTGAATCAAACAAGGAAAAAGTTGTGTTGCATTGGGAACAACCAAAGTCTGTCACTCAACATTGAAGTTCTAGGAGCTAGTTCATGGAAGGGTTTCAGCAATAGCTAGATATTTTATGTGATGGTTGATAAGAAATAGTTGCATGGACGCCAAGGTGTGAGAAGAGTTTTCGGAAGTTGAAGAAGCGGTTAACATCGATACCTGTGTTAGGATTACCAATTATGCGGAGCAGTTTCGACATATAAGGTGTTACTTCTAGGTATGATCTGGAAGGTAAATCAACATAAAATGACAAGGGTGTTGTCATGCGATAAGGTAATTGAGACAGCATGAGGAGAATTACTCTATGCATGACTTGGAGTTAGCTATCGTAGTGCACGATTTGGAGACATGACCTCATTATCTCATCAGAAATAGATGTAAGCCTTAAGAGTTTAATTTATATATTCACCCAATCAGACCTTAAAAATATATATATATGTATATATATAGCTGGGAATGATCGAAGATTATAATCCAAGGAAAGGCCAATATGTGGTAGTCGACGTTTGAGTTATGAGGTAATATGTTGATAATAAGCGCTAACTGTGGTATGTAAAGAATCTAAGAAGTTGTAATTAAAGGTCGCTCCACAAGGTTTCATAGTCGCCTTGGAAATAGAACCAACATTAAAAGATTAAATAACAGGAAGTTCGAAGGAAGAGAAGATACAAAATCAAAATCAAGTCAAAGAAAGAAGAAGACTTAGCCAAGAAACAAAATTTTGAATGATTAGGATATCATAAGGGGTTAAGGTCGAACCGGCGTGCCGGATAGGAGGATCCTAAAGAAATTGATACTTGAGAAAACTCGTAATTCTAAGTACTCGACATACCCAGGAAATGCCAAAGAAAATCAATATCTTAAGGAAAGGTTTTGGTGACCTAAGGTGAAGAGCGAAACTAATTGGATATAATACTCGATGTGATGTGTATCAGAAAATAAAGACAATGCCTTAGAGATCTAAAGGTTCGTTGCAAATCGTTATAGATCCTTATAGGAGGCAAATCATTAAAAGGATCTCTAGTGTAAATTGACCCTACAAGGTATGAATTCGGAGGAATCATTATTAATTAAATTGACCAAAGTTGCTCATTTCATATCACTAAAGACTATGTATTCAAAAGATCATTTGGCAAATCTGTCAGGGATTTAATAACTGCGTAGGTGCCTAAGAAGATCGTGTCTGATAGAGGTATCCAATTTATCTCGAGAACTTAGAATAAGTTACATGAAGCAATGATAACTCGCTTGAATTTCAAGATGCTTATCGCTCGCAGATACCGATAGTCAAACAGAAAGAGTTAATTAGATTCGGAGGGTATGTTTAGAGGTTGTGCGTTAGTTTACGCCACGCTTTGGGATAAATGTTTGCCATAGGCGAATTGATTATGACGATAGTTACCGAGCCGGTTTGAGATGTCACCATTTGAAGTCTTATATGGACGAGCCTCGTCAACCCGTAAGAGAGTATTCAGTGTTTGGGCTCGAGATTCTCGTGGAGGTCGAACGAAGTAAGTTACCATGATCAAGTAAAGGCTGACAACAGCATAGTCAAGGCAGAAAAGCTACGCTGATAATCGCCACTATGATTTGAGTTTTGAACCCAATGATTTTGTGTATCTTAGGGTTACTCCTCTTAAAGGTGTGAAAAGGTTTCAAGTCAAGGGAAAACTTGCACCTAGGTATGTTGGACCATTTAAGATCTTAAGTCGTCGAGGAGAGGTTGCGTATCAGTTGGAGTTGCCACAGTCATTGGCAGGAGTTCATGATGTGTTCCATGTGTCGCAGCTTAAGAAATGTCTTAGAGTGCCAGCAGAGCAGACGCCGTTAGAAGCAATCTAGCTGCAGGAGGATCTGACTTGCAAACAGCAGCCGATTAAGATTTTGGACGTAACGGAGCGCAGAACCAGGAACAAGTTCACTCGCTTTTGCAGAGATCAATGGAACAATCACTTAGATAGCGAAGCAATCTGGGAGCGCAAAGAGGACCTGAAGGCGGAATTTCTGAACCTATTCTCTAGTCAGCCCTGAATCTCGGGACGAGATTCTGTTAAGGGGGGGAGGTTTGTAACATCCCAAAATTTCAGCTTTTTAATTAATTAATATTATTTTATTGCAATTTATGAATTTTATGAATTTTCTGAATTTATTTGGATTTCTGAGATTTATTGGAATTATTTTGGATTTAAACATATTGCCTTTTGTTGAGAAATAATTATAAAAAGAAAAGTTTAAAATAAAGTTTTGCCAAAAATATTTTATTTAAGTCCAGAATGTCTCAAAGTATATTTGAGATTTTTCTCGGAATTTTTAGAGTATTTTTTCTACCCTAAATAAATTAATTTATTTCCTGATTATTTTAAATGGAAAATCCGAGGAAAAGGTCAGGAATAGTATTGGGTCGCCCACCACTGTGCCGACAGCGCCCATCGCTTAGCTCAGGCGACCCAATCACCGAGTCCGTCCTCTAGAAGCATCGCGCGGGCCGTGAGGTTCCGATCCAAGCGCCGTCGATCAAACTCTAGGCCATGCAGAAACTAAGCCGTCGGATCGCACCGTGCGGCTGGGATTTGAAGCGTGAGTTCCAGACTTTTGAGTTCGAGCCGTTTGCGCCGCCGCGTGTGTCGTTGGAAGGAAATCGCGTGTGTGGCGCTTGGCCGCTGGATTGGTCACGAGTCGCCCATTCGGTCGTTGTCTCCGTCCCGTCTATGAGCTGAACTCCAGGAAACCCCACCGTAGGCGCCACGGAGACCCTTTCTGAACTGCGATCGATCCAACCTGGGTGGGCTATAAAACAAAGACCCTGGCTGCGCTAGAGCTCATAGATCAAGCCTCAGGTGGTGTGCCAAGAAGAATCGCCGATTGTCGGGATTTCGCGCCAGGAGCAATCTCGTCGCAAGGGTCTCTCCATTGACTCGCCTCCGTCCGAGGAGCTCCAAGGCCATCTTCTAGGCTGGTCAGTCCGCCGAGACTCACCGCACCTAATACGCATAGCGTTACTGTCGGAGACCACCGGAGCACCGTCGAGGAGGTTTCTTCTTTGAGTCCGGCGAGTTCCGCGCCACCACCAGCCATCACCGTTCGCGAGGAACATTTACCGTCGGATCACCATCGCAGCGCCAGGAATTTGTCCACGTCACTACGGAATCGGTAAGCATCTTAGATTAAATATCAACTGTTGGATTTAGGTCGGACGGTTGATATTAAGCCACATAGTAGATTTACCCGTAACCGTTAGATTGAGTTCATCAGTCTAGATTTTGCCACGTCTCGTCTATGCAGCCGGGACGGGAAAATTCGTATTTTCCTTTACAGAAATAATTCGGGAAAATAAGAATTTCTAATTTCATAATTAACTAAACTTCCGAATGTTATAACTTTTGCATATGAACTCCGATTGAGGTGATTCAAATTCCTAAAAATTTGTAAAATTGAGATCTTTCAAATGGTGGCTTTTATTTGAATTTTTGAGTTCTTTTGATCTTTGGTTTTGGTGTTTATTTTCTATTTCTTCTCGATTCACGTAGACGCTGAATTGTGCGAAGTTTCGGAGGAAGAATTCACAACTCAGGAATTATATTCGGAGCAATACCAGGAGCTTAAGCAAGGCAAGTTGTGCTTTGATCATGTTGCACCCATAAATTAGATTGCATGCTATTTTGGTTTACCTAATCACTTGTTATTTCATGAGTACAAATGATTTTTACCTAGATTGGGATTTACATATTTTACCCTCTTGAATTACACCCTACCTTGTTAAATTGTATGCCATGATCCACTTGTCACCCTAGGTTGGTTAATTATAGTTGGTTAATAGAAAATCAACATGGATTGTTAGAACGGAATAGAATTGCCTAGCCATGCCACGTCATCACATGCTCATGAGATATTGCTTAATAATCTTGACTAATGGAATATGGAACAATGATGATAACTTGTGGGCCATGTGTGGTCGCACAAAGAGATTGAGTTGTTGTGACAATGAGTCACGCAACAATGTTGAATTGTAAAGAGCACGTGGTGCTTGGTAACCAACAGGAGGGTAATCACTTTAGATTGAAGCAATCTGGAAGGGCGGTGTGCGAGGTGGGCTCGGTGGAGCCGAGGGTATGTGTATGTCTTGCTTTAATCAATCCTAAGGACTTAACCTTGCGAGCCTTTGACCTGAGTCAAACTTGCGACCACATCGCCTGCTTTTGGGGCAGCCTAGTGACTAATTTGCAAATGCTTAACTTAAGTGCTATCTTGGTGGTGTGAGTCCGGGTGCACGGGGGAAACTCACATGGCACAAGAGGGGGGCCCTGTTGTGGCGGTGTAGCCCTTCAGTGTTGAAACCTTAGCGGGTAGCACTGGGTTAAGGGGATGCATTGTAAACGCTTTGTCATGATTCTCTATCGGCATACCAAAGGAAGTGTGCTAATAGCTTGGCATCAAAGAGATTATCATGTCGTGTGGGTAAAGTGCATAACCTCTGCAGAGTGTACAAACTATTCGGATAGCCGTGCTCACGGTATTGAGCAATGCTCGGGAATTACAGTCAAGGGGTAGTTAATTCAAAATGAACAATGGGATGGGATGGCAGGATGCCATATGGTTAATGGAACTTGACTTAGGATGGAAACTTGGTTTACTTGAGAAATACTGAATTTGTCTATTACTGTTATTTGTTTTACTGTCATTTCAATCTACATACTGTACTTGTTTATAAATGCTGCTTAGTTGTAAATAACCATTGTTAGTCTTTCCTTTGGAATAAGCCTACATATAGCTATGATAGGATTGCATTCTGTGCACAACTTGTTGAGTACGTGTTGGTGTACTCACCCTTGCCTACAAACATCATCGTCTTTGAAGAAGGAGTACCATGGAGAGACAAATGTTTAGGGTGCGAGCCTTGTCAGTTGCCTGTGGTATACTGAGGGGTTACCTACGTCTTCATTCCGCTGCAGTTCAATTTGTTGTTCAGCCTTATGGGGCATTGTTAAGTAAGTTGACCATAAGGTCCTACAACTGGTAATATTTAATATATTATGTCTTTTATCTTATATACGTTGTGTATGATTGTGATATTCACTAATGTTGAGCCTGTGTGCACTAGCGTGATTCTGGATTAGTGCAGTATACACAGAGGGTCCGGATTTGCATATTCGGGTCCCGACAGTCTTGATGCCGCTTTTTCAAATTTTGAATATGGTGGGGATCTCCAATCGCTTTCCAACAATGATATCTTCTCGATCACTGCATAGAATATCACTTGCACCGTTAGTATATGGAATTGTGTTGCCATAAATCATCAAAACTCTTTGAGGGGCCTAGATGCACTTTCAATCTCCCCCTTTTTGGTGAATTGATGACAACACAATTAGATTTAGATAAAATTTGAAATGAGATAGTATTTGGAATGCCAAATACATGGAGAAGCTCCCCCTAAACATGTGCATTGGAAGAATTTGAGTTGATTATCAAATGCACATATTTACGGGAAAATTTTTCGAGAGCTCTCCCTAAATGTTTTCTTTCGAGAGAATATGACATGATATACATCAGATAATTTGCACAAATAAATATGACAAGATATCACGCAAATGCATTTCCGAAGGGAAATTAACATTAATCAAAAGATGGTTCGACAACCAGTTCAACAACCAATTAACCAATTAACACAATCACAAGCACAAGTTCAACGATAAGCAACGACGATAAGCAAATAAACGAGAAACCAAAGCAAGCACCACCAAAAGCACACGATAACACTAGATTCTCTCCCCCTTTGGCATCAAGACACCAAAAAGGAAGAGTCTACGGCAGAAGATCACTCGTTGTCGCCTGAAGGCTGATAGTCATCCTCCTCACTGTCTTCGCCGCTGCCGCTGACGCTGCCCTAAGGTGTCAAGATCAAGGGCGAAAAATCATTGGTGGCGTAATCCATCGCTGGCGCATCAGAAGACTCCTTGGACTCACTGGCAGGAATATCTTCACCTTGCTAGCGCCGGTAGGCATGGAACTCACGGCGATGCTCACGAAGCTCGTGACGAGTCTCCTTGACTTGAGCTGAGACATCTTGGCACAAGCAAAATAAGCACTTAAGCATTCTCTTAATGGTGTCTCTGCTGGTGCTAGGAGATCCTGGAGGAGGAACAGGAGCCGCTGCTGAACCTGGAGCTGGAGGAGGAGCAGAAGACCGGGTCCCAGGAGGACGACCCCTGGGACGCTTCTCCACAGGAGCTAGGCCTGGGCATTCGGTTTTTTCGATTCGGTTTTTTCGGTTTTTGAAAATTTCGGTTTTTGAAACACCAAACCGAACCGAAACCGATCGAAGTGAAATTGAATCAATTAACCGAACCAAGTCGGTTCGGTTAATTGTTTTTCGCTAACCGAATTGGCGTAACTCTGCATGCAACAGAGTCACTCCGAATGCAAAATCACAAAATCAACAGACGAAAAATACAAGCCTCCGTAAGCGTGAGGTCCACCTCCAGCGTGAGGCAAAATACAAGCATGTTACATGTAGCAAAATACAAGGGTAGCAAAATACAAGCATCAAGCAACAAGCATGTAGCAATTAGCAACTAGCAAGCCGCCCACTCGCCCGTAAAATAGCAAAATCACAAAGGAAGCAAAACCTTGAACTCAAGCAACTACCTCACCACCGTTGATCGCACAGATCCCGCAAAGTGCAAAACACAAATACTTGAGGCATCGATCTCAACTCTCAAAGACATGAAACCTCGGGAAATTGCACTCTGCAGCCTTCGCCTTGGGTAAGGGACGCCATTTCATGGGCAGATCTCGAGAGATCCATAGCTTGGCACAGCAGGCGCGCGTGACAGACATGCGCGCTTAGCTAGCTAGCTATTCAGTGAGTATACCTCTGGTGCCGCAGAACTCGTAGAGCTTGCTGCAGCTTGGAGAAGATGATGAGCGCGACTCAACGCCGCAGAGGACTGAGAGCTCAGAGGCCTTCTTGAGCAGCCGCCGCGACACTTGGCGAAGGTTGGAGAGACGCCGAAGTCGGAGAGACGCTGATCGAACGGCCGAGTGCGTGAGCATGATCATGGAGCGCCTGTGAGGTGGTGACCAAAATGGGAATTGACGGCTAGGGTTGGAGGGCGGTGGGATTGCGATTTATGAGGAGGACAGGAGTCACGATTTACGGGCTGAATAGGTTTCACATTTATTTACCCTAATAGGCTCGCTAGTTATTCATCTGTATTCGATCATTCGTTTTTCGGTGCCCGGAGTATAAAAACCGAACCAATATCGTAAACCTAAAAAAGAGCAAAAAATAAACCGAATCGACAATCGAATACGAAAAAATCAATTTTCGTTAATTCGGTTCGGTTTTTGCTTTAAGTTAAATTATGCCCACCCCTAACAGAGCTGCAGGGTAGTCAAGGTATACGCCGGACCTTGTACGACAAATGATCCACATCCTGACAAAATCAAGGCCGCTGACTTGGTCGATGAGAGCCATGATGAAAGGTGCATACCCGCTAGCTTGTCGGAATTGCTCATCGAGTTCTGGCAGATGCCTTCCCATAAAAAATCCACAATGTCAAAACCATGGGTCTTCTCCACCAAGTGAAACAACAAATTCCGTCCATATGAGCCGATCACGACGATCTCCCTCCTTGGGCCAAAGAGTGACCCGAAGTATCCTGAGAAGAACAGCGGGCACCGGCTTAAGACCCTTTATGGTGCCCACTACAAAGTGCTGAGATGAATCGTATAAGGCTTCAAGCTGCTCCGGAGTCAAAGCCTTCTTGTTGTGCAATTTGGCATCGCCATCAACTGACCTTAACCGCAAAACTCTAGCAAAGGTCCTCTTGGTGGCTACATACCACACCTCATCAGACATCCACCAAATAGCATCATCCTTCTTATCAAAGTACAAGGTGGAGTAGAATTGCATAATGAGCTCATCATTCCAAGGATATAGAAAACTCATAATATCTTTCACCTGATGACGCCACAACTGATGACTTCGTCGAAGATGGGATTTTGAGCTTCGTGCATGTCTGACCAATCAATTCTCTTCATCTTCATTATGTATGCCCATTGGAAGAAGAACTGCCTCATAAAAGTATGATTGAAATCGTTCCGAACCGCTTGTCCACGATTCATCTTGGTGAAACTCAAGCGATCTTTGTTCCTTTGCGCCACAATGGCTTTGCCCTTTCCGAACCCACTCAGAATCGATTACGAAGGGGCATCATCCGCCAGGTACCTCCACATGGGACGGAACTTCTCAAGAGGACCAATCGCCGCCTCGACTCTGAAACCTCTTCTTCTTCTCGCTTTCATGAAGCCTTGCATGGGCGTCCATGGATGCTCTTCGGCGGGTTGAGGAGCTGGAGCAGCAGGAGGGGCAGTGAGAAGATTGGCACGGCCCTGGCTAACCTTCCTCATGGTTTGCCTTTTCTTCTTGAAAGCGCCGGAAACGGGGGATGAAGGAGGAGAATCGACAGGAGAGCGCTTGCCGGCACCGGAACCTCCTTAGGAAGTAGACATCTGATAGGGAACAAGATATGGAGTGAAAAAGAGTTTGCAAGAAAACAAGTTTCACAATTTAAATTTTTGGGCCGAGAGGTACAGCCCGGATACTCCGGGGATTTAGTCCGGACTGTACGGACAATTACTCCAGATACTCCGGATAAAATGTCCGGATAGTCCGGAGTGTACGGATTTCAACCCAAAAACCTAACTTGTAAACAAAGTACAATCTCCAAGAGCACATTCGAGGGATCAAACAAGGAGAAGAATGTACTCTAACAATGCAACCTATTCCTAGGTATTTCAAAGGGCAAAGAAGGTTGGGATCAAGAGAAGGGCATACCGCGAGAAGAAGCAACCAAAGTGAAGAATGACGAGCGGAGATCCCTTCCCCAACCTCCGAGGATGATCCGGAGACTCCGGAGGGTGAGGAGCACACCGAGACCGAAGAGGAGCTGAGGGCGGCGGCTAGGGCAACAAGTGGAAGCAGCCGTGCGGTTTGGGAAGAAGAAAAGAGAGAGAAAAGAGGGGTACCCGCACAGCCTTATATAGGGTCAGCCGCTCAGCCCGGATACTCCGGACTGTCCGGACTATCCGGACAATTACTCTGGACTGTCCGAGCTGACAGCTCGGGAACCAACAGGGAATTTGCAAGGAATGAGAATGAAGAACGGCTTGAAGCATAGAGAAAAGAGGTCCTAAAGGTGCTTTGCATAATGTGACTAGCGAACATACAATCGAACAATCCATAGTCACATGGCATTGGGCTTGATCCGAAGATCAAATATTTCGATCAACACGAAAAGAATCAAAGAAAAGGACCAAATAAACTTTTCTAAGACATTTTGCAAGCATCAATCAATGGTGTGCACTTTTCAAGCCAAATTGCGAGAATCAAGAATATTTAGCCCACTTCTCAACTCACAAAATCTCTTCTCATCTAGAGGTTTGGTGAAAATATCAGCTAGTTGGTCGTTTGTGCTTACATGTTGAATATCAATATCGCCTTTAGTGGAATGGTCTCTTAGGAAATGATGGCGGATATCGATATGCTTTGTATGGGAATGTTGGACGGGGTTGTTGGCAATTTTTATGGCGCTCTCATTGTCACACAAAAGTGGAACATGGTTATAGGTTAGGTCTTAATCATTTAGGGTTTGTCTCATCCAAAGCAATTGGGTGCAACAACTCCTGGCGGTAATATATTCGGCTTCGGCTGTGGATAGGGCTACGGAATTTTGTTTCTTGGAGGACCAAGAAACAAGGGATTTTCCTAAGAATTGACAAGTGCCCGAGGTACTCTTCCTATCCACTTTGCAACCGGCATAATCGGCATCAGAATAACCAACTAATTCAAAAGATGACCCTTTTGGATACCAAAGCCCAAAATGAGGAGTGTGCACTAAATACCTCAAGATTCTATTTACGGCCACCATATGGCCCTCTTTGGGAGCGGCTTGAAATCGTGCACACATGCACACACTAAGCATGATATCGGGCCTAAATGCACAAAGATAAAGTAAATAACCGATCATCGAACGATATACTTTTTGGACGACCGGTTTACCTTCTTTGTCGAGGTCTAGATGCCCATTGGCTTGCATTGGCGTTTTGATTGGCTTGGCGTTCTCCATACCGAACTTCTTGAGCATGTCCTTGATGTACTTCGTTTGGCATATAAAAGTTCCTTCCTTGAGTTGTTTGACTTGAAATCCGAGGAAGAACTTCAACTCGCCCATCATGGACATCTCGAATCTCTTAGTCATTATCCTGCTAAATTCCTTGCACAAATGTTCATTAGTAGACCCGAGTATAATGTCATCAACATTATTTGACAAACAAATAAATCATCATCAATATGTTTAGTGAAGAGAGTAGGGTCGGCCTTTCTGACTACGAAACCCTGTTCGAGGAGAAAATCGCGAAGACACTCGAACCACGCTCTCGGTGCTTGCTTCAGCCCATTGAGAGCCTTGTGTAGGAAGTAGACGTGGTCCGGATGATTTGGGTCTTCGAAACCGAGTGGTTGCTCAATGTAGACCATTTCGAAGAGTGGTCCATTCAAGAAGGCGCTTTTCACGTCCATTTGATACAACTTAAAATCATGGTGAGTAGCAAAGGCAAGTAGTATTCTAATAGATTCAAGCCTAGCTACGGGAGCATATGTTTCATCGAAATCCAAACCTTCGATTTGCGTGAAGCCTTGAACAACAAACCGGGCTTTATTTCTCGTCACTATTCCATTCTCGTCTTGCTTGTTCCGAAATACCCATTTGGTTCCAATCACATTTTGCTTGGGCCTTTCGACAAGCTTCCACACTTGGTTCCGCTCGGGTTATTTAACTCCTCTTGCATGGCCATCACCCAATCCAGATCTTGGAGTGCTTCTTCTACCTTAAGCGGTTCAAGAGAAGAAACAAAAGAGTAAAATTCAAAAAAATTTGCAACTCAAGATCTAGTGGATACTCCCTTGTTAATGTCTCCAAGGATGTTGTCGACGGGGTGATCTCGTTGCACGCTTTGGTGAACTCTTGGATGAGGTACGGTTGCGTTGATTCTTTGGATTGGACCCTCATTGACTTGGGTGGCATTCGAACTGTCTTGGGCTCGCATGGATGAGGAAGGAGCAACATTTGTAGCAGTGCAGTCCGGAATATCCGGGGTTGAACCCGAACACTCCAGGTTAGTCCGGATACTCCGGACATTATCCCGGACACTCCGGGTTAGGGTGCTCAGGATTTCATCTTGCTCCACTGGTTTCACCTCCCCAATTGCCAATTTCTTGATTGCTTCGCATGGAGGTTCTTCTCTGTCAATCACAACACGTTCAACTTGTTCTACTTGAGAACTGTTAGTTTCATCAAATGTCACATCACGCGAAATTTCAACCACACCGGTGGTGTTGTTGAAAACTCGGTATGCATAGGCATTTGATCCATAGCCAAGCAAGAAACTTTCATCTACTTTAGGAGCAAATTTAGATGACTTAGCTTTCTTATTGAGGATGTAGCATTTGCTTCCAAAGACTCTAAGTAGGATACATTGGGTTTCTTCCCGATGAGTAGCTCAGACGCTGCCTTCTTTTAAAATCTTGTGAAGATATAGCCGGTTAGAACTATGGCATCGCGGTGTTGATGGCCTCCGCCCAAAATATATCAGAGACTTTGTACTCGTCAAGCATTGTGCGCGCCATCTCGATGAGAGTGCAATTCTTCCTCTCGGCCACCCCATTTTGTTGAGGGGAATAGGGAGCCGAGAACTCATGCTTGATGCCTTCTTCATCGAGAAACTCTTCAACAACGGTATTCTTGAATTCGGTGCCATTATCACTCCGAATTCTCTTTATCTTCACTTCAAACTCATTTTGAGCCCTTCTCATGAATTTCTTTAGAGATCCTTAGGCTTCACCTTTATCATGCAAGAAAAATACCCAAGTGAAACGAGAAAAGTCATCAACAATAACTAAACCATACTTGTTTCCTCCAATGCTTATGTAGGTGATGGGGCCGAACAAATCCATGTGAAGCATCTCCAATGGCCTTGAGGTGGTCATCACGCTTTTCACGGGATGAGAGGCTCCAACTTGTTTCCCGGCTTGGCACATGCTACACACCCTATCTTTCTCAAAGACAACATTTGTTAGTCCAAGGATGTGATTGCCTTTAATGATTTTGTGAAGGTTCCTCATACCAACATGGGCAAGCCGGCGATGCCATAGCCAACCCATGCTAGATTTAGCCATTACATGTTTCAAGGTTAATTCTATCCGAGAGAAGTCTATGAGATAGAGATTTCCTTTAAACGACCTTAATGCCTATCGAACCATCATCCCTCTTAATGACATCCACACCCTTATCACTAAACACACAATTGTAGCCCGCTTCACATAATTGAGCAACGGACAATAAATTGTAGCTTAGTGATTCAACAAGCAAAACATTATTTATATGGAAATCATTGGTAATTAGGATCTTACCTAAACCTACCACTTCACCTTTTCCATTATCGCCAAAGATGATACTTTCACTATTCGATCCATTGGCTTCCAAATGTGCGAACATTGCCCTTTCTCCGGTCATATGATGCGTACATCCGCTATCCAAAATCCAACTTGATCCACCGGAGATGTAGGCCTACAAAATGAAATTTAGTTTTTGTTCTTTGGTACCCAAACTTGTTTAGATCCACGCACGTTAGAGACAAGTGACTTTGGAACCCAAATAGATCGCATGTAGGAAGCATTTTTGGGCTTACCCCCAACATGACAAGCTACTAAACGACCTAAGTTAGTTTTCTTAAGTACATAAGATGCAAAGAATGTAGAGTGAGTTTTGTACTTAGAGTTTTCCTTGCTCTTAACAAATTGGATGGGCTTGTTTAAAGGAGCAACCACAATATTGCTCTTTTTCCCTTTTGGTGGAGTATATCCAAGCCCATGCTTCATAGTGTTACCTTGTCGCTTACCTAGGAACTCCTCTAGTCCCTTACTTGCCTTGTAGGACTTTTGAAGTCCATCTTCAAGCATTCCCTTGAGCTTCTCATTTTCATACGCTAACACTTGCAATGTCTCAAGGTTAGTGGCATAAGTATCAATATTAACGTTGTAGCATCTAGCGCATCAATTGCTAGTAGAAGGTAATGAAAAATTGGAGCTAATGGTTGAGGTAATCGAGGGCTATTCTTAAGATCAACAAGCTTCAACTCAAGAGCCTTGCAAGCATCCTTTGCCTTAGTAAGTTCCTCTTTGAGTGAAGCGTTGGTGATCTCAAGACTAGACACCTCGGATTTGGTCAATTTTGAGTTCTTAACTAATTCCTCATTTTTCTCTCTTTCAAAAGATAAGCACTTCTCTAGCTCACGATTTTTCTCCTTTACGAGGATGAGCAAATCCTCTTGAGCCTCGAGAGTAGCTTCCTTTTGTTCTACAACTTCTTCCAATTTTTCAATATCTTTTAGAAGCAAATCTAATTTTTGAATGTCAAGGTCCTTAATTGACTTGATTACACAATCATCGTCACTATCGTCATCACTATCATCCAAGCATGAATCAATAATAGAAGAGGATGAAGCTATGATTGATACCTTGCGCCCCTTAGCCATAAGACACATTGGAGCGTTTTCGTCGTCATCGCTCAAGTTGTCGAAGAGGCCCTTCGACGTTGTTGGAGTAGAGGATACGGCGATGGCGACGGAGGCGATTCCTCCTTCATCGGAGTCGGAGTTTGAATCGGAGTCGGAGTTTGAATCCCACTCTTCTCCAATGTGTGCTTGCCCCTTATTCTTGTAATGCTTGAACTTTTTTGCTTCTTTCCTTGTCCTTGCCTCGGTACTTGTCCTTTTTATATGGCTTGTCTTCTTTCTTCTCTCGATGTGGACATTCGACGATGAAATGGCCGGACTCTCCACACTCATAGCATTTTCTCGTTGAGTGTCGTCCTCTTGACTTACTCCATTGATTCTTAGAGTGACTTCCCGGTTTGTAGCCCTTCTTTTTAAGAAATTTATTGAATCTTCTTACAAGCAAGGCCATGTCTTCATTGGTTAGGGGGCCACTTGGCTCATCATCTTCACTTGTACTTTCTTCAACTTCCCTCACGGTCTTCACGGCCTTTAGGGCAATACCTTTCTTCTTGCCCGACTTGAGTTCTTCAACAACTTCGCTTCCTTTATCATCATCTCATCCATCATAAGCCTACCGATGACATCATGAGTCGTCAAAGTGTCGGGTTGGGCCGGTCTCTTGATTAATTGAACAAGGTTGCGGTTGGTAGGAGTGATCACACGAAGAATTATCTTCACCACGGCTTTGTCCGTAAGATCGATGCACCTAAGACCCTTAGCTTGATTCACAAGCACCATCAAGCTGGCCAAACATTTTGGTGTAGGATTCTCCTTCTTCCAGAGTGAACCGCTTAGCTCACCAATAATGAGGTTCATCTTTGATTCTCGCACTCAAACTCCTTCATAACCCACCATGAGCCTATCCCAAATAGCTTTTGCTTCTTCAAGTCCATCGACTCGATTGAACTCGGAATCACTTAATGCATTAAACAAGGCATTGACGGCCAAGTCATTGAAATGTTGATCTTTATCTTCTATGGGAGTAAGGTTGTTCGGATCAACGGGCTTGAAACCTGTTTGCACAATCTTCCAAATAGAAGGGTGAAGCGATCTCAAGTGCATCTTCATCTTATGTTTTCATGCGGCATAGTGAGTGCCATCGAAATGAGGCGCTCGACCGGAGGGCCCGGAGATATAAGATGAGGAGCTTGAGACACCAAGAGAGGTGTAATCAAATGGAATAGCAACCCCAATACCGGAGCCCATATCCATGGTTTGGTTACGGCCTTCGGTATGCTTCTATGTATCCGACATCTTAGATTCTCCAAGCGGTTAAGCCAAACTACGGAGATTTGGCTCTGATACCAATTGAAAGGACCGGTGATGTCGCCTAGAGGGGGAGTGAATAGGCGGATTAAAAAATTTGCAACAAATTAAATTCTCCCGAGGGTCTGAGCCCTGAGTGTCCGGTTTTTATCCGATACTCGGATCGTCCGGACTATCCGGTATTTTGTCCGGATATCCTGACCGAAATTCAAGAAAGGGTTTTAAACCGAGCAATTTCTCAACAATCTAAATGAATACAAATACTCTAAATGAAGTCAGGTACCTGAGGATTATGTGGATCTAGAGCCAAACACAAAGATAGAGTAGATCGGGCTCCAAAGGTTCAAGACCAACAAACCCTAGCACAAGCAAATGAAGAACAAGAAGGAAACGATTTTTACCAAGTTCGGATTCTTGAAGGAATCCCACGCTCCGCTGAGGAGGCACAAAACCCGGTCCTCTTGACCACTTTCCTCCGGTGTTGCACAAAGCACTCGCCGGTCTTCTTCTTGCCTCTTTCCTTTCGGAGGCGAGACTTGCCTTCACAAACTTCCGGGCTCTCCACACCAAGTTTTGGAGGCTCCTGTGACTCCTTGCCGCCTAGGAGCCCTTCAAATTCCAAGAGTAACAAATACGCTAAATCGCCTTTGGAGGATGAAACTTGTGCTCAAGAATCAAAATGCAAGCTCAAAGCACTTAGATCCCCTCCTTTCTCCACAAAGATTCAAATCAAATCAAAGATTCAAGTGGGGAAAAAGAGGCTGGGGCTCAAGAGAGTGAGAGTGAGAGCTGGAGAGTTAAATGCTGCAATGAATGAGGTTGCCAACGGTTAGATTTGGAGTGAGGGCTTAAATAGGCCTCCCAAAATCCAACCGTTACATGTGAGCTGCGCAAACCCCGGACTATCCGGACATATAGTCCGGAGTGTCCGGACTCAAGTTGATTTAGTGTGTACCGAGAGGGTAAACCCAGAGTGTCCGGACTTAATCCCCGGATACTCCGGAATTACCGGATACTCCGGACCATTTTACCCCGGAGTGTCCAGACTAAATGTCCGGATACTCCGGACTTATCAGAGAAAGCAACCGAGGGCCCTAACCCGAGTGTCTCGATTAAATGTCCGGATACTCCTACCGACCCACTCGCCGTAAGTATCCTTTGATAGGAAATGCAATGTTTTGAAAAACTTTCGAGATGCAATTTTCATTCTATGAGCACAAGCATATCCTAGAAGCGATTTTCCGTCGTATCCCCCTTAATAGTACGGCTATCCTTAGACTCAATAAAATAAAAGATTTACGACTAAAGTCTTGATGTCGCTTTTTCAAATTTTGAATATGGTGGGGATCTCCAATCGCTTTCCAACAATGATAGCTTCTCGATCACTGCATAGAATCTCACTTGCACCGTTAGTATATGGAATTGTGTTGCCATAAATCACCAAAACTCTTTGAGGGGCCTAGATGCACTTTCACATATACACCATCGATATGAACCTTCACGTAGCCCGGCTCTAAAGTTTGATCATACACAAACACCCCTACACCGGATGTATACACGTGTCCCCATGTGGCTTGCAGGAGAACAGAACCGTTGGCAAGCATCACTTGTAGATTGCACGCCGTGGCCACCTACATAAGGGTACACAAGTAATTAGCTGACACGTCCAAGGTGTATCTAAGAAGCATTGCAGATATGTTACTCGGGTGTCATCAGGAGTAAATCTAGCTTCATCCACATCCGTTTCAGGGGCAGACGCGCAGCTGCTCTAACGGTTGGTTGGGCTGGACAGTGCCTATGCTTCTTGGGCTTGCACGTTTCGTGCCTACCTCTCCGCAGCCACCCTTTGCTCCATCATTTCCTCAAAACTTCATAGCTGACTATCGAACTGCGCTCTGAGCCTTTCCTCAACCCTTTCCTCAATCAATGCTACTAGCTATTCCTCACGCTTGGCTTTTTTTCTCTTCCTACTCTGGTATGTGTCCAAGTCATGTGGGAATCCCATTTTCTAGAGAATGAAAACACCTAGGCCTTTGGTGCTACTTGGGCGCTTCTTTTTTCCCAAGGCCGTGGAGACTATATCTTTCTCACTGTCTGAAGTGAAAGAGCCCTTAAAAGATTTTATGCTCAATGATATTAGGTGTTGGGACACGTCCTCATCAGTGGGGTTTGCAAAGGACATGCCGCCAAAGACATAGGATGTGACCTCTCTCTTACCCAGTTTCGGGCGTGCGGGTCCAAGATCGAGGCAAATGGCAGTGCAACCTCCTTTTGGACTGCCTCATCATCCTCCCTCATCCATTGTGTGATCTTGCCCGCATACCCAGTTGAGTCGAGTTTGTGTAGGTGGGTGTTTTTCAACTAGACGGTCTTGTGCGCCGTACTTTGACGCATGAACTCTTCTATTGTCTTCAACTCAACAAATCGTCCCTTGACGTCTTTGGTGATGAACTCATACTTCTGGAATATAGTCATTTCCTTATTCAAGTAATTAGTAACGAGGACGCCCTTGAAGTTCTTCCACGTCTTTCCAGCCACTAGCAATGTGTACCATCGCAGTACGGGCATGGCATCTTGTGGGAACTCAAACAACGTGAATATTCCTATCACCAGATTATTGTGCTCCTCATATGTTAGTATTTTCCATGACGGATAAGTGATGGGGAGCCTTTCACACCTAATGATCCCGCATAGTCTGGAAAGCTGCCGCAGCCTTTGGAGGCACGGTAGGGGCCCTATCATGTGGATCGACCACCTTGATGGTGTATCAGCTCTAAGACCTTGTATTAAGCCCTCTTGGACCACGCCTCTGATTTCCTATATTGGCCGCCTCATCAGATCCATTCGACGACGAGGATTGAGGAGACGCCATCTTGTAGTAAAGATCATAGAAGAGGAGGTAGGTTTAGTATGTTTTTAATTGTATGATGCAATGTTAAGAGGAGGTAAGTTAAGAGTTGTTTTGTACATACAAGGTTAAGAGAATCAATATTGCTTACAAGTGACAATATACAAAAAATTCATGATATTTTAGTTTTAAGTTTTCAGGGGAACAAACAAACATTGATGACGATTTTGTTTTATATTGCTCTCAAAAATAGGGCTTAATTGAAAATTTTAAATCTTCAATCTCAATCACAAATGGGTTAAACAATTAATTAAGTGAACAAGGCCTTGAACCCTTACCACCTTAACATACATATTAAAGAATTGATAATCAAGCCCAATGTTAACAGATTATATTCAGTTCAGCATATATTCAAATCAGCAAATTGAATATTTGCTAAGCGAATCATCAAATGAAGTTTAGATTAGTTAGCTAACAATTTTACAAAGCAATTATAATTCAGATTAGTAGCCAACTAATTAACGGAATAGAGTAGTGTAAAGACAATGAAGTAACACTGACAGTGAGCAATTGCAGATATATAATACTGATAATGCTAAGCAAAATAGTGTAAAGACCTGAGTCAATCATGCAACTAAATATCTGTTATGGGGCAGCCTAGCTGATTAATTTGCAATATCTTAGCTTTAGTACTGTTTATGGTGGTGTGGGTCCAGGTTCACAGATAAACTCACATAGCACAAGAGGAGGGCCTTATTGTGGTGGTTTAGCCCTTAAGTGTTGAAATCTCAACGCATAGTACTGGGTTAAGGCATGGTATTGTAAAGGCTTTGTTATAATCACTCGTCTGTGTGGTGTATGGTTGTATCATGTGGGTAAAGTATCATGTGGGTAAAGTGCATAACCTCTGCAGAGTGTAAATCTATTCGGATAGCCGTGCTCGCGGTGTTGAGTATAGTTCGGAAATTACAGTCAAGGGTTAGTTTAATAAAATAGAAACTAGATGGGATGACAGGTTGCCATATAGAAGGTTGGAAATTGATTTAGGATTGAAAACTTGGTTTATTTGAAAGATTTGAAATTATTAATTATTGTTATTTGTTTTACTAACTTTTCAATCTATATATTGTACTTGTTCATAAATGTTGCTTTACTACAAAATAGCCACTATTAGCTATTCATTTGGAATAAGCTTTGCATATAGATATGTTAGATTGCATTCTGTGCACAACTTGTTAAGTGCTTTATGTACTTATTCTTGCCATCACCGACCAATCCACAATTGAATCATCGCCCTTGTTGGAGGAGGAATTCCACGAGAATACGAGTTACTAGGCCTAAGTCTTGTCAGTTGCTTATGGTGAACTGATGAGTCACCAGCGTCTTCTACTTTTCCGCTGCATTTGTCTAAGTCTTTATTTTCAAGTCTAGCCCTACGTGGCTTAATAATGTAAGTTGGTCATAAGATCATACACTTAGTTATATCAATAAATAGAGTCTTATTATTCTTACCGTTGTATTTGATGTGATACTTGCTAACGTTGAGCTGTGTGCACTAGCATTGATCCAGAGACTAGTGCGGTAAACACAGTGAGTTCGAATTAGTAAATTTGGGTCCTGACATGAGGCCAAAAGGAACACCAAAAAGATCACAGCTGCATGCGATGAAGCCATGGTGACCTATATATATATAGGAAGCCTTTTCCGTACTCCTACCTCTAATATACCACTAAAATGAACGTTTTATACTTCTTTATCATTTTCGGTATACTCTAATAATAATTCTAAGATACTCTAATGTGACATGATTGAAAGAATTTCATCAAAGCCCTTTATTTTTTTTGCTACGTACCCTTTTTCATGTGTAAAAAGGAATATATAAACAAATTATGCTATAAAGGGTGGACTTTGATGAATTTTTTCGTGGAACTACTTTGGAATATCTTATAGTCAGTATTAGAGTATACTCAAAAGGATAAAGAGGTATAACAATATCATTTAAACGGTATACTGGACTTTGATGGCTAAAAAAGTATACTGGAGGTGGGAATACGTACACCCAGGTACTCCTAGACCGTATACCGTTTAAATGATATTGTTATACATCTTTATCCTTTTGAGTATACTTTTTTTAGCCATGTCGTATTGGAGTATTTTAGAATTATTATTGGAGTGTACCGAAAGTGATAAAAGAGTATTGTCGGTGTTTCGAGAACCGGCAAGTAAATTTGTAGGTCTAGAGGGGCTACGCGCTCCCGCTCCTTGAATGGTTAGACCAAAAGAAAGGAGGCCCAAGGTTTATATGGTTGGGTGAACGTCCTTACTCCAGCCAGTGAGGTGGTTGGATGTTATTGATTACGTGTATCCGCTGTGTTACAAGTGAGGGCTACGCTGGGCTCAGAGCACCTTATGCGACGGGGGTTGCGGAGTGGCTACAGTATGATCCGGAGTGCTCGCTCGATCGCTTACCTCCCGTCCTCCGAAGGGCCACACTCCCTTATATAGCCTCGGGAGGCCGGTCATGCGGAGGTTACATGGGAGTGTGTAAAGGAAAAAATGGATGGGGCTCCCTACGCCTAGGAGTCCGGTCTTCTGCCTCGGTGTCTGGTTGCTGGACTTGACCTTTGACGGGTAGGTGTACGTCCTGTGTTGGGTTGGTGGAGGCGCAGAGCGACGGCTCGGTCCGTTTCCTCCGGAAGCAGCAGACTCGCTTCTCAAGCAGGTCGTGCCGACGCCGGGTGTCACTGGAACCGCTTTTGGGAAGGTGCGAGGCCCCGCCCCAACTCAATCGCGGACTGAAGGCCAGATCACCCGCTTTAGGTGACCAGCAGAGGCCGGTTCTGACGATTCGACGTTTGCTTCTTGGTGAAGATGATTCGAGCTTGTTCGGGGCTGCCGATTGGTCTGATCCATCGATCGGGAACCGAGCCTGGGTCGTCGCTGCCGTAGCTCGTGGGGCGCCGGTCCTGTAGCGCTTGGTCGGACCGCTGCTTGGGGTTGGCTTGGTCGGAAGTTGTGGGCCCCTGAGTGGGGCTTCTGGTTCGAGGCCCAGGCGCGGTGGCGGCCCATGTGCTCCTCCTGGGCCACTGGGGATACCCATGCCTTGGGTATTAGTCAATAGCCCCCGAGCCCCCGAGCGGATCGGAGAGCCGGTCGGGGGTTTGGCCTGTTCAACGGATCCTGATCGAGTATGCCGCTTTGATACGGCCGGATCTCTGTGCCTTAGGACTGGTCGACCGGTTTCCGCGATTCTTGATGCCCGACCGGTCAGGCTTGGTCGGCTTTGTTCGGCAAGGCGAAGATCCGGTGGATGGAGTTTCGAGCCCCGAGCGGATCAGAGCCGGCCGGGGTTTACCTTTCGTATGGAGATGGCTTTGCCAGGACTCGAGCTCCTCGCCTAGATTGCCTAAGTACTGCAAGCGATCGGCTGACTCGGAGGTGGCCTCCTCGGCTGGTGTTCACCAAACGGGTTGGTCGTCTCGCCGGTGCGCGCGAAGATCCGGTGGATGGAGCCCCCAGCCTCGAAAGCAGTCGAGAGCCGGTCGGGGTTTACCTCGTGTGGAGGAGTCCATTTTGCGCCGTGATCCCGGCGTACTGCAAGGTCGGCGCGGCGCCGAAATAGATAGAGGCGCCCGCCCCATGCTTTAGTGAGCGAGGCGCGTGCGGCGTTCCCCACGTAATACGCTTCGCCCGCAGTGGGGACTCGAGGGGTGAGCTAGCTGCTTGCTATGCGTTGGCTTGAACACCGTGCTCAGGCGAAAGCCGATAGCGGTCTGTCTGAGTGGGGCCCCGCGCTTCCCAAAGGAGAACTGCTTCGAGCGTGACGTTATTCAGCGTGGGCGTCCGACCCTGGGGCGCACGGCGAGAACCTTTTTACTCGATCCGTGTCGGGCCCCAAGTCGCCCATCGACCGAGCGCACTGGCCGCCACCCATCGACGGCTCCGCGGGTGAGTGTGAAGTATGGTCTCAACACGATTAAAGGTGATTGGGTCGCTCACGACTCCAATCCAGAGATGACCGCCGAGCTCACCTTATCCTCGCCCTCGCTGATTTTTTTCACCGGTGGCGGTGCACCCACTTGGTGGCGGGCGTCGAGCCCACAACACTTGGTCGAGCCCGAGCATAAGTTGGCGGTTTTTCTCCCGCTGCAAGGCGGCCCTTCGTCTCGGGAACGGGCTTGAGGACCTGCGGCGCCACTCGCCTCGATGCAAGGCCTTCGCCGTCGCTATCCCGTCAGAATTAATGCAGGGCGATCAAGAATCGAGGCGGCAGACGCTGAACTGCCGCGACGGTCGGGGAGCGGCGCACGCCGCTTTCTTTTCAGATCGTTCGCTCGGCTGACGCCGTCGGCACGGTGGCGCCGCGCTTTATAAAGAAGGGGGACCGCCGTCGAATTCTTCAGGCTGCCCCGCTCTTCGCCGCGAGAGAAAGAAAGACGAGAGCGACCGTGAGGGAAACCAAAAACCTAGGGAGGAGCTCTCGCCCGCCCCTTTCCCGCTCGGCTTGGCCCCGCTTTTCGAGATGTCGTGGGTCGAGTGCTCCGCTCGATGCTCGTGGTGCTTGGCCCGGCGAAGAAGCGATTCCTTCCCCCGCAACGATCCCGTGGAGGGTGCCGACGGAGCCGCGGCCCGAGCTCGGGCGACGGCGAGATTGTCGATCCGCCCTTCTTCGAAGCGCTGGTTCGCCTCCTCCATTCATTCGTCCGCGGCTTCTTCACTTTACAAGGTGGAGGCGCACCACCGAATCCCCACGGCGGCCGCACATCGCGATCTTCATCACGCCAGGCGAGGCTTTCTCGGGATCGAGCCCCATTGGGCCCTCTCGAGGTACTTCTTCCATATGCGCTGGCTGGGAAAGTCGGCGGCGGGCGACTGCTGGCGCCGACGGCGGGCGCCGCTTATCCAAACGGCCTAACCAAGGCCGGAGTACATCGACATGAAGCCGCCCACGCCGAACCGAGGATGGCACTGAATTGTTCTACATCCTAACGCAGGGACAGGCCCGCTTTCACCGGAGGCGACTCGAGGCGATGCCCTAATGGAACCGCCGCAGACGCGAAGGAGAAGAGGAAGATGGAGGTGATCTCGAGCAACTCGCGGCTCAAGAGGCGAGGCTCGAGGGGTGACGATATCGTCTGCGGCGCTCATGGCGAGACGCTGCATAACCCTCATGGACAGTGCCTCACCCAATGTTCGAGTATGTGGGAGCATCCGACCCCATGAGGATGGAGCGCTCGGACCTCCCTCGTCGGAGGTAGATGCTCTGTCACTACCGCCCCGGTCGTGAAGGCCACGGTGGCGGAGGCGGCGCTCTCGAGTCTCTTTCATGGAAAGCCCCCAAATTTAGTAATCGGGCGTCTCTACCTTTCCTCGCCCCTTGCCTTGATTCCTTATTTTGACCCTAACGAGTTCCTACCTTTCAGGCCTACTTGAGCATCCTCCCGGCGTGGTCCGGGAGAAGGAGATGAGGGCGGCGTTCGCCAAAAGGTCGAGCTGCAGGAGTCCGCCGAAAAGAGCACAGGAGAGCAGGAGGAAGGAGAAGAGGGAGGCTCATGGCTGGCAAGGCCAAGCGAGGATGTGTCGAGTCGACCGCCTTCTCTCGCTTGGCGCGGGTCGCCTTCCAAGGATTCGGCAGAGATCCCATGGATCCGCACGGCGTTCGACGGGCCGTTGCCGAGCGACGATCTGGCTGGAGGACGTTGATACGGAGGTCGCCGTCTGCGGTGCCCCAGTAACTTAACGCCCGGCAGAGGTGCCCCGGCGAGAGGGGAGACGCTCTTCACGGGAGACCGCGAAGAGAGCGCTGTTGAATTCAAAGACCCGCCGACGCGTTAGTCTTGTTTCTTGCCACACGTGCGGTTTCGCCCGAGCTGTTTCGACGCCCGTGTTTTTTAGGACTTTACGGGAGAGCTCGACGAGGTGGCGGAATTGTTGGGACCGACGCCGCCACTCACCAAATAGGTCGGGATACGCCATCCGGCCGAGCAAATGGCGAGGTCATGGCGCTGGTCGTGTTCGCGGGCCGCCGTGAACGATTTGCAGCGTTGGTTGTGCCGAATCGACCGCGGAGTCGACACGCCACGGCTCGGGCGATCGCTGCTCGCCATTAGGACGGGGCCGATGATGGTGGGGCGAACCTTGCGGCGCTGGTCGCTGAAGTGCCGCCGATCCTGGCACTAGAAGCCTTGCCGCCGTCGCCACCGAAGGGGCGGCTAGGAGAGGAGCCACGGGCGGCGGTGGCGGCGGTCGCCGATTCGCTGCTTGGTGGTGTTTGAGGTCTCGCTTGCTTGCGGCGGCTGCCGAGACGACCACGAGGGGGCCCTTCGGGCCGCCGTCCATCTTGGTTCTGGCGGCAGCGACTCCACCGGGCGAGGGATCGCTCACGCTGGATGACAGGCGGAGCTTAGGGAGTGGGAGTCCTTATAGGAGGTTCTCGCCGGGCCAAGATCGAAATAGAGAAGATTCGGCGAGCCTGGTCAGCCTCGAGTCCTCCCAAGAGGTGCCGACACCGCCAACGGAGGGGTTGACCCGCCGGCGTGGTAAGTTGTGTTCAAAATTTTCCCGCCTCTTTCAATTTCAAGGTCTCAGAGTGATGCGCTTACCGGTTAGAAGGCTCAAGGGAGCGCCGAGGGTAAGTCCGAAGTTCTCCGCTGCCGCGACGCCGAGGACGTCATGGAGAAGGATCGCGACTCAACTGGCTCCGAGCTACGTGAGGCTCGGAAGCCGTGGTGCGCGAAAGGGCCGGCGGTGAGGAAGCTCGCCGGGCGATGAACGAGACGGTCGACAGCTTGGAGGAGGAGCGTCGATCGAGTCGGTCCCTGAGGGTGAGAGTATCCGAACTGGAGTCCCTCCTAGAGGAGGCCAATAGCGCCAAGGTCACTGCCCATGTGGAAGCCGTGGCGGTGAAAAAGCTCGAGGAAGACGCCGCCAAGCTTCACCGCCATGACCGAAGCCGCCACGGTGAAGATGTTGTTATTCGGGTTGACTTGGGAGGTGCCGTCATCGAGCGCGCTTTTTAACTTCTACTTGATCTTCGCACTGCGTAAGAGGTTCATGGGTTATGAGGCGCCGCGATTGGCGTGGAGGAGCGTGACGCTGCGGTCGCTGGGCGAGGCGGTGGCTCACGACGCTAAAAGAGGCGGAGGACGATCGGCCGAATCGGTCGCCGAGTTGGCGATTTTGGGAGAGTAGGCCAGCCGCTCGCAACCGATTGTTCTCGGGTCAGGCGGGCACAAGTTTGCTCGCGATCGAAGTTGGCTCGGTGCCGAGCACGCCGAGAAGTCCGTGAAGACGAAAGTGCTGCCTCGGGAGCCACTTGCGCTTGTCAACGCTTTGTCCTTCTACAATGGTATTAACTCGACAATGTTAGCAGCTGGGTCGCCAGAACCGGACCGACGAGGAGGTCCAGGCCGCTTCCAAGCCGAGCCCCATGCCCGAAAGTGATCGCTGATCGGATATCGCCGCAGAAAGGCCCTCCACGGGATTACTTAATAATGTTAGACATTATTATTTTGCAAAATGTAAAGAACTTTGATATGTAACGAATCGGGTTCGCTTTTTGTGTTTATTATGGTTTGAGCTGTTCCTTCGCTCGGAGACTCGTAGTCTCCGAAACTGCTTTCTTTATGCTCGAAACAGCAGCCTCGAAACCGCCTAGGGTTTTTGGGCGTATGTTCGGTTTTCAAGAGAGCACGGCGAAGTGCTAACAAACCCCGAGGTCGAAGGCGCTTATTCATGTTTCATGCGGGGAGAAGTGGTTCGATCGACTTAGGAGCCAGACCGCTGGTAACCCCTTGTCATGAGCGCTACTAAACCTTAGCCGGGCGTAATGAGCGCTTGGTCGGACGGGTTACTCGCTAGGGAAGTCGAGTGGTCGGTCGGGCCGCCGACCCGTATGAATATGAATGACGTTCGAAAACAAAAGCATTCATTCACGTTTTTAAGAAAGAGAGGGGCGTCCCCGACTGACATGTGGCTCGTGCCGCACGGGTAGCCCCTTACCGCAAAGCGCCACTTCAAAATCAGAGCTGGGCGAGGTCACACACTGGCCTGGACAGTTACCCTTGCACCACCGGTGAAGCCGAGTGGTCAATGGATCGCCGACCGTATGAATGTGAATGACATTGCTCCCCGAGCCCCGAAAGCGATGCGCATGGCGACTCAGCCGTGGTCGGCTGCCAGATTTCGTCTTTCAATAACCAGAAGGAGGTCGAGTCAAGAGACTTATCTCCGGTCGGCCAATGTGCGGCCCGGTGGCGCCGGCGGATTCCGAGGTTGCCCGACGGCCGACTCGCGAAGATTGAAGGGTCGCGGCCGCCCAAATGCGGAAGCGGCGCTCTTCCGCCTCGTGTCGCTTCGTCGATTTAATGGGGAGGGATTTAATGTGCGCGCGCCGCCAAGACGGACGGTATGCCGGGGAGTTCATGAGCGCCAAGCGATGGGCGGTTTTACCGCACTAACCCGCCTTTATAAATACGAAGCGCCGAGGTAGCGTGAATCACACCCGCCTTGACGTTTTGTTTCGCCTTCGTTTTCCAAACGCTTTCGAGGAGCTTTTGTGTGCGCTATGGCGAAGCGGCGGCGGCGACACGAAGGTCTGGGAAGCGAGTGGCGAGGCGGATCCCGGGGTTCGCCTCAAGAAACCCTGACGGAGGGGGCTTCCTGGGCGATGGCGAGGGGTGGGCTCGACCGCTCGCCGAGATTCTTCATCCGAGCCTCGCCACGGTAGATCCTTTCTAGTTGTTTCGTGAGCTGGGTCGCTTAGTTGACGCCCGTTTCGATCTTTGCTTCCCGCAGGTCTGACGCCCAAAGGCGGCGCCGGTAAGTGCCGGTAGTTTCTAGCCCCCTGTGCAGGGAAGTGGCTTGTCGAGGATCGGGCGGCGAGCATGGTGGACGCTACTGTGCGGTCGCGACGCCGACCGGTGTCCTGTGGGGTCCTCGCCTCGGGCGCAGGACGCGCCAGGCGCTGTTCTGCCGCTGAAGACGAGGCGGCAGCCAATGGGCGCGCATGCCGAGGCCGCCGAGGCGGAGATAGCTCGCGACGCATGAGGACTTCGACCCACGCTGGGGTTCTTCCTGTTCGCCTCGCCATTTAGAGCATGGGCAGAGCTCGAGGTCGCTGGGGTGGAGCCGAACGAACCAGCTTCAGCCCACTGGCGCGAAGACGCTGGCTCACCCGAGCTGCCGAGGCGTTGAGGGCTCGCCTAAGCTCGGGAACGCCCGCCCGGAGGCGGAGGATCGCCGCCTCGACGGCGAGTACGTACGGGCGGTCGCGCCAGCCGGTGCGTTCTTCGACCCGGTGGCGATCGCCGCCATATCCGAGGCGAAGCCGGCCAGCGCGCCGCAGTACGGACGCGCGGAGATGGTGGCGAGCGGCCGCACTCGAGACTTTGACGACGAGGCCGAGGCGAAGGAGCTCGGGACGACGAGGACGACGCCATCTTCGCCAGATCCTTAGGGGCCCTTGGCGCTGCTCGCCGAACTCGCTGCGGTGACGAGGCATCTTCGGGCGCTAGGAGCCACCTCCGCCTCGCCCACTCCACTGCTTTTGCAGATTTTTGCACTCTTTTCGCTTTTAGGGTTAGTATGAACTCGCAGACTTTTGGTGTTCGCTCTCGTAATGAACGCTTCAGGCCTTGGATGAAACGTAATGCTTCTTTCAGTGCTTAGTAGCACTCAACATTTCAGCTTCATTCCTTTTTTTTTGTCGACGCTCGCTATTGTTAATCGCTCACAGAATCCTCCGCCGACCGCCGGGTTGCCCATATGGAGTCCGCTCTCGCCCGCAGCACCACTACTTTGGAGGTCGAGTCAAGAAAACCTGCTTGAGTTTTTACAAGACGATGCCGAGTAGCCGGGTTGAATGGTCCATTTAAGGAGAACCCTTGGTCGGTTTGGGCGCCACGAATGCGATTATGTAGACCAAGTCCCCGAGCGGTTCAAGCCGCCGAGCCCGCATGTTAACAAGGTCGATGGGTAAAGACAAGTCTTAAGGAAAAAATCGCCCGAGCTTTTCAATGTTCCAGCGCTTGAAACCATGTTGCCGCTTGCGCTTTTGAGTCGATAGGTGCGTGCCGGATTACCTCTCCAGAACGGTGAAGGGCCTTCCCATGGAGGAGAAAGCTTGGCTCGCCAACGTTGGATCGAACTTGGCGCAGACCAAGTCGCCACGCTGAAGGCTCGCCACGGATCCGGGCGACTCTAATAGCGCCGCAACGCTTGGTCGATATTTGGCCAACCGGAGGACGCAGAATGTCGCTACCATCGAAATGGGTCGACGGCGCCTTGCTATGAGTCGAGCCACCGAGCTCGGTCAAGGCTTGCAGCCTCAGAGCGCCAGACCTGTGTCGGTTAAGGACGGCTTCGGCCGCCAACACAAGGAAGAACGGCGTGAACCCGGCCGACCGGCTCGGAGGGTCCAGGTTACAAGGACTCGAGGGCAGCTGGCGCCCACCGCCCCGCCGACTTCTTCAATCGGTTGAAGATTCGCGCTTGAGCCCTCAGAGGATCATGTCGTTTCGCCTTCTCGCCCGCCGTTGGTTCATGGGTGGGCGACGGACGCCCACCGACGCGATGTTGAAGTCATCGCAGAATTCGAGAAATTCTTTCCCCGTGAACCGCGTGCCATTGTCGGTGATGATGGAGTTCGGGACTCCGAACCGATAGACGATGCCGCGGAAGAAGTCGGCCGCTTGCGCGGACGTGATAGTGGCGACTGGCTTCGCCTTTATCCATTTAGTGAACTTGTCCACCGCGACGAAGAGGTGCGTGAAGCCCCCGGGCGCCTTTCTGAAAGGTCCGAGCAGATCGAGTCCCCAGACCGCAAATGGCCATGTGATGGGAATCGTCTAGAGGGCTTGGGTCAGTAGTGTGCTTGTCAAGCAAAAATTGGCACCCTTCACAAAAGTGACAATTTGTTTCTGGCGGCCACGCGGCGGCCAATAGAAACCCCGATGGAAGGCCTTACCCACGAGGGACCGTGGTGTCGCGTGGATGACCGCACACCCCGCCGTGGATGTCGAAAGCAATTCCTTGCCTTGGCTCGGTCAGACGCACTTGGAGGACCCCGAGGGACTCCTCTTGTAAAAGTTCGCCGCCAGACGAAGATTTCGCCACCGAGCGAGGCGCCGCCCTGCCGCGGTCCGAGGGAGGGTCCCGCCCGCTGCGATCGACGAGGGCTTCCTCCATCTGGTTCGACCGCGCAGCACGCCTGAGCTTGAGCCGGACGGCCAAGGCCCGGCTGATTGGTGGTTGGTTCGCCGAGCCGTGGTCCGGCCACCGCTTGGCCACCGAGTCCACGGATAGATGGTCGGTGAAGGTCGGGACGAAGATCCCATTTAAACGGGTCCCTTTGTCGAAGCGAGGTTGGCGAGGTAGTCGGCCTCGCCGCTATTGCGCCGCAGAGTCGTGGTGGAGCTCGAACCCTTGAACTTCTTCAAGCTTGCGACTTCCAAGAAGACGCTACCATGCGGGGTCTCGGCCCGAGGCCTTCATGACCTGGTCGACCACCAGCTTGAATCGCCAGATACGAAAAGCCAGACGCCGAGGTCGGCGGCGATCCGGAGACCGTTGATGAGGGCTTTCAGACGGCGACGTTATTCAGAAGGCCGAAGATCAATCGGACGCATATTGGAGCTTGTTGCCGAGTGGGGAAATGATAACGATTCCGACACCCGCCCGCTTCTGGTGTAGGATCCGTCCGGCACATCGCCCAATGCTCGGGTCTTCAAGCACCGGGGTGCTCGGCTTTGGCCCATTCAATGATTTAAGTCGGCAAGGGCTTGTAACTTAATCGCCGCCCCGGGACGAACGAAATGTCGTGGGCTGTGGAGCTCTGCGCTCACTTGGCCACCCTTCCCGAGGCGTCATGTTGCAGGATGATCTCGCTTAGCGGCGAAGTCGTTACTACGGAAACGGTGCCGGCCGGCGATGGATCGCTCTTCGCGACAAGACCGCGAGAGTAACTTCGAACTTGTGAATAGCGGGCTTTGACTCGAGAGTACTTCGCCGATGAAGTAGACCGGTCGCCGCACCTTGAGGGCACGGCTTTTTCCGCCGCCGACGACGAAGGCCAAGGCCACGACTCGGTCGTGGCGGTGACGAGGAGCAGAGGTTCACATGGCGCGGCGCCGTTAGGACCGGAGGGATGTCGAAGGCCTTCACGATCGAGGGCTTTCGAGCTTCTCGCGCCCAACTGGCGTGGTCGGACTTCCGAGCAGCTTTGTAAAGCGGCATCCCGCTGTCACGAGGCGGATACGAACGGCTCAAGGTCGCGAGGCATCCTCGTCACTTTTGACGCCTCTTCAGTCGGTAATCGCCCCATCCTCATGATCGCGAGACCTTTACCGGGTTGGCTTCGGCGTCGCTCGGATATCATGAATCCCGTGAACTTCCTTCAGGGACCCCAAGACGACTTTTCGGTTGAGTTTTATGCGAAACCGCTTGAGGTTCGCAAAGGTTTTTCGAGGTGCCGACGACAGGTCGCCGCCTTTCCTCGCTTTTGACGACGATGTCATCCACGCACACCTCGACAAACATGACGACTTGGTCATCAAAACAGCGCACATGCATCGCCGTATGTAGCGCCGTTGCCAGACCAAAGGGCATCGTTACGTGAACAAAACGAGCCGAACGGGGTGATGAAAGAAGTCGCGATGGGTCGGACTCTTTCATCAGATCCGTGATAGCTCGAGTAGGCCTGTGAAGGAGAGCGATTCACACCCTGCCGTGGAATCGACGACCGGTCGATCCGGCAAAGGAAAATGGTCTTTGGGACACGCCTTGTTCAGCCTCGTAATCAACACACATCCTTCATTGCCCTGACTTTTTTACAAGGACAGGTTGGCAAGCCACCCGGGTGGCGACTTTTTATGAACCCCGCCACAAAAGTTTGGCTACTTGTTCTTTATGAGCTCAAGGCTTTTGTCGAAACAAATAAGAAAGCGGCATGCGGCCTTGGCGCCGGCCGGATGTTGAGGGTGTGCTCTACGACTTCCTTTGGGATGCCCGCAAGATGTCTGAGGTCTTCCATGCTAAGACATCCCGGCTTGTTCGAGGAAGTCGACGAAGGCTTCCTATTTGGCGGGAGGGCGGACCCACCCAGATGGTCTTGGCTGGTCGATCATGACCCTCTTCGTGGTCTTCACGGACTAAGGATCCGCCCGACTTGTCGGAGGCAGGACTTGACCCGAGGCCCCTTCTAGAAGTTGTCGAGCTCACGGGACGCGATGACCGCCGGCTACCGCAATCGCTGGCCAAGATTGAAGGCAAGCCGAAGATGAGGCCACGAGTAATGATGCCCCGTGGCCCCGAATCTTCACTTTAGGTAAGTGTAGTTGGGGATCGCCATAAACTTGGCGAACACGGCCTCCCCAGATGGCGGTAGGATCCCGCGAACCCCACAACCTCAAAGGTGAGGTTTTCGCAGGTTCTCGCCCCCAAAGGTGACGGGCAGTCGACCGCCTAAGGGGTAGGCCTCCGCCCGGACGACGCCGTGAAAGGTGTTTTGCTTCGGTCAGCAGGTCGAGCGCTGAACTCCTGTATGCCGAAAGGCCTCAAAGATACATGATGTTGAGGCCACTACCGCCATCCATGAGGACTTTAGAGGCGCCGACCCCATGATGGGATCGACGACGAAGCGGTACCTTCCTAAAAGCGGATGTGGTCGGTGGTCTGGTCCGATCAAAGGTGATCGGAGACTCGACCATCGGAGGTACTTCGGCACCGCAGGGTCACCGGTGCACCTCGCGTAGGCAAGCTTCGCCGCTTGTCAACGAGCTCTCCTGGCCCACCGAAGATCATGAGGCATCCGCCGGCCCGGAACCCATCGCTTGCCTTTTCTTCCCCGACCGGCCGCGGGTCGCGCCCTTCCTTTACCCCGTGGTCATGGGGTTTCCGGAGAAAGCGCTTTTAGACTTCGCAGCCCGATACCTATGCTTGACGAGGTACCCGTGGTGCGGACACGGCTCTCCATCAACTTTTCGGTGGTTGGGTGGCTGCTACCGCCGCTTGTCGGGCGGCCTGGCGGGCGACGCGGTGGTCTCGGGCCTGTTTTCCTTCCGCCCCGCTTGTCTGAGTGGTCGGGAGGAGGGCAGTGCTCGAACCGACTCCGCTTGGCCTTCCCTTATCGAAGATTGCCCCCACGGCCTCACGGAGGCGTGGTTGGTGGCAATGTCAGCGCCTCCTGGTAGTCCCGGGTTTGATGCACCAACCTTATGGACCAAGGCTCGCTAGGTGCAGAGATGAACGCCCCCACGACGTCTGCGCCGATGTCGGGAGTTCATTACATCGCTGGGAGAAGCGCCGGATATAGTCCCGAGCGCCTTCTCCGATCGGCCGCTTGTAGCTTTTGAGGTCTCAGAGTTCCTGTGGCGCTTTGTAAGTGCCTCGAAATTTCCGACGAAGACGTTCTTCAGTCGGCCTAGTTCCCGATGGTCCCGGTAAGGATATCGAGCCAGTGCTCGAGCCGAGTCCGCCAGTAAATGGGGAGGTATCGATGATAAAAGATCATCAGATTCCGGCCGACAGCAGCCGTAGTCTTCCACCAAACACCGGGTTCGCCGCCCTGTACTTGGCGGCGTTAATCGGTGCTCGAAATGGGTGGGAAATTCCGCCGATTTAATCTCCCGAGAGAATGCTTGGGGCCCCGCCTCTAGGTTCGGATTTGCCGCGCCGCCGCCACCGTTTCACGACCATGAAAGGCCGATCGGGCGACCGCCTTTTTTATGCGCGCCGAGGGTGTCGCGTAATCGTGGGCGCGCCCGAGGCGCCGACGGCCGGAGTGTAGGAGGCCCGGCCGCCCAATGCGGGCGCGGTTTTTGCCGGCCATGGCGGGTCTGCTCGCGCCCGAGTGTGACCTCGAGTGTTGAGTGCTGGGGCGGCGACATGTCAGACAAAGAACAGGTTTCTACCAGCTCCCGGAGGTGCCGAGTAGGTAGCCCCGCCTCGGCCTGCTCGCCTGGGATGCCATGAGCAAGATCGCGGGCCGCAATGCCAAGTTTTGGCTAGGAAGGGGAAGCACGGAGAGCGACCACCGCCGCCATTGTCTTGCCAGACTGGCGCTGGCCGACGACGCCTGGTGCTGTGTGGGGCACAAGCCGGCTCGGCCCGACGGGTCGACCTTGCCTTGCTGTCCGCCGCCCTTAACTCCAGCCTCCCCGCCGAGAAGCTCGCCATGGTGGGTCCGAGGAGACCCATGTTGGTCGTGGGCGACGCCTCGCCCCAACAAGATTTGAGCAGCCATGGGGGCTTGGCTCGGGAAGTAGCGCCGATCGATTAGCTATGTCGACCACGCTGCATTCGTGGAGTATGGTCCTCCCAAGATAGCTCCGCCGAGGCGTAGTCGCTCTCGGAGGGTTTCGGATTTTCGTGGAAGGAGGTCGGGCGACAGCCACCATTGCCACTTAAATGCAGCCTACGGAGGCGGTGGCGCCACGCCACAGCTGCTGGTTTCTCCCTGAATGGCGCCGCCTCAAGTCGAGTTTGTCGAGGCTGTTGGCGACGAGGTCCAGCGCCTGGGGGCTCGGACAAAAGCGGCGGAAGAAGGACGAGTTCTCCTCGCTGCATGCTACACCCCGCCCAAGAAGGAGAAAGAAGATCTCTACAAATGTCTCCAAAGTATTAAAGTTCCATCCGCTACTCCGCGAACATTAAGAAGCTTGTGTCTATGGATGATTTGAAGTTGTTGGGCATGAAGTCCCATGATCGCCATGTCTTGATGACCCAAATGCTCCCGGCTGTAATCCCAAATATTCTCCCGAGAGGATGTCAGTTGGCAATCACAAAGTTGTGTTATTTCTTCAATGCGATCTCCCGCAGTTATTGACCCCGATGTACTAGACAACTTACAGAGTGAGGTGGTGCGCACTCGTGTCACCTTGAGATGCATTTCCACCGCCGTTTTTTGACGAATGGTCCACCTTGTTGTTCGCCTTGTCGAGAGATCAAGATATGTGGACCCGCTTCCTACATTACATGTATCCGCTCGAGAGGTACATGGGTATATTAAAGTCGACGTGAGGAATCGGTCGGCTCGAGGGTAGTATTGTTGAAGGTTATGGACCAAGAGGTTATTGAGTTTTATGTGGACTACCCGGGTAAAAGACAAGCAATCGGTGTTCCCAGATCTCGTCATGAGGGCAGACTTGTCGGTAAAGGAACCGTTGGTCCAAACTAATGAGTCCGAGGTTTGATATGTATTGCAAGGCGATTTCACAGCCTTGCGTAATAGCATAGAAGTTCGCCCATACATCGAGCAAAGATAAGTTGATATTACGGAAGAGAATCCATAAATGGATGAGCTTTCCATCGCGACAAGAACATAATGATCGATTCCTCACATGGTTCAAAGAAAAGCGAGGTCTCTCTTTATCGAGAATGTAAAATGGTTGGTCGACGGACCAAGATTTAATGTACGTATATGGCAGGGTACGATATTAATGGTTACACCTTTTACACCGAGAGTCAAGATGCCAAGAGTACTGGCCCAAAACAAAGGTGTGAGTATAAATGCTTTCTCCGATGATCATCACTGAAAGCAGCTTCCCCAACCGCAATGAACTCCTACTATGGGATGATCAAGAAATTTGGGAGCTCGACACGGAATATACCAAGTTCCATTGTTCGATAAGTGGGTACGACTTCCACATGGAGTGAAGGTCGACAAGAGAGGCTTTACTATTGTGGATCTCAAGAGACTCGCCACAAAGATGATCCGCTTGTCCTGCGGCAAGCAACTCAAGTCTTTTACGCGCGATCCGCCAATCCAAGGTTGCACGCCGTTCTTCATGGCAAGAGACGGATCGTGAGGAGTTGAAGATGTTGTAGATGAAGAAGAGTATAACCAATTCGATGAGATACCTTCATTTGCAGATGGGGCTTGTTTTAGCGGGATGACGACACACATGGAGCCAATTACATGCGAGTAGATCATCATGAAGGGCGATTGTAAATAAATGGACTATTATAATGTATGTAAAATAGTATTGTAAATCCAAGGTGATTAATTGCTGTTTGGAGGCTTCGATGGAAATGCATGCAATTTCTCTTTATGCCTGCACTTTGTGCCATAATTTGTGAAAGAAAATTCCATTTGATGAAATTATTGTTGGGAAAGCTTGTAAATAGTCGAAAGTTCATTTCGAAATTTTCGACAATTCCAGATTAATTTGAAAAAGTTTTGACTTTTCTACGCTTTTACGCACAAATCATGTCTACTTAAATGAATTTTGGCATATTTCTTGAATGACGCCGCTTCCAAAAATTATTTTATGAAAAGTTTTGCAAGATCCGAAATATGTTTCTCGCAAAATTTCTAATAATTTCAACAATGTATGACAAAGTTATGGCATTTTCTCTTTGATGAAATGCTGAAAATTCAGAACTTGCGAGATGTCCGAAAGGAATAGTGCAATAAACTACATCGTGTCGGTTTTATTAAAAAAGTGATAATCGACGACTAACATCGTTGTTCTATTAGACAAGCGATGATCAAGCATCAAGACGGTTTTCTTAAAAGAGTGATACTAATTGTGAAGCATCAAGACGGTTTTCTTAAAACAAAGGATACTAATGATAAAGAATCAAGATGTCGGTTTTATTAAAAAGTGATACTAATGACTAACATCGTTGTTTTATTAGAAAAGTGATGATAAAGCATCAAGATTTGGTTTTATTAAAAAGTGATACTAATTGTGAAGCATCAAGATGTCGGTTTTCTTAAAACAAAGGATACTAATGATAAAGAATCAAGATTTCGCTTTTATTAAAAAGTGATACTATTGACTAACATCGTTGTTTTATTAGAAAAGTGATGATAAAGCATCAAGATCGGTTTTATTAAAAAGTGATACTAATTGTGAAGCATCAAGTCGGTTTTCTTAAAAGAGTGATACTAATGATAAAGAATCAAGATTTCGGTTTATTAAAAAGTGATACTAATGACTAACATCGTTGTTTTATTAGAAAAGTGATGATAAAGCATCAAGTCGGTTTTCTTAAAAGAGTGATACTAATGACTAACGCATTCTTAAACCCTACCCATAACCATTCGCTAAGAAACGCTTCCACGCTTAACCCTAGCCGCTCGAGTGCCCTCCCGCCGCTGCCGCCGAGGACGCCTCACTTTGGGATTCCGGTCTTCAAGAGCATCACCGCCGCCATCTTCATCGCCTCCTCGCGTGCCGCCGACGCCAACGCCGAGGACGCCCCACGCCACCCCCACACCGCTTCGACGACGACGCCGCTTCTACTCCCGGTGTTTAGCTCGTCATTCCAATACGACTTGAGTCCTCGATTCATTGTAAGTTTTTTCAGACATCGTGCATTTGTTTCTTGCCGATGGAGGGAGGGGTATTGCTCGTGATGATAATAGGGTAATTAATGATAGAGACAATTTGTCTTGTGAATGAGGCCTTAAACTAGTAGACTTACATGCTTTAGAAGTTTTGATTCAATCAACGCATGAAAGTCTCAAGTACATGTTTAGTTCAATTTGTTCATCCGTGATTAAGTTAATATGTTCCAAAGAGACTCAATTTGGCTCATTTAGCTTTGTGATCTGCCGCAGTGACTTCTTTAGTTCAATTAACTCGCCGATCGAATTGTGTCGATGAAGTATTCATCTATCGCTGATTTTTCTATCGCTAATTCAATTGTTAACATAGTGGGTGATCACAGATTAGCTTTGTTGTTCGGTTGGTATATTTGATATACATCGATCCGATTATATATATTGTTCGAACTTAACTCGTTAGTTAAGACTTCAATTGCGTTGACTTTTATTGTCAATTCTTGTTGTGCATGATAAGGTGGTAAGGGTTTGAGGCCTTATTTACTAGATTGATTGTTTTGCCGATTTAGATTGTAGTTGAAGGTTTATAACCTTCAAATATACCCAAATTCTCGAGAGCAATCATTCATAAATACTCCAAATTGCCATAGTAGACATGATTCTTCTCATGAATGCTATAGTCTGCATAATTTATTTCGCCTTCTCAATTATGTCAATATGGTCATTTTTGAATCATGTATATGAACTCATATCGTTATATGGAATAAAAATTAAAACTTGCTCTTATACTCGATTCTCTTCTATAGTGTTGAAGTTTCTTATCTTCATTTAGACCCTCAAATCTGAGAGCAATTATTCATATTACATATTACCTCTATAGTGCCATAGTAGACATGATTCATTTTATAGATGACATGTTGATGCCTTTTCGTAATCTGTCACCATATGTTTACTTTCAGATATTACTTTTGTTTTTATCTCAAAGATATGTTAGAGTTTAGGTTATGTGAACCTACGCCTCCTGCTCGAGAGTGCTTATTTATAAATATTTGGAATAGCATATTCATAAGCAAGCGCCTTGAATTGTCCACGTTTTTGAGTTAGAGGATATGGTTCGGGCAAGTTCTGAGCTATGTTGTACAACCAGAGTTGATTTCGTAGCGTTTCCTGGTGTTCTCCGGATACACACCCTCTTGACTGTTGTCGAGACGTATCCGGAGAACAAGGGGAGATGTCGCCAAATTTTCTCCGGTTGTACAACGGCTTAGGAACTTGCTCGAACCACATATCCTCGAATGGGATTAGGACCAAACCTATTTAGAGATTAGGGTTATCGCTGGTGCGATTTAGTTGGTCAACAGATATTGCATGTTATGTCGCTACTAACTTGACCTTCTTGTGTTGCTATTCTTGCGTTAGTACATTAATGCTCAAATTCTCTGTTGATGTTGTGAAATCTGAAACTTGTTGGTGTAAGTAAACATCCGCTAGTGCTAAATTCACTTGTCATATGGAATGGGTTTTGTTTTTTATCCGAGCGAGAGGTTAGAGTTTAAGTTGCGTGAACCCACATGTATCCGTCAATTTAGAGATTAGAGTTATCATTCCAACTTATTAAGTTGGTCAATAGATAGACTTTTGTTGGAACAATTGCATACTATGAATTATCTGTTGATCCTTTACAAGATTTATTGTCAAGTGCATATAGTAGCTTCAAATTGCTTTCTCTCATGTCACACATATGACCTTATCGATAAGAAAACTCAAAATGTCGCAACTAGAGAGCATCGCTCGTCGCTGCATGTAGTAGAAGGTGCCGCCAGGGCCGAAAGCATGGTTCCAATTACTCAAGGGCGAGTAAGGTGAGGAAGACCCGAGGACCAAACAAAGGGGCTACAGGAGAACGCCGCAGTTCTCCGCTTCAATGCTACGGGTCTCGAGCCCTCCTAAGTACATGGGGCGATACGGTCATTTCTTGGCCAATTGGTGAGGAGAGAGTGCCCATAACAATTAAGGATTGGAGAAAGGAAGTCACGAAAGCGTAAGAATCGGTTGTGGGACGAGGTTAAGAGTAAATGGATTATAGAGGAGGACGATGAACCCACAGTGAGACGGTACGCCTTGAAGAGGATGGGTGTGGCCTTGAGGCACTTCAAGACCCTTATGCACAGCGAGTACGTGCGGAAAGGCCGTACACCATTCGAGAAGTATCCATTTGTGACCCCTGATGTTTGGGCGGAGTTCACGAGGATGAAGGGTACGCCCGAGGCAGAGTAGCTGAGAGAGAGGAACCCGCACCACCTCAGACAAAGTGCTATGAGGGAAGAAGGCAGAGGGCGCGACAAGCCGAGGAGTGCGCCACTCCGGACGGTGATGCCTTACTCCCACATATCTCGAGGATCGCACGCAATCGGGTATTAGCGAGACAAAGAAAACTCGACGGGCAGCTTGTAGTTACAAACCTCGCTACCGCCAAGTCGTCTCTACCATCGTAAGACATCTAACTTAGTACAATACAATTGACCCAACTTGTTGTATTTCAAATCTAATTCAGACTCGCTTATTACAGAAGAGGTAAGCCAAATGAAAAGAACAGGGACCTTCTGAGCCAAGGGTCGCAGGACATCCTATCGTCTCATGATCGGAAGTCCGACCATAAGGGCGGTGCTTGCCGAGGGGCGGATACACGAAGAAGTCCTACTTTCAAGATGACGCTCAGATCAAGGTCATGGCAGCACGTGAGGAGCGCCTCAAGGACACACTAAGGGAGCAAATGAGGAAGGAGATTAAGGAGGAGATGAGGGGAGATGACACGACGTGAGGAGGAGATAAGAGGAGATGATGGCACGGAGGATCGCTCGAGGGCCGAGATGATGGCGATGATTTCCCAGTCGAGCCAAATGCCCTCGATCATCATAGAGAAGTTCGTGCCCGACCTAGCAAAGTGCGGTTCCAAAAATGATAAGACCGGTCCCCGGTGAAGGTAATAATTAATTTTTCCGAGTTAAAGCTACGAGTGTAACTCCCGCAATGTTTTTCCTCGTTGTACACTTCTTGCGGTGCTGCAAGTGCCACCACCATCATGACGGAGGATGGATTTCCGTCGAGGTCTGCGCTGGGTTGCATTTCCATGCAACGAGACCGACACTATGCATGGTCAGCCTGTGGGGAAGGGCTACATGAGGGTGCAGGTGGACTACGTCCACGAAGACTTCTTATCACATGTGCTCGATTTCCCCCCCAATGAAGATATCACCACTCTCGGGCAAGCACGTATGTCGTTCATCAAGTGGCCCACGACGGGTGTCGTACTGGTCAAGGTAAAAAGTCCCTCCACGTCTTCTCTACCATTCCAGTACTACTGCAGTAAGTTAAATATATGCGTGCTTTGTAGGTTCCTCCTCCGCCGCTCCCGCCTCCTGCTCGATCCCGCCTCCTGCTCCTCACTGCTGGCCGATCCTGCGCTGATCCCGCCTCTGCTCCAGCTCCTGCGCTTGCGCCTCCCCGCCTCCTGCGCCTCGTAGAACCACAGAGGCCTCCGAGACTCCCAGAGAACCACAGGAGGCCTCCGAGACTCCTTCCGCCAAGAGGGCAAAGCTGACAGAGGCCACAATGCCCCTTGAGGTACCTGAAAAGCCCACTGCCCCGACCTCGGAGACTCCTTCGGCCCAGAAAGAAAAGTCAGCACAGGCCACAGGCACCCTGTATGATTATAAGGCCTACGAGCATGGAAAGCCCCTGATTGCATCGCACAAACTGAATGATCTAGGAAAGTGGACTCGCCTCCTCCATGGATGGTACCTTGATAAGTTGAAGGGGGGAGAGCGTCGAGTCGACTTCAACGTGAAGTATAAAAAGGTACATTTTCACCGTGAGGAGCATGGAACATTCCCGCCGCTTTTGAGGATCTATTCGTGTGTACCAAATGAAAGCCGCCGATATTTCTACTTTACGATCATGGACGCCTGTGAGTATCACACCATATAGCTTGCGCCATGACTTTTATAGGATTTTGCATTATGTTTTCTCACTTTCAACACGAGTTGCGTGATAATGAGACAACGAGCCGTGACGCATCTACACGGTTGGGTTTGTCGACCCGAGCTTGTGTCTCGCGACCTTGGCTAGGCTTCAACCGAGTTCGTTGCTAGCTACATCAAGGGGTATTGCAAGTCGAGTCAAGAAGGACTTCATTGTATTGCCGCACTCACGAGGAATAACTAGTACTTTTCGATTCAATTACTTGTATGCACTTAAAACCGTATGTGAACTTATTTCCTTGCACTACATTTTATTTAATAAGCAACCATTGGGTTCTACTCGTCCTCGTCCGAGTGAAAACACAGTCTACACATTTAACTCGATTGAGAAGAGACCGATGGCATCTGTGATCAAGCCTCCTTTGCACAAGTAAGCACATTATTGTAACCTAACACATCGAGGAATTTAACTACGTTTATTTTTTTACTCAATGGTGCTCTCCAATGTATGCGAGGGTTTCTCGGACTATGTCGATGAAGGAGGGCCGACGACGACAAAAGGGCAAGACACCGCAAAGATAAGCGATTTAAGGTACAAGTGCCTAGCATATATATGATTAATTTTTTGACATCTAATCTTCGTGGGCTGAATTTCTTTTCTCTCTTCACAATGCCATCAAAGGCAGCGGTGACCATTATGCTTCTATGTCATGCAAGACATGCTCATCGTGGTCGGCAACTCACAACTTTTCCCTAAGGTATATGTACGTGCATAATAATATACTTAGCCTTTTACATAGAAATTTTGAAACTGAAATTAATACAGTCATTTCATTTTTGCGTAAGATCAATATCCCCGTAAGAGTTTAGACAAAGAAAGCACTCAACAATTTACGAGACCACTTATGCGATTGGTCTGGTTAGAAGTTATATCAGAGGATGGCAGGTTTAGAGATCTTGAAGCATCCTACTAGTCCATATGAAAACAATATTAATAATATATGTCAATTTGATATGTATCAGAGGAAGTCCATGTCTTGATTGTCAAGCATGTTTGAGTTGTATATTGTGAGCGACTATGATATATATGTGTTGTAATTAAAGCGTTTACGTTACGTGAATGTGATATATGCATCCCGTGTTACATTCGTGAATATGATGATATATATTGTGCATTCTTATTGAGAATGTAATCTGTGCTTTTTGGAGAATTTGCAAAATGGCACACCCAATGGGTCATCGAATCAGTTCTTTAAGGAAGTGATTCGATGACCCCTCATTAGAATCGGTTCTTTAAGGGAGTGATTCGATGACCCTCATCGAAATCGGTGTCATCGAATCACTTTTCTTAAAGAACCGATTCGATGACGGGTCATCGTAATCACTTCCGAAAGAACCGATTCGATGAGGGGTCATCGAATCATTTCCTTAAAGAACCGATTCTGATGAGTGGGTCATCAGAATCATTTCCCTTAAAGAACCGATTCTGATGACATTTTATCACGATCGGGTCAAAACCGATTCTGATAGCTTCACCTCATCACTATCTAAGGACATCGTATCGCCACTAGAACCGATTCTAATGCTAAAAAAGAACCGATTCTGATGTGTCGTTCTGTAGTAGTGGCGTATGAAAAAATTATTACAAAATGATTATCACAATATCGGAAATGTGCTAATAACCGTTGGAGAAAGAAATTTCTGGTAAATGATTGGCTTCTTCACCCAGCCCTAAGTCCAAAAACTGTGGGAAATGGCTTTCTTGGATTCCCAATCACCTCCTATTTGGAATTATGAGCTACATCTAGTCTTACGGGCCGGCTTTCACTTTGTGGTTCCCACATTTCCGTTAAAATATGGAAAATTACATTGTACAAACTTCATATAAAAATCAACGTACAGTACTAAATAAATAAATAAACAATTAGTAATGATATAAGGGTGCAGTTGTGAAGACCATGGATCTCATCCAAATCCCATGATGCATACCATGGTTTGAGAAAAAAAAGAAGAAAAACCTCCGTATTGAGAACTTTATTTGGTCTTTCGTCGTCAGGTTCTACAGTAGGCTGAATTTCATGGAGGCTCTATAGGGGAGCACACATCACAGCTACTCCCTTCAGTCATAAATAGTTATTGTTTTGGACATTAACATGGTCTCCAAAATATAGTTTTAATCACTATTTTAGATTATAATACATATATAAAATCCAATAAAATTATAATATTATAAAAGTACTTTTCGAAACAAATCTATATATATGATTTTTATGTATTCAATTTAAATATTGAAGAAGATAGATGTTACCAGTCAAATTTTTAAAAGTTTGATCATCACTGTATCTAAAACGATACCTACTTACCACTAGTCCACTAGAGGATCATGTCCTGTCGCTGGCTCTATGCGGTGGATGTCATGGAGGCTACAGGGAAGCGGAAACCGGAGCTAGCATGTCCTATACATAACTACTGAATTAGGCGTAAATTATTTCGTGAAATGTATTAATTAGTTGGACAAAAAATCTATCTAGTTTGTGACATATTCAAGAAATAACCACTTTTTTCTTCCCGAACCTGTAAAAAGCAAGAGTGGGGTCACGGCTCACGAGACCATGACGACCGTATGCGCAACTTAATTATGATAGCACTGTGTACATGAGAGGTTACTCTATACGCTCAAGTGAGGTTAATGTATGCTGAGATCCAGTGACTTGTTTTTCTGAATCTGCCTTTTTTGGTAACGAGTATTCTCTCCAAAGAATCAAGCAATTGCTAATGAATGTATACCTTATATTATAGCAGGGAGGATTGGCGCCCTTCCAGCTATGCTACGTCACTTTTTTCGTGATGAGGTCCTCTAGAAAATTTAAAATCGTGTTTAGATCCTTTGATCGATTTTTAATAGGAAAATCAAAATTACGTTTAGATCCCTCTGCGGTTTACGTACAGATCCTCCAGCGGTTTTTAGCAGAATGGACCTAAAAAGAAACAAAATTACGTTTAGATCCCAAGAAATCGGTTTTTAGCATATTGGATCTGAAGAAAAATAAAAATACGTTTAGGTTCCTCTGTGGTTTTCTAAAAAAAAAACCACAGATTTACCGATGGTTTATAGCAGTCCACAGATTCGCTGATGGGTCCTAACAACCTTTTTTTTTAAAAAAAAAGAAAATCAGAGTTACGCAAAAAACAAAAATACGTTTGTTTTCTAAAAAATAAAAAACTATAGATTCGCCGACGGTTTATAGCAGTCTACAGATTCACCGGCGGGTGCTTACGACCCTTTTTTGAAGAAAAAACAAAAAAATAGAATTACTAAAAAAAAATACGTTTAGGTCCCTCCATGTTTTTCTCCTAATTTTTTTAGAAATATCCGTTAGACTAAATTTCACATGACGCGTAGCGCGACGAAATTTCGCACGACATAGCGTAGCGCCTTGCCATGGCTAGTACGTCGAATCATCAGGAAATTTGATGTCCTGAGAATTTTAATTACTAAAGAGTGTTTTTTTTCGGTTCGTAATGTCTGACGTACCTGACCCGCACACTTCCAGCAAACTACCGACAAAATATCAGCATCAAGCGCACACATCAAAAAATAAATTGCGCCTTGAAAATGACAATTAGACCAAGTATTGTGCTCTAAGTATTTCGTTTGTAGATTCCTAAATGTACTTTAACCAAGGTATTAACTAATTGAGCGCATATTCCAGATACTCACTTCAACATTACAAGGTCAAGTGACTGGAAATGATATACAAACTAAGTTTATCTACACTTTCAAGTACTCAAAAGATCTCCAATCCGAACATTAAAATGCTCTGCGAGGATGAACACTGAAATTGAGTCATCAACCACTATCACAACCACTATCACAAGAACATGCACGTACAGGGTGTACATATAGCTCCACTTCCGGAAACTAACCAACATTAAAATATATAGCTGTTGTGTACAATCAGACTGTCTGGCCAGTTGGATCATCTAACCATGTGTAGATTCTCGAGAGAACAATTTCTTCCAAATTGATCCGAACAATGTTCTGATCCACTCGGATCATCCAATTCCCAATAAAATTTTTAGAACATATCCTCTATTGAATTAATCTGATTGGTAGTCTAATCCACCTGGTTCATCTGACTCCCACTGAAATTTCCACTATATGTCCTTTATTGCATTGATCCGACTAGTGATTTGATCCAGCCAGATCATTCGACTCATCCGGATCATCTGACAGCTATTAACATTTTCTGGCCAAGTTTCGAAATTCCATATTGAGTCCAATTTTAGCATCCTCAGTTGGTTTCTTGGTTCTCTCTGACTAAATATGAGTTAAAGAGATTTAGTGTGCATCACCACGTCACGCGGCAGCATGATGGTGTGAGGCTGTGAGGTTGCTCGGGAGCGCGATGGTGATCACGAAAGAGGCCAGCTCTCGCCCAGGGATAGAGCGCACTAAACTTAGGGGGCTATGAAGAACCTAACGGACCTAGCACGAGGACCAAGGGTCACCAGAGCTTCGCCGGTGACATGCAGCTGCGGTGGTGCCTTGGGCGGCTAAAGTGAAATCTTAGTAAACTACCGTAAACTCAAAATCTAACTAGCACGTGAGAATCTAGGAGCTACTAGAAGCTTAATGAGAGGTTGGCAACGACAGAAACAGTCGGCAGCAGGGGTCGATCCACTATTGGGGCTGGTTGGGACGACAGCCCAACCTCTGGTCGGCCGAACCTCTTTCCTCCTAGTATCTCTAACGACAGAAAGAAAGCAGAGACATGGCGTCATGGCGGCAAATCGGTAGATTTAGGAATTGGCAAATGGGAGTAAGATGTAAGAAGAAAAGTAAAAAACAATACTAATAGGCAATGGGCCATCAAAATTAGTCACGGGTTCCCTTACTCTCATTGGTTTTCACCTGATACACTACTCGGCATTCTTTACTGTAGCGCGGCACCAGGAGTCCGAGAGACGAACAATGTCAGTGTTGCCTTGCAGGCGACAGACCAATGCACGGGCGGGCATGACCACGCGGTGGGTGGCCGATTTGTGAGAACTCGCCGCGGCACGCCAGCATCGACAGACGCCTGAAACCTGGAGTCAAGGGCATCAGGCATGCACCAGGGCTAGGGCAGGCGGGCAGCCGATAGACGGCAGAGGCCTGAGAAGAGTTATCGGCCACTCAGAGTGCGGGGCAGAATGTGCATCGCTAGAGGAGCGCCGGCAGAATGTGCATCACCAGCTGGAGCGCTGGGCAGAACATGCATTGTTGGGAGCTAGGCAGAACGCGCATCACTAGAGGAGAGGAATCGGCCACTCAGAGCGTCTTCTAGTCGGTGGCCGAACACGCATCTCCAGAGCCCAGAGAGGAACTGAGGCTCGTTCCGTCCAGCGGCGGCCAAACGCGCATCGCTAGAGCCCAGATAGGAAACAAGACGATCGGTAAGGAGGAGCGAATGAGAACGAGGAGCTTCTCAGCTTCATATTGATCGCTAGGATAATGACACCAAAACCAGACTAATTCGCTAGCGCCATTGATTTCTTTGCTCGGTATAAAAAAAATTGCCCCAAGCCCCAATGTAATGCCGCATGCCTGAATGCCTTTTGTTGTGATAACTGATGTCTGATTTTTATATTCTATTGCCCCAAGTCTATATTCTATTGATTGATTGATATTTTTATCTCTCTAATTTAATATGTATGAATTTGGAATTTGGTTGGCAATAGATCGATAGATGTAACATTAGTATGCTTATGTTGAGTTAGAACTTCAACATAGGAGTCCTATCTCTATTTTTATCCTGGATTCGCCACTGGTCGGCAGTGCTGAGGTGATGGAGAGCAGAGATGGCGCCTATGATTGCATGGTATTGGTAGATCTGAATGATGGAAAAGGCTACAAAAAGAAGCGCATTAGCTTGCATGCAAGGTTGCGATGGTAGAACCAATCAAAGGCTCACAGGAACGGTGAAGAATGGCAAAAATGGCAGTGACAGCCAGAAACAGAGGAACATGACCTCGTTGACCCACTGTTGGATATGATGGGATCGAAAAAGGGAAAAGCATAAGTGTAACATGGAACACAAGATGACGCAAGCAGCGTGAAGCCTAACTCACCAAAACACTTGGAACGCGGGGGTTGACGCACCTGTTGGGAATATATGGGCTAAGCCCACAAATATTTAAGAATAATTCCAACTAAATCTTGAAGGTCCATCGTATGGAGAAGGTGTAAACTCTTTAATACTATATTGCTAGTTGAAGTGAAGCAACACTAACTTAGAGGGTGTTTGGGACAGCTCCAACTCCACCAAAATCTGTGGAGTTGGTGGAGCAGGGTATTTCTAGCTCCAGAAATTTATGGAGCTGAAACTGTGGGTACATTAAGAGTGTTTAGCTAGATCATCTTGTTTACATTTTAGGCTAAAAATATAAACTTAATTCACTTTATTTTAGTCTATAAGTTTCAGATCTGAGCTGAAACTGGGAGCTGGAGCTCTCCCAAACAGGGCCTTAAATAGTGGAGTATGACAGGGCCTTAAATAGTGGAGTATGCTCCATCCCACTAGTTTATGTGGGAGAGAAAGAGAAGAACCTACGCTCGCCTCACCTCGCTGAGCTTGAGCATGGGCCAGGGCAAATGGTCCACCAAAATCTGGTCCAGTAGCTTGCGCAGGCGTGGCCTCCTTTTGCAGTTTTTTTTTTCTCTCCGAAAAATCCATGGTTCGTTACAAGATATGGAAACTACACCATCCTTTGATTTCACGAACTTTTTCAATATATACCATGTGGGCTTTCGCCTGAGAAAAGAATAGAAAACGCTAGGGTTTTGCCTCTTTCTCTCTGCTGTGCTGCCTCCGATTGGTTGCTCTGTCCCGCTGCGCCAGGGTGCACTGGTCATCAGGAGAGCAAGTCTCCGAAATCCGTCGCTCTTGAGATTCTATACCGGAGAGGGTGAATAAGGTTTTTGGGAAGCGCTCGGCGCGACTGCTCGTGATCTACTTCCTCTTCGTTCGTGATTTGTCTCGCTTTCTGCATCGTCGCGATGGGGTCCTCTGCTTCACTCACGCTTCTAGTTCTGTTCAAGAAGACCGGTACGTGTCGATGTCTTCGCTATTTTCAATCTTATTGATACTATTTTCTAGTATATTAGAGGGACATATGTGTAGTATGGTTACATGCATGTCTACAATATACTTGTGCTTAATATATAGGCCCCTCGATCAGTTTGTGTTCATGAATTATCTACTGTTCGATTTATACCTGAAAGTGCTAATTTATCCAGCAATCCAAAAACCTTATTTTAGACACTTTGGTTTATCGATGGCTAGATTTGCCGATGCACTGAGGCCGGAAAAATTTTTCGATGTGCATTTTAAGAGATGCCAAGTCAAAATCACTCTATGGCTTACAGCTAGAACATCTACTAGGTTGCAGCTGGCAAATCTGAAGGAACCCTTACTCCTGAAAAGGAAAAAGTGTTTAAGGATGCCACCACACTCTTTGTAGGAGACGTTCTTAGCGTTCTTACCGACCGTGCGTGTGATGTGTACATGCACATAATAGACACGAAGGAGCTGTGGGATGCACTGAGTTCTAAATTCGGTGCACCAGACGCTGGTAGTGAATTGTATGTCATGGAGCAGTATCACGACTACAAGATGGTTGATAACTGCTCTGTGGTCGAGTAGGCCCATGAAATACAGTGTATTGTGAAGAAACTCGAACTCCTTAAGTGTACCTTACCTGACAAGTTTGTGACAGGGGGCATTATTGCCAAATTACCTCCTTCATGGAGGATTTTGCCACTATTCTGAAACATAAGAGACAAGAAATCTCTGTTGAGAGTTTGATTGTGTCTCTTGATGTTGAAGAGAAAGCTTGGACTAAGGATGCACCTGCGAAGGGAGTTGAGGGACTATCTAACACTAATATGGTGCAACAGCACGGCAAGAACAAAGGGAAAAACAACAAAGCCAAACAGACCACAAACTTCAAGAAGAAGATGATGAACAAAGATGACATGCCTTGCTATGTGTGTAGTGAGACTGGACATTGGGCTAAGAAGTGTCCTCACTACAAAGGTAGAAAGGCTGATCAAGGAGAAAACTCAAAGTCTGTCAACGTGACCATTGGCAACACTGGAGATGGAACTTCTGGGTATGGTAATTTACCTACTGTTCTTTCAATGAGTCAGTCCACCATCTGGTGGATTGATACTGGTGCTAATGTGTATGTGTGTGATGATAGATAAATGTTCTCTTCTTACCAGGTCGTTCGGGATTTCTCCGTCCTAATGGGGAATGGGTCACATGCTTCTGTTCGTGGTGTTGGCACGGTAGATCTGAAGTTTACTTTGGGGAAGATCGTGCAACTGAAGAATGTGCATCATGTCCCTTCAATAAATAAGAAACTGGTCAGCGGTTCCCTTCTTTGTTGAGATGGATTCAAAGTGGTGTTTAAGTCTAATAAAGTAGTCATGTCAAAACATGGACTTTTTATTGGCAAAGGCTATGAGTGCGGAGACTTGTTTTGCTTTTCCCTTTCTGATTTCTGCAATAAAGTTGTGAACCATATTTGTGACAATTCTAATGGAGGTGAGGCTAATGTTTGGCACTCACGGTTATGTCACATCAATTTTGGTTGTATGTCTCGGCTTGCCAATATGAATTTAATTCCAAATGTTACTTCTGTCAAAGGTTCTAAGTGCCAAAGCTGTGTGCAATCTAAGCAACGTCATAAGCCTCAAAAGGTAGCCGAGGAGAGACATTTGGCACCATTAGAACTCATACATTGAAATCTTTATGAAATGAATGGTGTGTTGACAAAGGGTGAAAAAAGATATTTCATGACTCTGATTAATGATGCTTCTAGATACTGCTATGTATATCTATTGAAATCTAAATATAAGGCTTTAGACTACTTTAAAATCTATGAGGCAGAGGTTGAAAACCAATTGGAAAGAAAGATCAAAAGACTTAGGTTGGATCATGGTGGAGAGTATTTCTATAATGATTTTGATTTATTCTGTAAGGAACATGGAATTATTCATGAGAGGACACCTCCTTATTCACCCCAATCAAATGTGGTTGCCGAAAGGAAGAACCGCACTCTAACTGATTTGGTTAATGCAATGTTAAACACCACGAGATTATCTAAGGTGTGGTGGGGGGGCCTATTGACCTCGTGTCATGTTCTGAATAAAGTTCCTTCTAAGAATAAAGAGAAAACCCCATGTGAAGAATGGGAAAGGAGAAAACTGTCACTCTCTTACTTGCGCATTTGGGGGTGCTTGGCGAAAGTCAATGTACCAATAACTAAAAAGCGCAAGCTTGGACCTAAGACTGTGGATTGTGTCTTTCTAGGATATGCTCATCGCAGCATTGCCTATAGGTTTTTAGTAGTGAAATGGGAGGTACTTGACGTGTTTGTTGATACAATTATGGAGTCTCGAGATGCAACCTTCTTTGAGAGTATCTTTCCAATGAAAGATGTACATAGCACTTCTAGCCAAACTCCTGAGGTAATTCTTGAACCAACTACTCAAACTGAATATCTTGAGCAAATACATAAGAAAAATCCAAAGGAGGATGACAGTGAGGCTCTAAGGAGGAGTAAAAGACAAAGGACAACTAAATCCTTTGGTGATGACTTCATTGTGTACCTTGTGGATGATACTCCCTGGTGTATTTCAAAAGCTTTTGCATCTCTAGATGTAGACTACTAGAAGGAAGAAGTCCATAGTGAAATGGATTCTATTCTTGCTAACGGTACTTGGGAAGTCACAGATCTTCGTCATGGTTTTAAACCTGTGGGTTGTAAGTGGATATTCAAAAAGAAGCTTAGGCCTGACGGTAGTATTAAAAAGTATAAGGCTCGGCTTGTGGCCAAGGGTTATACCCAAAAAGAAGGCGAAGATTTCTTTGACACTTATTCACCTGTCGCTAGATTGACTACTATTCGAGTTCTACTTTCCTTGGCTGTCTCGCATGGTCTTCTCGTTCATCAAATGAATTTTAAGACAGCTTTTCTTAATGGAGAGTTGGATGAGGAAATTTACATGTAACAGCTTGATGTATTTATAGTGAAAGGTCAAGAAGGTAAGGTATGTAAGTTGTTAAAATCTTTGTATGGTCTGAAACAATCTCCTAAGCAATGGCATGAGAAGTTTGATAGAACTTTATCATCTGCGGGCTTTGTTGTTAATGAGGCTGATAGGTGTGTATATTCGCCATGGTGGGGGTAAGGGAGTTATTTTGTGCTTGTATATTGATGACATATTCGAATCTTAGTGTAATTACAGAGGTCAAGTCTTTCCTATCTCATAGTTTTGATATGAAAGATTTGGGAGAGGCTGACATAATTTTGAACATCAAACTAATCAAAGATGAGAGTGGGATTACACTTTCGCAATCTCACTATGTGGGAAAGGTCTTGAACCGTTTTGGCTTCTTGGAGGGCAAACCCTCTCCAACACCGTATGATTCTAGCTTGATTCTTCGAAAGAATAAAAGAATTGCTAAGGATTAATTGAGATACTCTCAGATTATTGGATCTCTCATGTACTTAGCTAGCGCTACAAAGCCAGGCATCTCATTTGCTGTGAGCAAGTTGAGCCAGTTTACATCTAACCTGAGTGATGATCACTAGCGAACACTCGAGTGAGTCATGCGCTACCTGCTAGGTACCAAGAATTATGGGCTTCACTATATCGGGTACCCAGCAGTACTAGAGGGTTATAGTGATTCAAATTGGATATCCGATGCTGATGAGATCAAGGCCACAAGTGGATACGCATTCACTCTTGGTGGAGGTGCTGTTTCATGGAGGTTTTGCAAACAGACCATTTTGACGTGGTCAACCATGAAAGCAGAACTCACTGCTCTAGACGTAGCCACTGTTGAGGCAGAATGGTTGCGTGAACTCTTGATAGATCTTCTAGTGGTTGTAAAGCCGATTTCGGCTATTCTTATGAAATGTGATAATCAAACAATTATTATCAAAGTGAACAGTTCTAAGGACAACATGAAGTCATCATGACATGTAAAGAGACGTTTGAAGTCTGTTAGGAAATTGAGAAACTCTGGAGTGATAGCTTTGAATTATATCCAAACAGCTAAGAATCTGGTAGACCCTTTTACGAAGGGTTTATCACGCAATGTGATAGACAATGCATTGAAGGATCTGGGTTTGAGGCCCACGTGAGTCATACCATAATGGTAACCGAACCTATGTAATCGGAGATCCCATGAATTAGGATTTGGGAAGAACAAACTATTGGTTGACTGAAGGAGAGTATTTTTTCAATCCACTCCACTAAAGATGCAATACTCTCTGAATCTGTAAGGCAGGTTGGCTATTGCCTTAATGTGTTCCGTTGGCTTTAATTAGCAAAGATATTGTCCTACAGAGCATTCTTGAAAGAACACACTTATACAAGCTTGACTATTGATCGCAGTCTATGAGACTTGGGTAACCTCTAGTAAGCTCATGAAGAGGCCAAGGAGTACGACTAATATGCTCCACCCGAGGGGTAGCCTATTGGCAGCCAAGTATCAATCATGACTTTAAGTGAAACTTGTTCGCACAAAACTTGCAATTCAAGGCTCAGTCCATTGTTCAAGTTGTGAATGAGTGTAGCTTGAAGCTCTAGATGGATGTTCAACCCTAACAGGTCTGCATCGAAACACTAGTATATCAAATAGTATTGAGAAGAGGCAAATCTTGATGGGACTTTGAGATCTAGTGGTGATTATTGGAATATATGGGCTAAGCCCACAAATATTTGAGAATAATTCCAAATAAATCTCAAACGCCCATCATATGGAGAAGGTGTAAACTTTTTAGTACCATATTGCTAGTTGAAGTGGAGCAACACTAACTTAAATAGTGGAGTGTGCTCCACCCCACTAGCTTATGTGGGAGAGAAAGAGAAGAACCCACGCGCTCTCGCCTCGCCTCGCCGGGCTCAGGCACGGTCTTTGGGCTGGGACCGGGGTGAAGGGCGTGGGCACACGGCACCTGCGTGAATGGTCCACCAAAATCCGGTCTAGTAGCTTGCGCAGGCGTGGCCTCCTTTTGCAGTTTTTTTGCTCTCTGGAAAATCTGTGGTTGGTTACAAGATATGAAAACCACACCATCCTTTGATCTCGTGGACTTTTTCTATATATATCACACGGGCTTCCGCCTGAGAAAAGAACAGAAAACACTAGGGTTTTGCCTCTTCCTCTCTGCTGCGTTGCCTCCAATAGGTTGCTCCATCCCGCTACGCTAGGGTGCACTGGTCATCGGGAGAGCAGGTCTTTGAAACCCATCGCTTTTGAGATTCTGCACCGGAGAGGGCGAATAAGGTTTTTGGGAAGCGCTTGGCACGATTGCTCGTGATATGCTTCCTCTCCATTCGTGATTTGTCTCGCCTTCTGCATCGTCGTGATGGGGTCCTCTGCTTCATCTCACGCTCTAGCTCTGTTCAAGAAGACCGGTACGTGTCGATGTCTTCGCTATTTTCAATGTTATTGATACTGTTTTCTAGTATATTAGAGGGACATATGTGTAGTATGGTTATATGCATGTCTACAATATACTTGCGCTTAATGTGTAGGCTCCTCAATCAATTTTTGTTCATGAATTACCTACTGTTCGATTTATATCTGAAAGTGCTAATTTATCTAGCAGCCTCTTCTGGGGAAAAAGGCGATGATTGTGATGCAGGTCCCCATGGCTTCGACTACGATGACAAAGGTAAGGACGAAGCTTAAGAAGAAGAATGACATGTGTCGAGCAAGGAAAACTTACCACTGTGGAAATGACACGGTGGCGTGTTTCCTGGGCTGAGAAAGACCACGTCATTCCCAGTAATCCCAAGATCTCAATCTCCAGTTCTTGGAGGGGAAGATAGCAAATGGCGTGCTCAGAGAGATAACATACTCTGTTGGCTTAAAATGGAAAGAGATCGATAGGAGATAGGAGTCGAGGCGGTCTCCCCCTCTCTAGCATGCTCAATGTGCACGTGAAGCCACTACAAGTGCACGGGTTGTTAGAGATATGCCCTAGAGGTAATCATAGAGATGATTATATCTCTTTTTGTCCATGATTCATTATCTTATTTCTTAAATAATGTTATTATTATTTATTACCATATATGTGAGATGACTCTGTGGTGATTATTTTAAAGTGATCGCTAGTTGATAAACATACGAAGACACATATGAATAGACTAGATTATGTATTGGTTGATGACCATATTTCACGGGTCATAGATATAGAGATATTAAACCAACAATATAGACACATGTTAAAGAAAATGGAGTTGGATCAACCCACCATGAGACATTACATGAACATTATATTCTTATTTGTTATCAATTGGTCTCATATATAATATTTATGTTATATTCTTAGACTTGAGATTGACGTATGTACTCAAGATGTGTAATGATTTACTTAGTGATTTCGGAAATATATGTCCATGCTACTCGCGGTTAAAGAGTTAATCATAATTAGGGATTCTGAGTCACGTAATCGAAAAGAGTGGTCACTATCTAACCAAGGGCGGCATATTTTTGCCTTGAGTTTGACCGATATTGTGAGGCAGAGGGAAATGCATATAACTAAGCATTGTTAAAATTCATCCGATGTGATCTTTACATATACTTAGGAGTCAGCACGTCATGCTAGGGACCGCTACCAATTAATGGTCGATTAAGAATGCTCAAGGTATGTTCAAGCATACATGAACCTTAGGGTCGCATACTTAAAGGATAAGGACTTAATTCAGATGGTGATCCAAGTTCTAATGGGTTTTGAGTTTTTAATGGGCCTCTAATATGGAGACCAATCATGGGGCGTCTATATAAAGGAAGGGGCTTTAGGGTTAAGAGATATCATAGGAATTCGGAATTCCTGAAACCCTAGCCGCACACCTTCTTTGCTAAAAGCCGTGCAACAGATACTAGCACTCCAGTACGTAGCGTCCTTGTCCTATACGTGTGGATACCTTGGAAGCGTTGTTACGAAGCTTCAATGTTAAGATGATCCGCAATGTATGACGGTGACGAGGACGATCTGCAACCTATAATGGTCACAAGTAGATGTTGGAAGAGGTGCGAAGCTAGTATAACTACAAACACACTAACGCGCTATATTGACTCTACTTATCTGCTGTGGGTCTGCACGTCTAATGGTAATTCTGTAATCTATAAGTTGTAATGTTTTTTTTATTTATGTGATAGAAAATATTGATTTTATACTAGAGTAGTCTGCCCATTTCACGCCCGGGTAGCAATTTGCTTGGTCAAAAGAGGCAAATAAAATATCGGAGTGGTGACAACAAAACATGGGCGTAACCAAGGATTGAAATCTCGATATTGCTCTAAATACCGTCCATAACCGGAGAACGAAATCTCAGTGAGATCTTAGCGTTTCAAACAAATTCTGATCAAAATACAAAAATAAAATTTGAATTCCGTTTTTTTTGCCATCGGTATAGCCGAGATCTTGGAAAATTTAGGCGGGGTAAAATCTGGTTGAAACAAATTCAAATTTTGAATTTTTTTGGAGATTCCTAACACATTGATGATATTGCCATAAAAATTTGATAAAATTATAAAACCTATGGAATTTTTAAAAATTCAGACATTGCTATTGTCCTGATAAAACGCTGATCGGTAAGTTTGAACCGAATGAAACATGAAACAAACCATGTTAGAAAATTTTAAAAAACATTTGTGCACAGTTGTGACACATTAGTAATATTTTCATAAAATTTTTATATAATGATGAAGCTTTATGATTTTTTACAAATTCAGACAGTGCTACTGTGCTGATAAAAGCTTTACTAACAAACTTCAACCAAATGAAAAATGGTACCAACCTCGTTAGAAAATTTTGAAAATTTTTGTGGATGGTCCTGATTTAAAATTAATGTTTTTATAAAATTTTTATTTGATGATCAGGCTTCAAGAATTTCCAAAAATTCTGACAGTGCTACATCATCAAAAAAGCCATATGATTAATACATAGATTTGCTTTGGCAACAAAAAATATTTAACTCTTTTGAAAATTTTGTATAAGGGTTATAAGGAAATTATTAAGATCTCATAAAAATTTTGAATCATGATCACACTCCACTGAATTTATAAAATTCCTACAAATACAGTGTACCATTATAAGTTCTTTCTGTATTTGATTTTTGAAATATAACAAATGAAGTTCAATATATACATAGATTTGATTGAGTAAATAAAAAATCTTAAATTTTTTAAAATTTTATAGAATGTTACTGATTCAATTATTAATCTCTCATAAAAATTTTGGATCATGATCACACATGAGAAAATTTATAAAATTCTGACAATGTTACTGTCCCAATTATGTTTATTCTGTTTTTGATTTTTTAAAGATAACAAATTAGGTAAAATTATTTTGAATTTTTTTTGTATGATCCTACACTTGTTAGGATGGTACCATAAATTTTTTACATTAGGATAAAGTATGTAAAATTTTATAAAAATCTAAAAGTGTTTCTATAGTTTTTAAAAATGTCTAAAAATGGTTTTTTAATAAATTATCATGGATGATCACTTTTTCAATGGTAATTGACTAGAATCTGGTCAAATATGGGTATTAAACTTTGAATTCCAGGTTAAAATCCTGAGATACCGGACGGTAAGGGTGAAATCTCGCAAAAAAAACGAGATTAATGTAGCAACACGATTTTTTTTTTGAATTTTGAATTCAGCCGGCAATCAAAATTTTGTCCAACTTCGTAGAACAAGATCTTGGCGAGATCTCGCAAAATCTCCCCAAAATTTCAAACCTTAGGCGCAGCGTGTACTCACGCTGTGATTGTCGCTAGTGGGTGGTGGCGACATGGCTGTCAGCGACTGCGGCATGGGCATGTGAGTCCACTTGATAACGCACGAGGCAGAGGAGAGCAAGTGTGAGAGCAAGCGCGCCTCTGCTCGAGCACAAACAAATCCATGGTCAGGCCCGTCTCTGGGGCAGGGCGAGCAGGGCGGCCGCCCCGGGTCCCCAAACTACCGGGGCCCCCGTCATCTATTAGTATAGTTAAATTGTGAAAATAATAACTCTAGATCCGTAGATCCGATTGAGCTAATTCTTTTTGGGTTAGTTTTGAAATGGAATCTAGTTTCTACAGTTCAAATTTCATGTCAATCCAACAGTGGGATCTTTGGCAATTAATATTTTAGTAAACGTATGTTAATCTGTTTTTTTTGTCGAAACCAAAGCAATCTTTAATAGTTTAATGAAAATGATTGCAGTAGTGAAGTAATTCTACAAGATGAGAAAGATTTTGAAGTTAATTACTTTTTGATTATGGTTGATATGGCCAATTCAATGAAAAATAAATTTGAAGAACTCCAAGTATTCAATGGTATATTTGGGCCTTTTCTGAGCTCAAGAACTTTGAAATTATTGGATCATATTGAACTTAAAGATTATTGTACTAAGTTGGCAAAAACTTTCTCTGTTGATGATTTATCTGATTTTCAGTTAAATAATCTGATTTCTGAATTAAGAATACTGCAAATGACTTTACCAGATAGACCAATCTCTTCTATGGAGATTTTTGAGTTTGTCAAGAAAGTGGATTGTTATGGTAATATTTCTGTTGCTTATTGGATTTTATTTACTGTGCCGGTAATTGTGGCATCAGGTGAAAGAAGCTTTTCAAAGTTGAAATTATTGAAGAACTATTTGAAGTCTACAATGTCTCAAGAAAGGTTAATTGGTCTGGCAACTTTATGTATTGAGAAGAAATTATTAGATGACATTAATGTTGAGGCTATAATTGATGATTTTGCATCTAGAAATATTTGAAGATATTTCCTAAGATGATCTCTACAAATGTTTGAGGTAAATAATCTCACTTTTGTACTTCCATTTATTTATCGATAACAATTTCTATAATACACTGAATATTATCTTTTTAATTGATACATGGTATTATAAAAATATTTTGACGCTTATGTTAGAGGGGTCTCCATCTATAATTTCGTCCTGGGCCTTCAAAAGCTCAGGACCGGCCCTGCCCATGGTGGTGAGTGGGGCAGGCATAAGGTGGACGAAGGGTCTGACAGGTGGGTCCCAGGCCCATCGGTCAGCAGAAGCGAGCGATGGAGAGGACGTATAATCAGCAAAATTACCCGACAAAGAGGAAAGTGGAAAAGAGCCGCGCCTCGGGCAGCGGCGGCGCGTGGGCTAGAGATAGGCAGGAAGCAGCAATGGATTGTGCCGAGGCTTTTTTTTTGCTCGGAAAGGATTTTGGAAATTCTAATTCTTTTTCTAATCTAATAACTCCAGAAATCAAGTTTCAATTTTTAAAATTAGCATATAAGCTCCAAGAATTATGAATTTTTTTGGAAGCTTGCGACACTAACTGGGATCTAACATAATTAAAATAGGAATTTTTTATCAGCACTTAATTTTCCTCAAAACACTTTTAGTTGCGGTTTGATTAGAAAAGAATTTTATAAAATGCCAGAAATGTGAGAGAAACCTCATATAAGCAAATTTAAACGCATAAGCACAGAAACCAAATAAAGTAAGTCCTTTGGCTGTTACAATGGATCATGTTCATATCAGTGTAATGAGGTGGAATATATCTCTCACAAATTATTTTTTGGTCTAAAAAGAGTTTACTCGCAAAATGTCTATCCATATGAGCGTACATCCCTAGCTTCCAATTCATGAATTTGTTTACATTGTAATATAAAACCAAGCGAGTTAAAAAATACCTTATAATTTGAAACGGAAGAAGTATGAAGATATAATTTAGCAGAGATACTGTGACCAACGTAGACAGTAATACAAAATCAAACAAATTTTAAACGACAAAAATTTACTCGAAGAACAAACTGATGAAATGTTGTTTTCTGTGCTATACGGCTAGTAGTACTAAGGCCTTGTTTAGTAGAGCTTCAGATCCTAGCTTCACATCAAATCTGGAGCTTGTAGGCTAAAATAAAGTTAATTAAATTTATATTTTTAGTCTAAAATGTAAATAAGATGATTTATCTAAACATTCTTAATGTATCCATACCTTCAAATACATATATTTCTGGAGCTAAGAATACCATACTCCACCAACAACACCTAAGCATATACTCCTTGATAAAGCTATGCCAAACACCCCTAAGCATATTTTGGTGGAGATAAAGCTGTGGCAAACATCCCCTAACCACATACTCCTTGATAAAAGCGTAAACATAAAACTTAAATGCTGACATTGATGGGAAGACAATCCATTGGCATGACTTAACTGGATAACGGGGACAAGGATCAGCTGCCGTCCCTACTGGGACCATAACTTAAGCAGACCATGTGGACCGTCCGATCGGATATCGAATGGTTCGGATCAACCCCGTGTGTCGCTATAGTGAATTGCTATAGTACTGCTACAGTGAAAATTATGGCTCAAGTGTACAAGAATCTGAGGAGATTTAAACTGTCGATTTTAGATCAGACGGTCCTATAAGGACATCTTAAGCTGCAGTCCCCTGCACCTGATCTCTGTTCAGATAATGGATGTGCCTAGTAACCTCGTTGTCATGAAACCTAACCTGGGGTCCTGGACGATATTTTGCATAGAAATTTCAAAGCTCTATTAATGTTTATTGGATACATGCATGAACCAATTCTTGTCGTAGTACAAAACTTCAATTCTTATTAATTTCATTGCCGAGACAAAGTCGCCCAGATTAGAAACTTTCAATGAGATTTGTGGACCAGCGGGGTGAGACCATACCCTGTGAGGACTGCAACCGCTGGTCTTCGCTTTTTCCTCAGTGTGCAATACGGCTGGCAGCCTGGCACTACCATCCTTCTGTTAATGAGTTGTTGGCCTCAAAAACTTGAAATAGGGTTTATTAATAACAATAACTTACACAAACACTGGGTTTTAAGGTTTAAGACATGCCAACTGATTTGATTATGCAATCGGTAAGGGAAAAACCAAGATATGCTCAAAGCCAATCTAACGGAACAATCAGTTTAAATCTAATCGGCTAAAAAGCTGATCAAATCAAAGGTGACGATAAGTCTAATTAGCCAATTAGGGCTAATCAGAGGGTAAAGATAGATCTTTTCCGAAAAAGACAATGCACAACAATATCGGAGAAAAATCAAACCTGATTGGTAATCGAAGATGATCAATAATCGGTGATGCGCAACTTTATTAATCAAACCATATTAGAAAAGTGAATCTAAATTGCAAAGACTACTCCTAGTCGATAGAAAAATAAAAGCAATGTGTTTGCTGGTGGGATTTTGTGTGTTTTCTCGCTTGCCCTTAACTATCTTTTATAGCTGTCGGCCGATCATATCCTTTTCCAACACGCTACAAAATGCGATCAGTATCGGGCTTAACTTGGATAGTTCTTTCCTAAAATATCAGTTATAAACAAAACCTTGGATATCTTTCTATACTAGATATCAACTATAATGTGTCAAATCCTGGTGCAATATATGCCCTAATTTTTGGGAGATAACTTGTTATCTTGTAAAAATCTTAACTGTCGGTTTATGTGATATCGGCTTGACATGATATCTTCACCAATAAATGTCGCATTAATGGCACTGTAAAAATCTTGATACGCAGATCATGCATTTTAACTGCACGCGTCTCTTCAAAATCCTTCCCACCGTTTCACCTTTTACCCCTTATAAAAATGCGGCCCCCACACTGTCATTCTCACAAGCTCAAATTCTCTAAACGTCTGACATTAGCTTGTTCACTCCAGCTAACAAGTCCTTCAGTGCCCCAGTCTCCACCAGTCTGCAATTGGTTTGTGCTAAGATTGGCTGAATAGATCCCAGCCAAGTACTCATTCCGATCTCTAATAGTAACAACTAGTACAACCTAGGCCCCGAGGAAATTTAGACTCCAACATAGTCATAAATGAATAAATACCTGTCTCCCCTTATCGGTTGTTGGATATAACATAGAGGGTTGGAGTAAGAGCTTTAGGGCCTAGCTGACAATGCTTAAGGGATGGAGGAGGAGTTATAATCGAGTAGCGGCCCAGAAGAGAGAGATATGGGAGATAATGAGGATCGTCGAGTGCCTCCCTCTTTTTTTAGCTGATTCAGAGGCTAATGAGCCCTTAGTGGCTACGGTTTGTTATTTCTGATCAAACACTTTCAACGCTTTCATGTTCCCACTAGTCCTGTCGGCCCAACTCTCTTAGATGTGGCCCAATTTTGCTACCTAAGGCCTGACGGGGAACATATATCGGCTTATAGCATCAAACCAAAGTTCAAGCTCATCAGATCCAAAGGTGAAGGATGGAGCAAGTACATAAGCAACAACAATAAAGTCAGCAGGCCAGTATCAGACGAGGAACATGTAGCCTTCCTCAACCTCTGGCTGGAAAGATACCGCTTCTGCGGAGCATCTCTTAGGTTGACCCAAGTGTACCAGACTGTAGCAAAGCAGCTAGTAGAGGGCCATCAGCTAGCCCTAGGATAAATTCTGCTAGAGGCGGTGTATCAGACGATGTATACTATAAGGAGTCGACTGTTCATGGGCTCCACTAGTTTCACTATTTGCAATGTAGGAGGACTACTTTGGTTCATTCAGATTTGGTTGTATTGTCTGTTCAGCCGATCTTTTGCTTTGAACCCTACCGAAGATATGGTGTTTCCGTGGGAGGACACCCCAGAGGATGCAGTGCCTCAATTTAGATCCAACCGATCTTATGGCGAAAGGTTCATAATGTGCTCTGGGAATAAGACAAAAGTCACACATGTCGGCTCAAGGAAGTATTTGTCATTCTTTTTTACAACTTGATAGTGAAGACTTCAAACAGCATGATTTCTTTAGTTATAGCATCGCAACCGATTTTGCATGGCCATCTTTCATGTAATTAGAAACCGACAGCTCTTCAATGCCTCAAGCAAGTCTGGAATTTTATAAGCTCTTCATATCTCGAGTATACTGCATGTCAGCCTAAACACAAGGAACCAAACCTTTCAACCTTCCTATGAATTTTATCATCCTTCAATCTATGCCAAATTGTTGGGTTTTGGCCAAGTGATTCCATGTCTCCCACTGCTTGATCGGCTTCGGCCAAGAGCTCAGGTCCGCAACGCAGTCACAGGCAATATTGTGCTAGAAATAGCCGACGAACTCTAGATTGAAGTCTTACCGCATTTTCCCCTGAACGCACGTTGGGCAAGGCATTTCTCTTCGTAGTGGTCGTCTATCGCAGAGGAACTTTATTTGAAGAAGACACCATCGGCTATCATCAATATATTTTTTCCAAATCTCCTCGAGCTGATAGTAGTAACTAACAGCGATTCAAGTGATGAATCTAGTTCTTCTAGATATACTAATACAAGTTTTGTAGATATTACTGAAGAGGTATAGGCTTTAAAAAATCCTTTTTAATCATACTCCCTTTTATCTAGACCTTTTACTAATCGGCTTTCTTCCTTCCTTCAGACTAAAGCCATGGGAAAGAAGGTCGCAACTGGTCCATCGAGTAACTGCCAACCTAGCAAGAGGCCTCATCAGTCAACGAACCTAACTGGGTACATGTCCGGCACATTTGGAATTCAAAGTCTCTCTTTTGTTAGACATTGAGAAGTGGCAACAACCTAGTAAGTATTTTAATCGATTATCTTTTCCTTTTACCCCAAGCACCTTTTAATCAACTAATACTCATAGCTGATTGATTTCTGAGAAAAAGCGCACCAAGTTGACCAAGGTCTCGGCCAAAAGAGGCTCAAAGCCTCAAGAGCAAAGCGGTGAGAGTTCACCGCACGCGTCAGCCACCGGAGGGATAAGTTTTCTTATTTTTAACTGGAGTGTATTCATATGTCGGCTTAACTCATTCTTATTTCTTTTTTCAGCCAACTCCGTCGGTGTAGGTGGTCAATATTCTGGCTAATTTGCTTGCTTCCTAGTTCGAGCCTCCTCCACCATCTTCTCAGCTGAGGCCACCGGCCCCATCGCTACTCCCCTCCAAGCATCATATGACCCAATAAATCTGCTGGGCTTCTCCTTAGATGACCTGGAAGATCTAGAGGTGATGGCCACAGACGACTATCCCACTGACATAAGAAAAATTCTTGAAGTGTCAAAGGAAGCATCGGCCATGATGACTTTTGACCGGGAATGTAGGAGTGGCTCAACAGACTTTTCAATCAAGTGATGCAACTAGAATCGATCTCCTGAACAACACCCAACCCCTTAGAGATGCTATGGCTGCCATGAAAGTCGATCTGCCTTCAGAGACCATTGCTATGCTTCTAAACATCTACCATTTAGACAATAAGAAAGCAAAATTTGAAGCTACTAGGGCCAAGATTACTTAGATAAAAGTGTAGGAAGCCAATCTAAAGCTTCTTGACCAGCTTTGGCTCTTAAGATGAACAAGACAGCCGTTCAGTAGCTGGAGTCGACCAAAAGACTTCTTGAGGAGGAGCTAGCCCGACCAAAATACTTCTTGAGGAGGAGCTAGCCATCCTGACCAAACAAATAGCCGACGGCTAAATAATGATCTCCGCAACAGCCTTTTCCATCAAAGAGCAGAAGCTTGAGATTGCTCTAGTCATTGTTGGAGTTAGGAAGCAATCAATCAAGATTGTCCCTATGCCCGGAAACGCCAAGGAAGACAATAGGATTGTTGATGAGGTGCAGGAGATAATTGCCAAGGCTGCGGGGGCACTGTCGGCTTTGGGCACTAGGCTTCCTAGTTATGACTAGTGGTTAGCTCTTTTTGTAGTTCATGCTAACTTTTTATACATCTGGATGTCAGCTATTGGAACTTGTTCTCTGAATGTTTAAGTTATTTCAATCGTTTGTCTAACCGATTTTGTTTATAATTGATTTTGTGGTCTATAACTTAGCATTTAGCAAGAATTAATGCATGAGTTAATTTGGCCATCCAAACAACAAACCTCTGTAACCGATTACAAACCAATCCAAACGCTAGGTTAGTATTTCTTCAAGTACTTACCCCTAATCACCTTAGAAAACACTACACCATCTAAAGTTTCCAAGATGTAAGAATTTCCATCGACAAGCCAATTTATCCTATATGGACCTTCCTATGTAGGGGACCATTTACCAAATCGACTATCCCTAGAGCTAATAGGCAATATAGTTTTGCAAACTAAATCAGCTTCACAAAAGGACTTAGGCACTACTTTCTTGTTATATGCCTTAGTAACTCTCACCTTGTTCCTCTTAAGCCGATCCAACGTACATAAATGTAATTCCGTGAAATCATCTAAGTTATTAATCATTAAATCCTTGTAATCTTGAGCCAACAAACTATTTTGTTTAGCTACTCTTATGGAGTCAATATTAATATCTACAAGCAAAATGGCTTCTTAACCATAAACCGCTGATAGGGTAAAAGCTTCATTGCCCCATGATATGCTAACCGATATGTCCACAATGATTTTGACAACGTTGAGTGCCAATTCCTCTGTTTTTCATCAATCTTTCTCTTAATCGACTTAATCAATGTTTTATTAGACGATTCGGCTTAACCATTGGCTTGAACATAATAAGATGATGAATTCAACAACTTAATACCCAAACTCTTAGCAAAATCCTGAAACTTATCGGACATGAACACTGTACCTTGATCGGTCATGATGGTTTATAGAATTTCAAACCAATGTATAATATGCTCATTAACAAATTCGATAGTTTCAACACTTGTAACCTTTTTTAGTGGTATAGCTTCATCCCACTTGAAAAAATTGGTCACGGTAAAAATAAAATTATAGCCTTTACTTGAAGCAGAAATATTTGTCTGATTACATCTATACCCTAGCCTCTGAATGGCCAAGACTTAATAATAGGGTGTAAAGTCGATGCTGGAGTTAATTGTACGTTGCCAAATTTTTTATAAGTCTGGCATCTTTTATAATATTAGAAGCAGTCCTTCAACATTATTGGCCAAAAATTCCCTATATACCTCAGTATCCACTTCATTTTGTAAGTCGATTGATGGGACCCACACATGCCTTCATGCATTTCGCCCATCGCAACTTTAGCTTCATCAACTCCAAGACACCTTAGCAGCAAACCTTCTAATGTACGATAATATAAAATATCATTAAGGCACCAGTGTTTTTTAAGCCAAATGTCATTACTGTCCACTCAAATAACCCTAAGACACCAGGACATCTAAAGCGGTCTTTGGTACATCGGCTTCTGCCATGAATATTTGGTTATATCCAGCGTTACCATCAAGAAAACTAATAATTTTATTTCCTGATGTAGCATCGACAAGCATATCGGCTATTGGCATCGGATTCTTTTCTTTTGGTGTGGCTTTGTTCAAATCCCGAAAGTCGGACGACTCTGAGTTTACCATTTTTCTTCATAACAAAAATGATACTGGAAACCGACTTAATATATCAGTAAGGCCTGATAAATTTGGCCTCCAGCAATCATTCAATCTCTTCTTTTATAATATTGTACAATGCCAGATTAAACCTTCAAGGTGACTATTTAAATGGCTGATAACCTAGCTTTATAGGTAGCCGGTGTTCAATAAGCTATTGGCATAAACCAAGCATCTCATGGTATTTTCAAGCAAAACAATCTTTATAATTTCTAAGAATTTTGACCACCTTGTTCTTGTACTCTACATCTAGTTTTGCACTAATAAAAGTTGGTCTCTTCCTGTCACCATCACTATGCCGACTTCTTCATGCAAGTCAATCAAAATAAACCCTTGGCCTAATTTCTCGATGTCTTGAAAAACTTGAATGGCCTCATAGCTATCCGTTATTTGCTTATAGCTTTGTATTTTGTCTATTAAAGTCTTCACTACTTGCTTGGACTCTATCGGCATAAAACTTCACTCGTTTGATCAAAAGTGCTTGGCCTTACATTTATCAGAATCAGTCCTATCTTGTTTATGTAGATAAAATCACAATCGTCTAAGGCTTTTCCTGATAAATACTCAGCCTCTTCATGCTGACAATTTGCATTTGAATTGGTCATAGCAATATGAGCTGATATATCGGCTTGAACGGCCTCAACCTTATCCCCATTCCATTGAACGAGTAACTAGTGCATGGTCGACAGTATACAACAGTTGGCATGAATCTAGTCTCACCTGAGCACGATATTGTAATTACCCTTAGCGTCGACTACAAAAAAGCAGTCGGCAATATTTTGCTACCGATAGTCAACTCTATTACCATGACACCCCTAGCCTAAGTGGGGTCACCTATGAATCGTTCAAAACCATGTTAGTTTTAATTAAGTCCTCATCGGACTTACCCAACATTTTGCAGGTGGTGTATGCCATCAGATTAACCATTGTCCCACCATCTACAAGCATTCTTGAGATCGGCTTGCCGTTAATATGCCCTTTCAAGTATAGCAGCTTAAGATGCCGATGAGTGTTTTGTGGTTTCTTAAAGACCACATCTTGGGCTCCCAAACAAAGCTGAGCAAGTATTTCTTTAGCTGATTCAGTCTTTATTTTGAACTCGGTTGGTAAAGTGAACACTATGTTGATGTCCATGGGAGGTGTGTCTCCTTGAATCATAGGAGAATCCAGGTCATTGGCTCCTTTTTTCTCCACTCCTTTTTAACGGTTTTAATCGGCCAAAGCTCATCAAAAACCTGATCCCTTTGCTTTTCTTGCTTGGTCTTTCTGATTTCCTGAGTCCTTAGCCTTTGTAGCCGTCTTCGTTGAGACCAACTAAGGCCTAGAGGGCACCATCTTGGCATAGACTCAATCGGCTTGCATATTTTGCCAGTTAGATCTTACAGGTTGCAAAACTTGATCCTTCTATTGTTGTAGCCTGCCTTGGCATAGAAATCCTCTCTCATATCAGCTTCTTATAATCCCAACTATAGTCTCATATTGGTTTAGATATTCTATCTTTAGTTGATCTCCTTGGTCAATCATCCTAGGGGTAGTGTTCTATCAGGCAAGTGTGTGCTAATGGCAAATATATTCTTCTCTCCCAACAGAATTATCAGAAGGGGCATTGTTGATGTGCTCTTTCTAAATTCTTAGACCAATACAGATTATCTTGCCGACATGTAGGATAACGTGGCCTATTTCTCATCCTCTCATACTTCTCTAATAACTGAGGAAAAGTTAGCTTAGGCCTATTTATCTGTCATCGTGGTGGTGATTTTCCATCTTGTACCACTTGTTGACTTGTGCTTCCCCATTCAACTTAGCAGTCCTAGAGTTTCTTCCTTCACGATAGGTTTCTATCTGTAATGAACCGACTGTAATCTTTAGGGTTTCCTTACCATTTGAAGTTGACTGGATGTCAACATGGCGAGCAGTTTTTGATTGCTCATCTTGCATTGGCTCTTTTCCTTTTCCTAAACACTACACCATGTTTATTGAAAAAGGATTGACATCTTTGATGGTGATGAGCAATTGACTGTGGTTGAGCATATCGTGCTTGAGTTTAAGTTTGATTTGAATTGAATTGCAATTTGAAGTAATTAGAGGGATGTCAGGTCAAGGGTGGCACTACCGGTAGTGCCAGCCCTATAGTAGTGCCATCCCTACGGTAGTACCAGCCCAAGGGAGCGATAGCTACATTCCAGAGAGGGTCCTTACTAGGATTTCAGGTGAGCGGCACTACCGGCCATATTGGGTTGGTAGTGTTGGTCGAGCGGTACTACCGGCCCCAAGAGCGGTAGTGCCGACTTTTTTTAGTGAATTTTGATATTTGAATTTTGAATTTGTATGAGATTTATTGCATAACATTTTGGGCAATTCTATGTGATGTGTTTCGTTCTTTTTTATGGTTGCATGACGACGGTGCTAGATCATGTGAGGCAAAGGTTGACTAGGACTAGGCAAGGTGCGCCGGAGGTCCACACAGTCGCGGATCGCCCGAAGATGATAAGAGACGGAGTCACTACGATCTTAGAAGACAAGGAATGGATAAGATGCTAGCTAAGAGCTGCTCAGATCGAGGAGAGCCGTTGGATCGTGGTCTAAGTAATAGAGTAGCGGGTCTAGTTAGTATGCTTTGAAAAGCGTACAAAAACTTATTATGTTAGAGGGTTTCTGGTTAGCCCATGTATGAGTGAGTAAGTCAATTCTAGCTCTTCATGATGAACCTTAGGGTAAAAGGAACTCATCCAAGGGTGGAGGATGACACAAGAGTAGTATAAATAGAGGGGCAGGGTAGCTTTCCTCCTCTTAAAAGTTTTAGAGGTTTTGATGCTTATTTGAGCTTTGCCCACTTGGTTGTGAGGCTTTGTAAACCTCCATTCTAGAAATGAAAATCTATTCCTCTCAATTCTAATTTCACTTTTCGTATTTACATTTTGTCTTTAAATCCTGCAATTTACATTCTTGTAATTTACTTTCATGCATGTTGGATTTGTCTCCACTCCTTCTACTTGCTTGTGCTTCTGTGCTGAGGATAAATGATTGATGGATGAGTCTTCCTCAGATCATATCCTAATCATCTAGGCAACTCTTGTGTTCTTCCTTGCAAGAAACCGATGTTTTACTCTCTAGGGGATTATTCTTGGAAGATCAGGTTTTTGGTGTTCTTGTCTTGTATTCTAGTTTGCTATGACATGTTGGAAGCCATCTAAGATCATCTTGATCATCAAGAACCCACGAGCTAGCTAAGGGCCAAGTTTTTATTTTTGTGCCTATTCTTGTGCAATCTTTATCAAATTGGAAAAAGGTTAGAGTTTGACATCAATCCTTGCGATTAGGGGTTGGAATATGTTTCTGACATGCACAAGAAGGTGTTTACAAAGTTTCATAGGGTTTGGATTAGCCGATCAAAAGATTCCTCAATTTTCATTTTGAAGTCGGGTTGATTTTACTATTCAGTGCTATTTTTGTTGTAGCTACAACACCTCCAGCTCTATCGCACTACAGTACCCGTTAGTGTCAGGGTACTATTCATCCAGCACTACCGGGCCAATTTGCAGTATTACCGCTCTCTGTTGAATTTTTTTGGAATTTTGTGTTCTCCACTTTGCTTTAATGAAGTGAGGTTCTTGGTTAGATCTTTTTGTGGGGGAAAGTTTTATTTTAGGATTAGTCACCCCCTCTGATCACCATTTCAGTCTTTCAATTGGTATCAGAGCCCGGTTTTGCTCTTCTATAGATCTTGATCGGTCTTGAGAGCCATGGCGCCGGATAAATACTACACCAAGCCTCTCATCTTTTTCGGAGTTGATTTTTCCTTCTGGAAGTTGAGAATAGAGTCGTACATCACTACCTAAGACTTATTGATTTGGCAAATGTTAAAGCTCCCACATGAGATTCCTTCCAATGAAAACATCACGATCGGCAATATGGCTGACGTTGAGGTGAATGCTAAGGTAAGGAACATCGTCATATGGGGCATTAGCTACAATGAGTATGACTGGATCTCTCACCTACGATCCGCTCACCATATTTGGATGACCCTTGATGCTTACCATGAGGGTACTTATTTAGATCAAGACGGTGAGACTAGATCAATACAAGTGTGAATACAATAAATTTGAACAGTACGCTGGTGAGACCCTTGATAAGTGCTTTGGTCATTTTAAAAGGATTTTGAGTGATCTCCGTGCAGTTGGTTTTACATACCCTGACTCGAAGAATGTTCGACACTTCTTGACCGCACTTGATCTTCAGATTTGGGAGATGAAGGTGACCACCATCAAGGAAAACCACAAACTTATTGACCTTGACTCTTGACGGGCTTTACTCTTGGCTCAAGACTCATGAGATCGACGTTGTCTCATGTAAGACAGTCGTAGTCGATGGCCTTGGTCACCGATCCCATTGGATCCACTTCTGAGACTTTGGTTGGTTTCTCTTTTTCTGCCCTTTGTGAGCTAAGCGATGAACAACTGAATAAATTTTCATAAAATGGGCTTGCTCTTTTAGCTCATAAATTTTCTCATGCCTACAAAAGGGTGAGAGGGAGGAAAAGAGGTGCCATGATCACTTGCTTTGAGTGTGGTGGTCCCAACCACATTCGAGTGAACTACCCCAAGCTAGGGAAGGGCAAGAACAATGCTGGCAGTTCAAGAAAGAACGATGATACCAATAAGAACCACAATAAGAAGCCTCCAGTTCACGACTAACACGTGAGAAGAATTACTGCAACTTATCGAAGAATAAGAAACTCTTCACCATGTCCTCACCAAACTCGATGATATAAACCTCTTCAACACGCAGACCTAGCACGATGAGAGCGAGGATGATCCACAATAGAAGAACAAAGACGATGACTACTTCACCAGAATGTGTTTCATAGCAGACACCAATGGCATCAATGACTCTGAGCTCTACAGTGACTCGGATGAGATACCCTCCTATGACCAGCTCAATAAAGATTTTTGTAAATTAGAAAAATTTCATGTTAGAGCTAGAGCTAGATGTATGGATTTGGAGAAGGGAGTAGGTATCTTGACTCGGGAGTTAATTTCTCTTAGATCTTGTTCCTCCCGAGAGTTTGCTAATTGTACTCTTTGTGACGCTTTGCTTGTGGAGCTTGAGAACCCAAGGACTATGCATGATAGTGTGGTTTTTGAGCTTGAGAGTCTTAGATCGAAGAATGCTAGCAATTTTTTCTATTGACGATATTCTTGTAGATGCTAGTTTTCTTCATGCTCACACTAGCTCATCATGTGAAAATTGCCCAAATCACTTGCTAAAATTTATGCCATGAGCACTCACCTTCGGAATCTATCTGCTAGAAATAATGAACTTGAATCACATGTTTCTAAGGATTCAATCAACTCATGTGAGAGTTGTAGGCAACTAAAACTTAACAATGAATCTTTAAATATCAAGTGTGCTGAACTTACTAAGGACTTACTAGTTAAGTCACAAGAAAGTCGCTTGCGATGTGTTGACATTGAGTGGGACTTAGATAAAATCCAAGTCGAACTTAGGAAAAAGGTAGAGGCCTTAAAAATGCCCCTCACATTTCTTGTGAGGCACTCAAAATTGAGGCAGTTGTGCTTAGGGAGAAAAATACAAGTGCTAGTAGTTCTTCCTTATCTGGTTCATCTTCATCTTCTTCCCACTGTTCTTCCTGTGCCTCTCTCTTTCAGGAGTGTGAGTATCTTATGAGCACTCTTGAGAAGTTTGTAGGAGGTAAGAAGAAGCTCAATCTCATTCTAAACTAGTCTAAGATTAGTCAATTCATTCAAGATCTAGGATTTAACTACTTGGAGTATGCTAGGACTCATCCTCCTAGCATTGTTCGTGACTCTAAGAGTTGAGAGATTGTAGTTGCCCTCAGGGTGAGCACTACTGTGTTTAGATTTGCTTATGTTGTCCATAGGATCTTTAACTAGATGGGTGCTTCTCCTGCTGCTTCTGCCTCTAGCAAGGCGAAGTACTCATGCACATTCTGTCAGAAGGATGGCCACCTAGTAGGTTTCTGTTTCAGGTGTGCCAAGATCATGAGACACGAGCGTGTTTGTGCCCTTAGGGGTATTTTGGGTCATTCCCAGACTCTGAGTGCTCTAAGGCACACACTATTACCAGACATGATAGAGTGTCGTTTGTTTTTGGACAACGTTCAGGACTTGGATTTCATGCTGTTCATTCGAGTTTTTGTCTTGGATCTACTCTTGGTCAGTTTTTCTGCCATCATTTTATTATTCCTTGTATTTCCTCCTTGAGGTAGATATCAGCAACGTGATGTTTCTAGGTAGGAGATTTGGGGAGTCTCATTGGGATGGTCCGGTGCCTTTGTACCACGACGAGCCAACCCAGTTCTAGCTCTCTGATCTTTACTAGGGCTGCTTCTAGTATTGTGAGAGTAGAGCGTAAGAGAGACACTAGAGTCCAGTTTTTTGTTCTTATGTCTGGTACTTTGAGACGTCATGTGGTTTAGTGTTGGGTTCTTAGATCTTCTCTTTGTGCCAGTACTGAGCCATCTCTCTTCCTTATGTGTTGACCAGGTTCGTAGGACAGGTAAGGGAGAAATTTGTTGACTCCGGTTGTTTTCGTCATATGACTGGCACTACAAGGATGGATATTTTCCCCGAGTGTTTTCCACACTCGAGATAGGGGATAAAACACTTGGGATACCCTATCCCGAGTGGGCACACTCGGCGTAGTGCACTCGGTGTTATTTTATCGGGAAAAGTTGGCTATGCCGAGTGTACTCTCGGGAAAAAAAATCTATACCTGAGTGCACTCTCGGGATAGCGCTAGGATTGAGGACCGCCTCCGTGGCGGACAGGGTAGCGACACGTCAACATCTATCCCGAGTGCACTCTCGGGATAGGGTGTAGCCGTTTATCCCGAGTGCACTCTCGGGATAGGTTGTCAACATCTATCCCGAGTGCACTCTCGGGATAGGGTATTGGCATCTATGCCGAGTGCACTCTCGGGATAGGGTGTTGCCATCTATCTGAGAGTGCACTCTCGGGATAGGTACTAGACTCGCCACAAAAGCAACAAGCTCAAATTATGAATTCACATCCACAATTCAATTAACATTAAGCCACAATTCACATCCGACCAAATTAGCAATATAACATTATCGATTAACATTTCAATCATACGGATCCACAATATCAATTCACATTATCGTTAAACCAATATAACGAAAACAACGCCATAACCCATCCACAAACATAACTCCATCGCACATTCACATATAATGCACATATCACAAATATTTTTACATGACTCCAACATATTCGCATGTGCACATATCACAAACGAAGTCCGAAGTTCAACAAACGAAGTCCACATACACAAAGCATAAAAAGTTGTACATATCACATCCATACCAAATCTAAAACCACTCCTCGAGGGCTAGATGAATCCACAGCCAAAGCCATTCCAGCAAAATAGGTGTAGGTATCACCAACGAAAACAGATGAAGGATACCTGATGCATACACATACAAAGTGATTCTTTCTAAAAAAAAAGGCAAACAAAAATTTAATTTAAATAGAGGTAGCATGCTTCCCAAGGTCCTTACCAATTGAAGGCTAGCAAAGCTAATGAAGTCGACAGGAAAGGCAGAACTAGATAAATAGAGAATGCATGAGCTTGCTGAGATTCAAGGTCAGTCAAAGATCCTATGCGCATTACATTATGTATCAAAACCTGGAAAAATGCTATACATCATCAGCAGATGAATAATACTCAAAGAGCTAGTATTTCTCATAAGTACGAGGAATATATTTTGTTCATACCGCAGCAGATATAACAACTGTCTGCCCAACTTCAAGACCATTTAGGCCAGCATGTATATTGATTGAATTTGTACAAAAAACTGCTAACAAGAGCATGAAGAGCTTGTACATCCAACCTGCATGCCAAAGAAACCAGAGATCCGTGTATAGGATAGCTAGTGATGATAGAATATAAAACAGGGCTTATCTACAGAGAGTTAAATTTAGAGTAGAACTTACATACAAAAAGGAAATAAGTAAACATGAAGCAGTATATCTCAGCAGTGCTGGTTCATAGATCTTTTCTTTCATTCATTCTACTTTTGACAATTTTAGGTTACTTGTCTTAGCATAAGCATTTAAAGTAGTTCAGTGGAATGAATGCTGAAGGCAGATTATCACCTAGCATATGTAGGAGCCCACATCAAAATAGCAAGCATAAGACATTGCCAATATGGACACGGCATCCCTATGATATAATGTAGGCCCTGTTTAGGACAGGTTCAGATTGTGCAGATTCTGGATTTTCCAAGAATCAAGTGAATGATAACCGATCTTATGTACAAATCTGCTTTTGATCATGGGAGAAGCTTCTTGGAGAATCAGAAACTGTTACCCACCTGATTTTTGAAGAATTCGGAATCTGCACAATCAGAAGCTATTCCAAACAAGGCCATAGCCAACCATAGTCCTCAGGGACTCCAATAGTCCTTTTAAGCCCACAACCTTTCACAAGCCTCCAAAAGACTCTAAACATTGTCTCTTAAAAGCCTTTGTTTAAAGGTTATAAAGTTTAGTGCCACTAACCTGCGGGGCAAATTTAGTGTCACTAACCTGTGGGGCACATGCATGTATTATCGACATGGAGATATTTATTTCAACCAAGATCCAAAGTTGAGGTATTATTTCAGACAATGGAAAATCTAAAGACTTACCGGGGACCTCGGCCTAGAAATGAAGGGCAAATTAAAACAGCATCAAGATCCAATACTTGCTAGTCGCTACACTTGATACGATGGGATCAAGATGGGGTACTGATACACATAATCACTGAAAATCATATTCTATCTTATGAATAATGATTAAGAGATAAGTTCTAATAACTACATAGTAAAAAGTTTATAGTGATATCTGCTGAGATTTCCCCAATTATTTTGAAAAGGAATCTAAAAATGCACTTTATTGTTGTTACAGCGATAAAAATCATCTGTGCTGCAACCCTACCTCAGTACTGTGCAACTACTTTAATATCCACCTTATCAAAATTCAATTATTTTTGATTTATGAACATACCTAACTCCAGAACTGCTACTCCAACATAAGATGTTAGAGGCTTTGGAATGGTGATGGAAGTGCCACCAGCATACGCCATCAACAAAGGAAGTGCTGCAATTGTGGGCAGCAGCAGTTTCCTGTTTAATATAGGCCATTCCAAAATAAATTTATTAGAAATGAGAAAGAAATAGCACAGCACCAGACAAGTGAACTGAAGACATTATGAAAAACAACATACACTCTCCACGGAACATCAAGAACATCATCGATAAATCCAAGAAGAATCATAAAACAGACTGATGCTAATGCTGCATTATATTCAACAAGCCACTGCAACAAGAAAGTCAACAAAAGTAACTGTAACACATGTTTCAGAACATAACACATAATTTGTTAATGCCAAAACAATAATTGCTAGTCATAAACATACAATGGAGTCTGCTGTGAAATTGAATTGTTGAAATAGAATAGTAATGACCAAGTATACAATCCCAACAACAATGCCCAATGCCTCAGACCTGCAAAAATAAGTATAATGTTTAAACAAGCAAGAATGCAAGCTCACAGATTTATATCTCCAGTCAGATCCTGTTAAATATTTCATGTGAAGGACATACAGTGGACAAGGAAAGACCAAGCAGTTCTTATTCTAAAACATGAGATTGATGATCACCTAATGTATCGTTTTGGTTCACACTAAACATAATGAGATGAAATGGTGCATCGACACTAGATGTAGGCAGGCCAGATTAAAGGATATGCTTTGCATGGCATCCCCTGGCAACATATCAAGTCAAAAATCACAAAAAGTTGAGGAAATATGATTAAAACGCACATGCAAAATGGGAACTCTATTACCACTCAATACATCAGTAATACAAGACGTCCCAATTTAAGAGCACAGATTCTTCAATTAAGCTAGACTACTTTCACTATAACTAATTTACTACTCCAGATTTCATATAAACCAACTACTAACTTCAAATCCTACAAGATAACTTCATTACAAACTGGTCAAGTAGAACACTTCAATTAAGATGGATCAACTTCCAGAATCAGCTACTACCAACAAATAGCAGCATCGGAAATAACTTTGCGAGCGCCGGTCAGTGGGGAGCCAGTGGAGGGAGGCCGGACGGGCGGAGTCCCGGGCGGCGGCTGCAGAGGACGGAGGCCGGGTCGCCAGCGGCAGGCGAGGACAGGGCGCCGGAGGCCGGACGGTGGAGGGCGGCAGTGGGGAAGCCGGCTGGTGGACGGCGCCGCGCAGCAGAGGACGCCGGGCGGGACGACGAGTAGGGCGGCCGGACACGGGCAACACAGGATGGAGGCGGAGGGCGGCTGGACGAGGCCAGCGGAGGGCGGTCGGACCAGGCCGGCGGAGGACGGAGGAGGATTAGGGCTGGGGCAGCGGCAGCACAGCAGCCCTCCAGCGGCGGCGGCTAAACAAATGGGAATGGAGTTCGCGACCGATCGAGTGCTAAAGGGCAAACCCTAGGCCGAGTGGCCTCTCGGCATAGTTTGCGCTGCACCGAGTGCCCTCTCGGCACAGCCTGTGGGCCCCACGTGAACGACCGTAGGGTTTCCTGGCGATTTCCTGTTCATTTCCCCGAGTGCCCTCTCGGCATAGGTAGGCATCTGGAGCGAGTGTCCACTCGGGATAGGGGGTGGGTCCGCCGAGTGCCCTCTAAACGCGATCTGTGGGACCCTGCGAGCGGACTTGCCAGCGCATTAAAGTGCCTCTCGGCATAGATGGGCAAGTGGACCGAGTGTCCGCTCGGGATAGGGCAAGATTTATGGAATGGCCTTGAATTGGTCCCCCGCGAACGGTCTGTTCATTTGCCCGAGTGCCTCTCGGCATAGATGGACAGTGGGCCGAGTGTCCGCTCGGGATAGATTAGCGACATGGCGACTCATAACCTATCTGCCGAGTGTGCCCTCGTATTATTTTGTCCTACGTGGACGAAGACGTCATATTGCGAGTGCCCTCTCGGAATAGATGTTGTATATTCCGAGAGCACACTCGGGATAGATGCCTTTGTCCGAGAGGCATCTACAACGAGAGTACACTCGGCATTGGGTTATCTACGCCGAGTGTGCACTCGGCTTGTTATTTTCACACTCGGCCCAAAACTGAATTCTTGTAGTGTGGAGACTCTAGATGGTTCTCTTCCCTAGTTCGGACTCCCGGTGATGAGTTGATCACTTTTGGGGACGCTTCATCAGGTAGAGTCATTGCTAAAGGTTTTGTTTGCATTAATGACAATTTCATTTTTAAGGACGTTGCCTTAGTGAGTAAGCTACAATACAATTTGCTTTTTGTCTCTTAGCTTATCGATGACACTTTCGAGGTAAGATTTAAGAGTAGTGCCTGTAGAATCCTCGATTCATCAGGGGAGTTAGTTTGCGGGATATCTAGATTTGGGAGAATCTTTTGTACTAATTTTTTGGCTTCTTTGGAGACTCTCTTCGTTGTTTGATTGCTTCAGAGTCCCCGTGATCTTTCCTTCTAGCATAGGAGATTAGGTCACATCGGCTTCGACCACTTGACCAGAGTTAGCAACCATGATCTCATTCGTAGTTTGCCGAAACTCAAGATAGTAAAAGATTTAGTTTGCTCTCCTTACCAACATGGCAAGATGGTTGTTGCTTCTCGTCCTCCTATCAATGTTGTGATGACTGATCCACTAGGACAACTTTTACATATGGACATTGTTGCTCCAGTTAGAGTGCAGTCAGCGCGTGAGAAGTGGTATGTTCTTGTCATTATTGATGATTTTTCAAGGTATTCTTGGGTGTTTTTTATGGCCTCGAAGGATGAGTCTTTTACCCATATGAGCTATTCGCAGTGATAATGGCATGGAGTTCAAGAACTCCTACTTTGAGAGCTTCTATGAGGATTTAGGCTTAGCACATCAGTTTTCCTCTTCATACTTCCCTCAACAAAATAGCGTAGTGAAAAAGAAAAATAGGACGATGCTAGATGAGTACCGTTTTCCTAGAAAGTTTTGGGCTGAGGCTACAACTACTGCTTGTCATGTGTCTAATCGAGTTTTCTTGAGAGCACATTTGCACTGCACTTCTTCAAAGTTGAGGTATGGTCGAAAGCCTTGTGTCGCTCATATTCGTGTCTTTGGCTGCAAGTATTTTATTTTGAACTCTGGGAATCAAGATAAGTTTGAGTTCCATTCTTCTAATAGCATTTTTTTAATTTACTTGACTTCTTCTCATAGCTATAAAGTCTAAGGTTGTGCTGCGAATAGGATCATAAAGACCTATGATGTAACCTTTAATAAAACTAGCCTAGGAGCTAGACTTGATATATTAGGATCTTCTTCTCTCTCTGAGACCATTTTTGTAGAGGATAGGATGATTGAGATAATGGTGTTCCATCTAACTTGAGAACTTCAAGAGGAACAAGGTATGGCAGCTTGTCAAGCTTCCATCTAGTCATAATGTCGTTGGGACCAAGTGGGTGTTTAAGAACAAGCAGAGTGAGGATGGGGTTATCATTAGAAATAAGATTAGACTAGTCACACAGGAATTTACTCAAGTTGAGGGTCTTAACTTTGAGGAGAGCTTTGCTCCTCTAGCTAGACTAGAGGCTGTTAGGATCATGCTTGCATTTTCGGCATCCAAGAGCTTTAAGCTTTATCAAATGGATGTCAAGTCGTATTCCTCAATGGGTATATTGAGGAAGAGGTTTATGTCAGGCAGCATCCAGGATTTGAAAACCCCAAGTACCCAAACCGTGTCTTCAAGTTTTCCAAAACCTTATGTGGACTTAAGTAGGCCCTTAGAGCTTGGTTCGCGAGGCTTAAGTCCTATCTTCTTAGTCATGGTTTTAAGATGGATATTATCGACGATCGGGATCACTGGACCACAAAAGTGAAATGGGGGTGAGTCGTGTATACGAGACCCAAAACGAGCTCCACTCACCGAAGGAATAGGTTCACAACTTCATTGGTCGGGGAAAGAGAAAAAAGAGCAGGACACAGAGAATTATACTAGTTCGAGCCCCTATGAAGGTAAAAGCTCTACTCTAGTCTTGCCCTGAGGCGAGGAATTTCACTATGCTTGAGTACAAGTATTTGCTCTCTAGCTTGAGCTCTGGTGAATTCTATGTTTGTGATGTCTACTGCCTTGTTGCTTGGACTGCTTGCTTGTCCTTGAGCGTATTCGCCTCGAGGGGTTTTATACCTCTCCCAGCCGTTACAAAAAACGGCTGGGAGAGATTCCCAGATTGGTGGCTTAATGCGCACTGAAGGTGGGTTGTAACCGTCCCGAATATGACGCCCACGTTCGACTTAACTCTAGCATTCATGGTCTTGGTAACCGTCGAGTAAGCGCACGTCCTGGAACCCGGGATAAACTTCCCCGAGCGAGAGTTGAATCCTTGCCCCCCAAGCTTGAGGTCGTGCGGGAGCCACGCAGCCTAGGTCATGGTTGGAGACTTTGCGGCTCAACCCCGAGCTAGGGGCCCCGTTGACTATGCCTTGACCAGTCAGAGATTTCTCAGTCCCCGACAATTATACTAAACAAGACTCTATTCATCAGACATCAGAATTCTCATTTTCTCCTCGTCCAGATTTATGAGGATGATATCATCTTTGGTGGCTCTTCGCACTCCCTTGTGTCTTAGTTTTTAGAGGTGATGAGCACAAAGTTCGAGATGAGCATGATAGGCGAGTTGAGCTGCTTCCTTGACTTCTAAATTAAGTAGACTCAACAGGGCACCTTCTTGCATCAAGGTAAGTGCATTTGAGACCTTCTGAGTTGGTTTGACATATCTGATGGGAAACTGGTGATGACTCCTATGTCTGCCAATGCTATCCTTGAACCTAACGAGGATGGCGAGCTAGTTGATAAGAAAGAGTTCTGGAGCATAATCAGCTCCCTCTTGTATCTTATTGCCTCGAGACCAGACATAAATTTTGTTGTGTGTGCGCACTTGATTTTAGGCTTCTCCTCGTGCCTCTCACTGTTAGGTGGTGAAGCGCACCTTCAGGTACCTTCGATCTACCATTAATGTGGTATTTGGTACTCTTTTTCTTCTTGTTTGTCCCTTAGAGCCTTTTTTGATGTAGATTTTACTGACTATAGGATAGATAGGAAGAGCACTTTTGGCACTTTCAATTCATTAACATTTTTTTGTCTCTTGGTCATTTAGAATGCAGTTTGGAGTTGCACAGTTCACCGTTGAGGCCAAGTACATCATTGTAACTAGTTGCTATAGTCAGGTGCTTTGGATGAGATCGACCTTGTGGAATTTTGGATTAGAGATAGAGACTGTTCCACTTTTTTGTAACAACACTTCTGCTATTTGCATTGCTAAAAACCCAGCGTAGTACTCTAGGACCAAGCACATAGATATTAGATATCACTTCCTTAGAGACCATGTGGAGAAGGGTGATATAGTGCTTTAGTTGTAGAGGGTGATCACTAGATTGCCAATATCTTTACCAAGCCTTTGGATAGCTCTAGATTTTTGGCTTTGAGAGGAGAGCTTGGAGTTGTGTGCCCATACGACATCACTTGAGGAAGAGTTGATTTGTATATTATGTACTATATATGCTTTCTTCCAGTATTTCCTTTTTCCTACATCTTCTAGGTGATATTGGGCTTAATTCTAGAGTTGTTGGTTCACTTCACTTAGACTTCTGGTATCTTTACATGGACCTCTCATCTTGTGCTGTAAGTTGCTATCATGCACAATTAGTTGTTCTCTCTTCTCTCTAGGTTGAGTTCCATCATAGTCTTATAAGTCTAGCAGGTGTTGGGTCCCCTAGGTAGACAAGGTCTGTGCACTCCTTAGCTTGGGATCTAGAGTTAGCTTCCCAATATCAGTCATTAGGGAAGAGGAGAGTGAGTCTAAGCCATAGTGCTTTCTACTATCTCTTCTATGCTCTATAGCCACCCAGTTTGCAGTTTCTTGACTTCTTGTCCTTATTTCATATTTCTAGCTTTGATTGAGTTCATTTGAATCTTTCTTGAGCTTAATTTTGCTAATAACTCAACTTGAAGTAGATTTATATTTAAAATTCATTTACATGTTGAGGGAGAGTTTGAGAATCTATTTCATGCACTGCATGTGGACTTCATTTTCTATTTTTATAAGTTTTATCTATTATGTGAATGAGCCTCTCTTCATGCTATATACCCTGCTACTTTTATGAAGAAAATTGCTAACTTAGATATATCCAAGTTTATTTTGTTTGATATTGCTAAGCTTGTTAAAAAATTAAAAATTAAAGCTTTACATGAAAACTTGATGAAACATGTTGCTATGTTTCCTCTCTAGGTGCATATGCCATTATTTGTAAAATTTTGGATTTCTATTAGAGTCCCTATAGCAATTTTGGTGAAGCTAGAATTGATTCATACTTGAGTCCTTCACATATTCATAAATCTGTGTGCTAAAATGAAAACAAGAAAAATTGAATCTTTTTGAGGAAATTGATCTCAACACTTCATATTCACGAGATTGCTTCCCATTGCACTTGGGATGAACTGAATATATTGTGTATGACCAAGACTATCCTCTTAATAGTTCTTCTTGAGATGGTCGAGTATGGTTTGAGTCAATTACATTTGAAAAATACAAATAAAAAACATAAGTGGGTAAAAATGCAAATAATGTCAAACATTTGCACCCAATTATGTTATTTGAAGTCTTAAAGCAAAAAATTGCATTAAAGTTAATTGAATGATCGAGATGGCGATCAGAGGGGGGTGAATGATCCCAAATAAAATTTTTCCCCAATCAAAATAATCCAAACAAGCTCTCAACCAAAACAATTAAAAAAAGCAAATGAAATGGAGGGAGTTTACTGCAAGGCCGGTTTGACCAGAGTAAGGTTGCTAGCACCAGGGTCCGGTATGACCGGGGTGAGTCTGGTAGCATCGGGTTCAAGAATAGTAGGAAGAACTAAGTAGAAAACAGCATGAACTCAAAAACCAATTTGAAGAATCATTTAATCGGCTAGACAAAAACTCACGAAACTTGGTAGATGTCTTCCTAAGAATGTTAGGAACTTATTCCAACCTTCAATCGCAAGGATTGACATCAAAGTTTCAACCTTTTTCACTTTCAAGAAAGAACACACCAAGGTTGAGCAAAAGTCAAAAACTCGATCTAAGACTTGCTCGTAGGGTTTTGATGATCAAGATGATCTTGGATAACCTCCCATAAGTCACAGCAAGCAAGAACACAAGCCCAAAACCCCTTAAACATGATCTATAAGAATAATTCACTCAAGAACACAAGACCTGTTTCTTACAAGAAAGATGCATGGATTGCTTAGATGATTGGGATATGATCTGAAGAAGATTCATCCATCAATTATACATCATTAGCATAAGAACCAAAAGCATATAGAAGGAGGGGAGTCAAATCCAAATTACGCAAATATAAATTGCAAAAATGTAAGTGTGGAATTTAAATGATGAATTTAAGACATAGTGTAGATCTGTAAAGTAAATTCGAGTATAAAGAAATATGTTTTGGATTTCTGGAAGGAAGGTTTACAAAGCCTCACAACAAGGTGGGCAAAGCTCAAAGGAGCACCAAAAACCTCTAAACCTTCTTTATAAGGGAAGGCTACCCCTACCCCTCTATTTATACTACTCTTGAGCCACCCTTCACCCTTGGATGAGTTCTTTCTACCCTAAGCATCACCATCAAGTGTTAGGATTAACTCACTCACTCATACATGGGTTAATCCGAAACCCACACACATAATGGCTTTTTGCATGTTTTTCAAAGCATACTAACTAGACCCACTACCCTATCATATAAAAAGCGATCCAACGGCCCTCCTTGATCCAAACAACTCCTAACTAGCATCCTATTTAATCCTTATCTTCTAGGTTTGCACTCACTCTGTCTCCAATCATCTTCTAGTGATCCTCAACCATTTGGACCTCCGACGCTTCCCGCCTAGTCTCAGTCATCCTCCGCCTCACCATGATCAAAACCCGATGTCCTGCAACCATCAAAGACAAGAAAAACCTATTATAAAACAATGTTAAAAAAGATATACAATAATCATCACAAAATCATCAAATATATGAAATCTCGCTCATAAGGGCCGGAGCTACCGCTCCTAGGTCGGTAGAACTGCCCTACATCCAAAATCGAGAAGAGACGCTCTCTAGAATTTTCACATTGGCCAAAGCCCGGTGCTGCTGTCCATGTAGACCGGTGCTATCGCACCCAAGTCGGTAGCACTGCCCTACTGCCAAACCAGAAAACACCTCTCTTTGGAATTTTTAGACTAGCCATAGGCCCGATGCTACGTCCCTGCTCAGTGTTACTGCACTCGGGCCGGCAGCACTGCCAGCCAGTGCTACCGCCTATGCTAGATCGGTAGCATCGCCCTTGCTGAACAGCACTACCAAATGCTTCAAATTTTGAATTAAACTTCAAATCTCCCTCAAACTCAAACACTACTAGCTTAAACAATTTCAATAACTCATTACAAACATGGTAGACCTCCACATGGTCTTTCATTAATTGAGCACGAAGGATCTTGTATGCATATCTAGCTTTTCTAAAGTGTTGAGTAGGTTGAACTCTAGGTTTTCTATTTGATCCATTGTATAGCTTTGCTTCTAGGTTGGAAACTATGCTAAGTGTAGCACTTGTTAAATCATACAAAAATGACATAGTCATATTTGTACTTGCTAAAAAAATTGACATTTGCAATTGGACATGACTTAGTTTAGCATAATCTAAACTTGAGTAGCTTGGTGTCATACTTTATATAGATAGTCACTTGGAAAATTTTCAAAGCTCTTTTAGAATGTATTTCATGCATGTATGTCTAAAGGGGGAGAAAATACTATCTTAATGTCTATATTGCCGAAAGGGGGAGAAAACATAGAAAAAACATCATCAAAAGATAAAAATATGAATGCATCTTGGTTTTTATGATCTTGTTAAAAACTTGCAAAATCTTAAGGATCATAAGCATACTTGAGGTTTTGTGAGTTTTTATTGGATTTTAGAGTCTTTGAGGAAAACTCTCTTTCCTTGATTTTAGCTCTAAAATCTTTCTTGCCAACATGGTAAAGATTTTATTTTCACTTCTTCTCAACCAAGTTTGGCTTTGCTTTTAAATTGCATTCTTATTTTGCACTCGAAACTTAATTCTTATGCCTTTTGGGTGTTTGTTAATGCACTCATCAAGGGGGAGATTGAAAGACCATGAAGAGGTCTATCTTTGATGGTGATGAGTAATTGACTATGGTTGAGCATGTTATGCTTGAGTTTGAGTTTGATTTGAATTGGATTCCAATTTGAAGCAATTTAAGGGATGTTGGTCAAGAGTGGCACCTGGGAGAGCGATAGTGCCAGCCCTACGGTAGTACCGGCCCAAGGGAGTGGTAGCTACATTCTAGAGAGGGTCTTTGCTAAGATTTCAGGGGAGTGGCATTACCGACCATGCTGGGATGGTAGCGCCGACCGAGTGGTATACTACCGGCCCAGGGACGGTAGTGCCAACTTTTTGAGCGAATTTTGAGATTTAAATTTTGAATTTGTATGAGATTTATTGCATACCATTTTAGGCAATGCTATGTGAAGTGTTTCCTTATTTCTGTGAAATCATGTGATGAAAAATTGGTTTAGGAAAGAAATTGGCATTGCAAAGTGTTTTTGGTTATAGCATACGTTATTTGAGATACATCGCTTGATGCAATGCACTCGTGAGTGGTTGCATGGATTGACCTTGAGTCAAGTCGTGGACTTGTGCTCGTGCAGTTTTTGTGTTTATTCATGTGCAGGTGTTGCTCGAGGGTGAACGTAGTCGATGACGGGACCGGAACTAAGTTCATGGAGGAACTGAGGTTCGGGACTAGGTTCAGGGAGGAATCGAGGTCTTGGTGGTCAAGGATGTCATGCGGGACGTTCGGGCTAGAGAACATGCACATGAAGGTGGTTAGTCACGTATATGTGCAGGTGGGCTGATCATGCGTGCAAGGTATTTGTTTGACCTTGTTGGGCCAAGTTGAGATAAATATGAACTCTTTCCATGTTGGGAGTAGAGTTGTATTCTATCTCTGTGTTTTTGCTCTGTATAAATAGAGGGAGGTCTCCTCTGTTTATTGGAGAGAGAGGTTTTGGGTTTTAGGGTTTTGTACTTTTGTGTTGGAGTACTTTAGACAATGAAATAAAAATAATCTTCCAGAAAGTTTTCCTGCATATTGCTCTTGGCGGTACATGCGTTTAAGAAGAGATTTTGCTCTAGCAATCGGCGTGTTCTTGTTGATCTTTCATCGAAGATCGGTCCGGCCGCTTGCATACAACGAAGATCACGTGAAGCACAAAAGTTCTTAGTTCTGTGTTCCTCCGGAGATTGATCTGTGGCAACTAGTTCTCTCTGGTACTTAGTCCGTCATAGCCTTTCAAGATCAGTTTTCATCATCACCTGATTCAGTCATCTTGCGAAGGTAATATCTTTTGATTCGTAGATCCGATCGAGTTGATTTTTATTGCGTTAGTTTCATATTTGAATCTAGTTTCTACAGTTAAAATTTCATGTCGATCTAACGGTTGAATCTCCGGTAATCTTATTGTTTATGTTTTGTCCGTCGTTAGTCTATTTTTGGTCAGTCGTTATTAGATCGGGATTTGTTTCGGCTGTCTTGCCAGGGACATAACTTTAGATCTATAAGGCCGATTGAGTTGATTATTTTTGTGTTAGCTTCGGAATAGAGTCTAGTTTCTGCAGTTAAAATTTCACATCAATCCAACGGTTGGATCTTTGGGAATTATTGTTTTAGTGAATGTGTGTCAGGCTGTTTTTATTTTGTCCGTCATACCCATGCATCTCAGCATCAGAGGCGAAGTTTAGTCCGTCATACACATGTAACTCCTTTGCTACAGTAGAAATTTTGTCCGTCATACACGTCCAACTCTCTGTCCGAACTGAAGTTTTGTCCTTCCTACATATGCAAATTTGAGTTGGTTTAACGAGGTTCTTGTTGAATACAAATTAAGCAATCTGAGTTTGTCTGGAGTGTTTCAAAAGGCAAAAATTTGATATTAGCTTCCGTTCAATCATTCACCCCCCCTCTGATTGACGCCATCCGATCCTACAAGTGGTATCAGAGCAAGGTTGAGGTATGGCGTCTGATAAGTATGTTAATCGTCCTCCAATGCTTAATGATTCAAATTTTCCTTACTGGAAAAGTCGCATGCAATCTATATTGAAGCTCAAGGTAATGATGTTTGGCGCAAAGTTTCTACTGCATATGATGTTCCAGATATAGTCACTAATGATAATAAAGCGACGTTGATTTAAATGTTAAAGCTAAAAACTTGATTTTTCAAGGAATCTCGAAAAAGAATTTGATCGAGTTTCTCATTTACGTTCGCACATTCATTTGGAAGACATTATGTGACTACCATGAAGGTTCAACTAAGATTAAGAAAGTGCGCAAAAATATTTACCAAAAGGACTTTTCGATTTTGTAATGAGACCGGTGAATCAATTGATGATCTTTACTCTCGATTTGAGAAAATCTTGTGCAATTTGCGTGGTGTTGGAGTTAACAATTCAAGAGAGGAGAATGCTAGTAAGATTTTGAGATCTCGACTCTTGAATGGCGCATGGTTGTTCTGCAATCAATCAAACTGTTGATTTGGATACATTGACCATGGATGATCTATATTCTAGGTTGAAAACTTATGAGATGGATTCTTTATCACCTAGAGTGATAAAACCTCTACACATGCACTTGTTGCTAACTTGAAGACGTCTACGGATTACCATCTTACATCTCCTTGTCTGCATTAGCTTCTTTTTGGATGAACAGTTTGAGATGCTCCTGAAGAAGATCTTGTACTCATTTCTTCACGCTATTGTCAAAGCACTCAACAATGTGAGGATGAGGAGGCGTGGAGGTACTACTTGTGGTCTTTCAAGCTGTTTTGAGTGTGGTCTTCCGGGCATATCAAAGCAAATTGTCCCAAGTTGAAAAAGAAGGAAGAAAGGAACCAAAGACAACGCACTCAAGGCGACTACTCCTAGGCGTTCCAATTTTGAAAAGTCGCTAAGAAAGTTTTAGCTGTCTTGGAGGAGTGCGATCTTAGTGATGTGGACTTTGAGAGTGACAATGAGCCACGGGACAAGAAGGAGATCTTGATGATGACTTCACCGGCATGTGCTTTATGGCAAAAAGGGATAGTGTGATGATTCGATTTTGATGAGGTAGGTCCTTCTTATGATGAACTTGAGTATGCTATGGTTAAATTAGCTTCGAGCTTAAAAATCTAAGAAGGCTCTTAAAGAAAAAGATCTAGAAATTGATAGTTCCAATTCGAAATTGCAAGGCTTAGATCTTTGATTCGATGATGATGTGTCGTAAGTCATGTGACTTAATTCACAATGAGCTTGTTTCACTTAGGAAAGAACATGCTTCTCTGTTAAAGCAAGATAGGAAAATGAGAAACAAATGAAAAATGCTAATTTGTTCAACCATTGATCTACATGATTCAATCTCTTGTTCAAAATGCTCCATCTTGGAATTGAAGTTGCATGATGCAAATGCTAGAGTTTCTCAAATGACAGATGCCTTGTTCACTCATGAAGTTCTTTCCTGCTCAAATTGTCGAAAACAAAAAGGAATAGTGGATGTTCCCTGTAACAATTGTTTAACTCTGTCTAGAAAGGTTGATTACTTGGAAAAATCGTTAGAACGTTTCACTAAAGGAAAGAAAAACCTAAACATGATTTTGGATCAATCAAAAGTCAGCACTCATAACAAAGGTTTAGGTTTTGATTCTTATGCTCATCATAAAACACATGTTCCCCTTGTTGTCAAAGCTCTTGAAAGTGGAAAGTTTGAAATTGCAAATGAGCCTAAGAAAAGCGTCTTTAAATCTTTGGAGTTTTATCTTCTCTTGTGATGAATGCAAATGTTGCTTCTACTTCTAAAGTTAAACATTCATTAAGTACACTTGCACTCATTGTGGTAGAGATGGACATCTAGTAGATTTTTGCTTTAAACTAGCCAAACAACGAAGCAAGAAAAAGCTAAGGCTAGGTCTAATTTCAGACGTGCTCGCTTTACTCCTCATTATGTGCCTAAGGTGATGCGAACACCTTTTGTTGCAAGAAACACGAGAAACAAACAAAACTGATTTTGTATACAAGTATACTCGTCTCTTGTGCCTACTGTCGTGTGTCTCAAAGTCTTGGATTCCTAAAACCTTTTATCTAACCCGATCTTGAGACATCGACATTCTCTTTTGTGTAGGTTGTGAAAGAGAGGAAGGAGAACATATGGTTCATAGATTACGGATGTTCAAGACATATGGTGGTGATTCAAAATGGTTCTCCTCCTCACACAAAGTTCGTGATGAGGTCATCACTTTTGGCAACAACTCAAAGGGAAGAATTCTTGGAAGAGGAATTGTGCGAGTCAACGAAAACTTCATTCTCAAGGATGTAGCTTTGGTAAGCAAGCTCAAATATAATCTGCTCTCAGTTTCTCAGTTGCTTGATGAAGATCTTGAGGTAAGATTTCAGAAAAATTCTTGTCGTATATTAGATGTTTCTGAAAATCTAATATGCAACATCACTCGCATTGGTCGCTTGTTTAAAGGTGATTTTTCATGTTCAACATCTGAAATGACATGTCTTGTAGATCTAACTTTTGGCATCGTAGACTTGGTCATATTGGTTTTGATCACCTTTCACGCATTAGTAAATTAAACTTGCTCGAGAGGTTTGCACGAATTAAAGTATGACAAAACAAGTAATTTGACTTGCTCTCCTGTCAACATGGAAAAATGACTGCACCACCACATTTTCCTATTTATTGTTATGACTAATGCTCGAGTCGACTTCTACATATGGACACGGTTGGACCAGCAAGAGTAAAATCTGCAGGAGGTAAGTGGTATGTTCTTGTGATTGTAGATGATTACTCGAGGTACTCTTGGGTATATTTCATGACTACCAAAGATGAAGCTTTTGAATTGTTTCAAGAGTTTGCATTAAGGTTGCTCAAGGAATTGCCTGAAGCACTTAAAGTAATTAGGAGTGATAATGGAGGAGAATTCAAGAACACTCATTTTGCTTCTTTTCATTACGAACATGGAATTGAGCATCAATTTTCTTCTTTCGAGTTCCTCAACAAAATGGTGTTGTTGAGAGGAAAAATCGCACACTAGTTGAGATGGTTAGGACAATGCTTGATGAATATTCTACTCCTAGGAAGTTTTGGGTGAAGCTATTTCTCTTGCTTGCTACATTTCAAATAGAGTATTTTTGAGAGCAAAGCTTCATAGAACTTCTTATGAACTTGGTTTGGACGTACTCTAGCATCTCTCACATGCGTGTTTTTGGTTACAAATGTTTTATTCTCAAACATGGAAACCTTGATAAGTTTGAATCAAGATGCTCGAGATGGATTGTTTCTTGGTTATGCTCTTCACACTCGTGGTTACCGTGTGCTGAATTTAGAAACTAACAAAATTGTTGAGACTTGTGAAGTCACTTTTGATGAGGCTAGTCTTGGTACTAGACCGAATTTTCAGGGACACAAGTTACTTGCAATTTTGAAAGTATCTTTGGAAGAAAGTGATGATGAAGATGAAGATGAAAGTGGTAATCAAGTTGGCAACTCGATTCACCAATTCAACCACAGGAGAAAATCGGCAAGCATCTTCGAAATTCTTCCAAAGCAAACACACAAGATCTTGGACCTCGAGCAACTTCGAAATTTCAGCACCATTGCACATTCAACGAAGACATCCTCTGAACAAATGATTGGTGAGTTAAATGTGCGGTGCTTCAAACAGTACAATACTAATGACTCATATGCTCATCTCGCTTACATTGCATCCTTTGAACCCCAAGATGTAAGTCACGCATTATCGATGAGTCTTGGATTAATGCCATGCATGAGGAACTTGAGAATTTCGAGCATAATAAGGTTTGGGTTTTAGTTCCACCTCCTTTAGGTCGAATATCATTGGAACTAAATGGGTTTTAAGAATAAACAAAGTCAAGATGGGGTTGTTGTTAGAAACAAAGCTAGATTGGTTGCTCAAGGTTTTTCTCAAATTGAAGGACTTGATTTTGATGAAACTTTTGCACTGTTGCTAGACTTGAAGCCATTAGAATTTTGTTGGCCTTTCTGCATCTAAAGGTTTTAGATTGTATCAAATGGACGTCAAAAGTGCTTTTCTAAATGGTTTTATCTCTGAAGAAGTGTATGTCAAACAACCTCCTGGATATGAAAATCCGAAATACCTGACCATGTTTTTAAGTTGTCCAAAGCTTTATATGGTTTAAAACAAGCTCCTCGGGCTTGGTATGATAGGCTTAAATCATATTTCTTTGGAAAATGATTTTGAAATGGGCAAAGTTGATAAAACCTTGTTTTCTCTCAAGCATGGCAATGATCATTACTTGTTGATTTATGTGGATGATATCATTTTTGGTGGTACTTCTCATGCTCTGGTTGCCAAGTTTTGGACACTATGAGCAGGAATTTGAGATGAGTATGATGGGTGAGCTCACATACTTTACGGGTTTACAAGTCAAGCAAACAAGGCAAGGTATTTTTGTTCACCAAACGAAGTACACAAAAGATCTCCTCCAATGTTTTGAGATGGAATCATGCAAACCAATTTCCACACCTATTGGCACAACAACTACTTTGGATCCGGATGAAGAAGGAGAAAGGTTAACCAAAAGGAGTATCGAAGCATGATTGGATCGCTTCTTTATCTTCTCGCTTCAAGACCGGACATACACTTTGCGGTATGTTTATGTGCTCGTTTTCAAGCTTCCCACGTGCCTCTCATCGACAAGCGGTAAAAGCTAATTCTTCGCTATTTACAATCCACTTTAGAGTTTGGCTTATGGTACTCCTCATCATCATGTTTATCACTTAGAGCCTTCTCGATGCTGATTTTCGGGTTGTAGAATTAACAGAAAAGTACCTCTGGAACATGTCATTTTATTGGTACATCTTTAGTTGCTTGGTCATCTAGAAAACAAGTTTCATTGCTCTCTCAAGCGCTGAATCTGAATATGTTCTTTCCGCCGCATGTTGTGCTCAAGTGCTTTGGATGATATCAACTTTAAAGGATTTTGGATTAATTATAGATAGTGTTCCACTTTTACGTGATAACACTAGTGCTATTAATATTGCTAAAAATCCGATGCAACATTCTCGAACAAAGCATATTGATATTCGTTATCATTTTCTTGAGATCATGTGGAAAAGGGAGATGTTGAGTTGTATTTTGTTGATTACGAGTTGCAAATCGCTGATATTTTCACAAAACCACTTGATACTTCTCGATTTGCCTTTTTGAGGGGAGAGCTGGGCGTTGTGCACCCTATGAGCTTGTTTTGAGGGGGAGTTTTATGTCAAGTCTGTTACTTAATGAGCTTACTTTATCATATTTCTTTATATATTATGTAATTAAGCTTATATATGATAATCTAAATTGTCCTCCTTGAACTAAAAGTGACATTGTGGAATTCCTTAGTTTAATTGTCTATAGTGATATCTTGCTGTTATAGGCCTGATATTGAATCCTCTTGACAAAGTTGGGCTATGAAGGATGTGTGTTTTTCAGCTTTACTCTTTCATAGACCATTTAATATCTTTGCATGTTTACAATAAGAGAAAAGGGAATAAAAAAAAGGGGGCTCAAATCTGCAAGAAGCTTGTCAAAATTATCAACATATGCAAAAGCTTCAAGATGTATGCTTCGAGCATGCCATTCCCTAAAAGATAAGATGTATGCTACAAGCATGCCATTCCCTGAAAGATAAGATGTATGCTTCAAGCATGCCATTCATTGAAAATAAAAGAAGTATGCTTCAAGTATGCCACATGCTGTTTACTGTTATCAAGTTTATTTTGGTCTACTAGACCAGAGTTGAAACTACTTGCTTGCCCTGAGTTGTTAGTTGCTTCAGTTTTGGGCCTAGTTTTTTGCCAAGATTGTGCTTAGTACTTGGCTATAGTTGATTAAATGGAGGTTGAGATGCATGTCACTTCCTAACTTGATTAAATAATATTAAGTTCATGTATTATGCTTATTATGTGATATATACGGTTATATGATCAAGAAAGCTCATTGGTTCTTTTCTTGGCACTCATTTGTTTTTCCTTGATGAAATCATTGTCAAAGGGGGAGAAGAAAGCTTACATTCAGGGGAGAAGTAAAATATTTTATTGGCAAAAGGGAGAATTTTTGGAGTCAAAGGGGAGAAAATTTTGTGCACATTCGCTTCTTTTTAGGAGAGATTTTTCACTGTGTTTTTTGATCACTTTGCTTTTTGTTTTAAAATGAAATTTCTTAAAATGTTTTTCTTATGAAGAGAATGCTGATGTTTTGTTCTAAACGGTGTTGCCAATGTTTTCATCAAGGGGGAGATTGTGAAATCATGTGATGAAAAATTGGTTTAGGAAAGAAATTGGCATTGCAAAGTGTTTTTGGTTATAGCATACGTTATTTGAGATACATCTCGCTTGATGCAATGCACTCGTGAGTGGTTGCATGGATTGATCTTGAGTCAAGTCGTGGACTTGTGCTCGTGCCGCAGTTTTGTGTTTATTCATGTGCGAGTGTTGCTCGAGGGTGAACGTAGTCGATGACGGACCGAACTAAGTTCATGGAGGAACCGAGGTTCGGGACTAGGTTCGAGGAGGAATCGAGGTCTTGGTGGTCAAGGATGTCATGCGGGACGTTCGGCCTAGAGAACATGCACATGAAGGTTGGTTAGTCACGTATGTGCGGCAGTGGGCTGATCATGCGTGCAAGGTATTTGTTTCGGCCTTGTTGGGCCAAGTTGAGATAAATATGAACTCTTTCCATGTTGGGAGTAGAGTTGTATTATATCTCTGTGTTTTTGCTCTGTATAAATAGAGGGAGGTCTCCTCTGTTTATTGGAGAGAGAGGTTTTGGGTTTTAGGGTTTTGTACTCTTGTGTTGGAGTACTTTAGACAATGAAATAAAAATAATCTTCCAAAAAGTTTTCCTGCATATTGCTCTTGGTGGCTGTACGTTTCGGCAAGAGATTTTGCTCTTGCAATCGGCATGTTCTTGTTGATCTTTCATCTGAAGATTGGTCCGGCGCTTGTAACATCCCAAAATTTGAGTTTTGGTATGTTTAAAGTCAAAAATAAATCATTTGCATTTTCTTGGAATTAACTGAAGCTTAACATGAATTTTCCAATAATGAAAAGATTTAATGTGATTAAACTGTGCATCAAATCAAAGGTTTCCAGTTTTTATTGGGTTCCTTGTGCTTCAAGGAATTTTTTGTATTTTTGGAGATTTTTATGAATTTATTTGCTATTTATTTGAATTTATTTAGATTTATTGGAATTTCGGAGTTTTACTAAATCGAAAAGGATTTTATTTTCCATTTTTTCCTCGGGCGAATCTCTCGGCCCAACCTGTTCATCCGCTTCGCCCGTTCAGCCAGCCGCATGCCGCTCGTGCCATTGCCGTCCGATCCTTATTGCTTGGATGGCGTGAATCGCCACGTCGCGCCTCGGTAGAAAACCTAGCCGCCGCCGGAGTCCTCGCGCCGCACGCCGCCTTCCGTGACTTTCGCGTCGGGCCCGCCTCTCAAGACTCCTATTTAATGCGCCGCACACCCTCCGAGGTCCGCCGTTTGACGCCGCACCCGCCGACCCCTTCCGTGACATCCGAGATCCCGCCGTCACGCTGTACGAGCTCGCCGAAGAGCGCCGCCACCCGAAGCACCTTCCGCCGCGCCGATCTCCCTCGCCGGTGCATCTCCGCCGTGGTTTTTGGTACCGCCGAGTTCCCCGCGTCGAACTCTTCCGGATCCGCAGATTCTTCCGCCCGATCCGGTCGTCCTCCGCTATTTCGTGCATCGTCTTCCCTACCTCCGGTGAGTAGCGCCGCCGCCTCACCGCCGAAGCCGCTTCCACGTTCTTGGCCGTCCGATCGCAACCGCACGCGTCGGATCTTGCCACGTCCAGTCGCCCGCGTGGCCTCTCCTCGCCAGCCGCCACGTTGCCGCCGAGTCAGCGCCGCGTGGTGCCACCTCGGCCAGCCGTGTCGATACCTTGCTAGCGTCGGCGTCGATCGGCGCCACGTCCACCGAGCCGCAGATCGATCCTAGCCCTATTCCGTGCACCGGTCCATCAGTGGGCGAGCCAGCGACATCGCGGCCCCGCATGTCGATCGGCATTTATTTTTCTTTTCTGATTTTCTGAAAAACCGAAAATCCCAGCCAATCACAAGCTGCCACGTGTCACCCCTTGCGAATTTTTCTGATTTTCTCTGAATTAAATCTTCCAGAGGCCCGTTCTCCTTCGTCCGAACTCCGATTTGAGCGATTCAAATTTCTAAATTTTTATAAAATTGAGCTCTACATTCCAGAGCCATTTATTTTCAATTTTGAGGTTGTTTTCCTCTCTGTTTTGTATTTATTTGGCTTTGTTGCTTTATTTTCCGGTAGACGCAAACTCTGAAGGAGCGAACGGAGACTTCGAAGACCAAGATTCAGCACTTGAACAGCAAGGCAAGTCGTAGACCTTTGATCATATTGAACCCATGTTTGCAAAAGTACTTTGTTTTATACAAGTGCATGCTATTTGTGTATCAATGCTAGTTTATGAGAGTAGCTACTCACCTGATTGAGTATGCCCCTTTGATTATTGGAATGCCATGTATCCATTGTTAACCTTAGGTTGGGACATTACTAGTTGGACATAATCATAATACCAACATTGGGTTAACGTAGCTATGCTTAGCCATGCTTAGTTGTCCGATGGGATTCATATTACATAAGTATTAATGTTAATCTTGACTTAATGAGATATTGAATCGTGGCTGTTGACCACTGTTGTAAAACTTGTTGTACCATGGCAGGGGATGCCATTGGTTTGGGTTGAACAAAATGTTTTCCCTCGGGCAATTGATCGTGCAGTAAAGGGGGTGCTTTCTAGCACATTGGGATGTGGCTGTCTTGCCTGAGATAATTTAAGGACTTAATCTTGTGCGCCATTGAACTGGGCTTAACCGTGCAACCACAAGTTCGGTATGGGACGGACCTAGCTGATTAATTTGCAATGTCTAGTCTTGAGTATTGCCACGTGTTGGTGTGGGTTTCGGGATGGACAGGTAGACCCACATGGCTCAAGAGGGGGCCCCGAGGGGCAAAACCTTAGAGGGCAGTACTGGGTTTAGACATGCATTGTAAAGGCTTTGTAGTGATCTCTCTGCCGACACACCAAAGGAAGTGTGTTCTTAGCGCTTGGCATTAAGGGATGATCATGTCTTGTGGGTAAAACTGTACAACCTCTGCAGAGTGTCAAAACTATTCGAATAGCCATGTCCGCGGTCATGGACAAGCCCGGGGATTTCACACGGGGTATAGGGTATTTTCTTGAAATGTGGAATGGTTGGGTTGTGAGCAGGGAGTTCTTTGTTGTTTTGTTGTCTCAAGCTATCTTGTTGAATTGTGTGGTTGATACTTGCTTGAATGATGTAGGGTGATGCCTCGTCATTACATTCATGTTGTCTACCATTGATTTACGGTTATTTATTATTGTTTTATCAATCTGCCTTCAATCTATTTATTGTATTTAAATTCAAGTTATTGCTTTACGCAAATGAACCATATGACTATCCTTTGTCAAGCCGTGCATGAATATATTGCATCATTTCCCTCGGCTTGTTGAGTACGTTTTGTACTCACGCTTTATGCCCTGTTGTTCGATTCTTTGGGGAAGGACCGTAATGAGTATCAAGAGGAGGAGTACTATGAAGACTACGCCGACTAGGAAGGCGTTTCCCAGACGATTGCACGTGGCATGTCGAATGGCCCAAGTTATTTTATTTCATTGCAATAATTTATTTGTTTCTTTAGCCAAGAGGCCTTGGTGTATGAACCTTGACCATAAGGTCGTTTGCTTTATTCAATAATAATTTGTTCTTCTTATATATTTCGATGTATGGAATGAAATGTCATCTATGTTTCCTTTGTGTGCACTAAGCGTGATCCTGGACTAGTGCGGTATACCTGAGGGTTTGGATTGCATATCCGGGTCCCGACAGAGATGGTATCGAGCCATATCGATCGTGAGGTCGCTTTCTTAGTTAGCATGGTCTTCAAAATTGTTTTCTAAATCAAACCAACAAATTGGTATTTAATAGTTTGTCTCTTCTCATCTTATTCTTAGGATTCTCATTCCTCTCCTTCTTTGAAACATTGCTTTGAAATTTAAATTGATCTTATCCCATTAAACTTCTTGAAAGCCTTGGACCTTCTGCAAGGAACCAAATCAAGGGGGACGATGATCAAGCTGTCAAAGAGTATATCTGAGAAGACTACCATATAAGATAGGTTTATGGTGCTCTATGGTGTTTGAGCATGCCATTCTCTTTTGGTTTAGCTACGTTTAGTCAGCGTATACTAGGATTTTTGTTGCTTGTGTGCCGGGTATGCTGTACACTTGCCTCCAGCACGGTGTTACAACTGTACCTTAAGTTGAAAGCTTTATTTGGTTATTTATGTTGTAGCCTTTTCGGCTATGTCTTTGGTTGACCTTGGTTCTTGGGTATTACCTTCTCCCCTAGAGGACCTTGCCACTTTCCTATTGCTTTTCCCTCTTACCTATTAAACCCTTGTGCTGCATCGCAGATGGTTGACACTAGTTCGAGCCGGTCGCGATTAGCGATGGATGCCAATGCTAATGCTAACGCTTGATGCCACCCGCCACCACCTCCTGTAGTGACGGACCGAACCTGGGACATTTCTTGGCAGCTCAGACTCAGCTTATGAATACAATGATGCAAAATATGAACAATATGATGAATCAGCAGAATCAGATTGTAGTTGCCCTAGCAAACTTGTTGAATCAACAAAATCAAGCTGCTGCTGTTGTTGCTGCCGCACCTCCTCCAGCTCGCCCTCAGTCCAAGCTAGCAGAATTCATGAGGACTCGTCCGCCTACCTTCTCCAACTCCTCAGAACCATTGGATGCAGATGATTGGATTCGCTCCATTGAAAAGAAGCTCGCTATTGCTCGATTACATGAGATCATGAGAAGGTTCTTTATGCCGCTCATCAGTTTGAAGGCACCGCCGCTGAATGGTGGGAGAACTACAGTGCCGCCCATGTGCCGCCCATGATGACCCTCAGACCATCACTTGGGCAGAGTTTTCAGCTGCTTTCCGCCACTCCCATATCCCTGATGGAAAGGTGGAGATGAAGAAGAATGAGTTCCGAGAGCTCAAGCAAGAAGGGATGTCAGTGAGTGAATATCTCAATAAGTTCACTCAGCTTGCTCGCTATGCACCAGAAGATGTAGCCACAGATGATGCTCGCCAGAAGAGGTTCAAGCGAGGGCTCAACCCAGGTTTAAAGGTACAAGTCATTGGCAACGACTATTCAGATTTTCAGCATCTGGTGGATAAAGCTATGCTAATTGAGGAGTCTCGTCGTGAGTTGGAAGAATCCCGCAAGAGGAAGATGATGCATCATGGAGCTCATCAGAGTCATCCGCAGAGAGCCAGGCCCAATGCTCAGCAGGCTGCTCGTTTCACTCCTCCCTCTGCATTCAGGACACCTGCACCAGCACCTCGCCTAGCTCCTTCAGGCAACCCTAACATCAACGCCAACAGCAATCCGCCTCAGAGGACCAGTAATCCAGCTGCAGGAGTGACATGCTTCAATTGCAATGAGCGTGGTCACTATGCTAATAATCGCCCTAGGAAGCAAGTGTGACACTGTTCGTTTCAACTCGGGATCGACACCACCAAGACCCCGCACGAGAGCGGGGCGTGGAGCGTCTCGGACTCCAAATCAAGCTACCAGACTCCACCGCCTATTGGAAGAGGTCGTGTGAATCATGTCACCACCGAAGATGCCAGTCGCATCGGGCGTCATACTAGGTAAGCTCCTAGTCAACTCGGCATCTGCCATGGTTTTGTTTGATTTCGAGCTACGATTCGTTTGTTTCTCGAATTTTGCTACAAATCATCACTTAAAGACAAGGCCTTTGAAAAGCTGTTTTATTGGTGCAATCACCGTTCGGATTTGAGTACGAACCAAGGTCGCCGAGTTAAGATATTAATCGGAGGGGTAGAATTCCTAGCCAACCTCATTGTCCTAGACACCAAGTCCCTAGATGTAATCCTAGGAATGGATTGGCTCTCCAAGAACCAAGCAGTTTTGGATTGTGGAAATAGAGATCACATTTACCAGTCCAGATGGAGCTAAGTTAAAGTTTCAAGCTACCGCAGATCAGTCAGAAGGAATAAAAGTTTGTAGTGCCAAAGGAATAAGTTTGGAAGATGTGCCAATCGCCAGAGAATTTCCTGATGTGTTTCCAGACGAGTTGCCCGGGATGCCACCGGACAGAGATATAGAATTTTTGATTGAGCTAGTTCCTGGAACGCCACCCATTTCCAAGAGACCGTATAGGATGCCGCTAATGAGTTAGTGAAGTAAAAAGCAGATCAAAGAGTTGCAAGATCGGGGTTTTGTTAGACCAAGTTCTTCGCCATGGGGAGCCCCAGTTCTTCTAGTTGAAAAGAAGGATGGAACTCAGAGGATGTGTGTAGATTATCGTGCTCTGAATGATGTCACTATTAAGAATAAGTACCCTCTACCAAGGATTGATGATTTGTTTGACCAGCTTCAAGGAGCAGGAGTATTCTCAAAAATTGACCTAAGGTCAGGTTACCATCAGTTGAAGATCCGTAGAGAGGATATACCCAAAACAGCTTTTGTGACTCGGTATGGACAGTATGAATATACCGTGATGTCTTTTGGTTTGACCAATGCCCCTGCCTATTTCATGACCCTGATGAATAAAGTATTCATGGAATACCTAGACAAGTTTGTCGTTGTCTTTATCGATGACATTCTGGTCTATTCCAAGAGTGAGGCAGAACATGAGGATCACTTGCGGAAAGTATTGACAAAGCTAAGAGAACATCAACTCTATGCTAAGTTCAGTAAATGTGAGTTCTGGATGAAAGAAGTTGCTTTCCTAGGTCACGTTATATCAGGCAAAGGTGTCGCTGTTGACCCTGGTAAAGTGAGAGATGTGCTCAATTGGGAGTCGCCGAAGACGGTAACCCAAGTCAGGAGTTTCCTTGGAATGGCGGGATATTATCACCGTTTCATAGAAGGTTTTTCCAGAAAAGCTAGACCGCTCACCCAACTTTTGAAAAAGGAGAAGAAATTTGCTTGGACATCAGAGTGTGAGCGAAGTTTTCAGGAGCTAAAGAAGTGTTTGACAACTGCCCCAGTGCTTGTATTGCCAGATATCAGAAAGGATTTTGAGATATTTTGTGATGCATCCCGTCAAGGACTTGGTTGTGTGCTAATGCAAGATAAGAAGGTTGTGGCATATGCTTCGCGTCAATTAAGGCCACATGAAGTCAACTATCCTACCCATGATTTGGAGTTAGCTGCCGTAGTGCATGCTTTAAAGATTTGGCGTCATTACCTCATCGGTAATCGCTGTGAGGTGTACACTGATCACAAGAGCCTGAAGTATATATTTACCCAAGCCGATCTCAACATGAGGCAAAGAAGATGGTTAGAGTTGATCAAGGACTATGACATTGGTATTCATTATCATCCAGGCAAAGCTAATGTCGTAGCTGATGCTTTAAGTAGAAAGAGTTACTGCAATACCTTGATGATTAAGGAAAGTCAACCAGCCCTCTATGAGGAATTCCAGAAGCTTAGTCTAGAAGTGGTTCAAGAAGGTTACTTAGCTACTTTGGAAGTGCGCCCAACATTGGAAGATCAGATTCGAGAAGCCCAAGTTAATGATGCTGATATCAAAGAGATTAAGAGTAATATGAAGAAAGGAAAAGCCTCAGGTTTCACTGAAGATGAAAAGGGTACCATTTGGTATGAGAATCGTATCTGTGTACCTGATCAGAAAGAGCTCCAGGAGTTGTTACTCAAAGAAGCGCATGAGACTTTGTACTCCATTCACCCAGGAAGTACCAAGATGTATCAAGACCTCAAGGAAAGGTATTGGTGGCCTAGTATGAAGCGTGAGATTGCAGAATATGTTGCTCTTTGTGACATCTGTCAAAAGGTTAAAGCTGAGCATCAGAGACCAGCAGGATTGCTTCAGCCATTGAAGATTCCAGAGTGGAAGTGGGAAGAAATTGGTATGGATTTCATTACCGGACTTCCTAAGACCCAAGCAGGTTATGATTCGATCCGGGTAATAGTGGATCGATTGACTAAGGTAGCTCACTTCATCCCAGTCAAGACTACCTACACCGGAGATAAATTAGCAGAACTATATATGTCAAGGATTGTCAGCCTTCATGGAGTGCCTAAGAAGATTGTCTCCGATAGAGGAACTCAATTTACCTCTCGTTTTTGGCAGAGTTTGCATGAAGCTATGAGAACTCATCTCAAGTTTAGTACTGCCTATCACCCTCAGACTGATGGACAGACAGAGCGAGTAAACCAGATTCTTGAAGATATGTTGAGAGCCTGTGCCTTAACCTATGGTGCTAAGTGGGACAAGTGTTTGCCCTATGCAGAGTTTTCTTACAATAATAGTTATCAGGCTAGCCTGCAAATGTCTCCTTTTGAAGCCTTATATGGTAGAAAGTGCGTAACCCTCTCAACCGGAAGGAGACCGAGAAAGACAGCTTATTTGGTCCTCGCCATATCGCAAGAAGTCAAGAGCAAGTTCAGTTAATCCGAGATAAGTTGAAGATAGCTCAAAGCAGACAGAAGAGTTATGCAGATAATCGTCGCCGAGATTTGAGTTTCGAGCCCAATGATTATGTGTATCTCCGAGTCACCCCTCTAAAAGGAGTTAAGAGATTTCAAGTAAAAGGAAAGCTTGCCCCTAGATATGTTGGACCGTTCAAAGTCCTGGAAAGAAGGGGAGAAGTTGCCTACAAACTGGAGTTGCCTCAGTCGTTTGCTGGAATCCATGATGTGTTCCATGTGTCGCAATTGAAGAAGTGTTTGCGAGTGCCAGAAGAACAGATGCCGTTGGAAGCTATCGATTTGCAAGAGGATCTCACTTACAAGGAGCAGCCAGTGAAGATATTGGATGTTGCAGAGTGCATCACGAGAAGTAAGATCATCCGTTTTTGCAAAGTCCAGTGGAGCAACCATTCCGAAGAGGAAGTAACTTGGGAGCGAGAAGAGGACACAAGTCCGAAGTTTCCACCTATTCTCTAGCGATCCAATCTCGGGTCGAGATTCCATTTAAGGGGGGAGGTTTGTAACATCCCAAAAATTTGAGTTTTGGTATGTTTAAAGTCAAAAATAAACCATTTGCATTTTCTTGGAATTAACTGAAGCTTAACATGAATTTTCCAATAATGAAAAGATTTAATGTGATTAAACTGTGCATCAAATCAAAGGTTTCCAATTTTTATTGGGTTCCTTGTGCTTCAAGGAATTTTTCGTATTTTGGAGATTTTATGAATTTATTTGCTATTTATTTGAATTTATTTAGATTTATTGGAATTTCTAGAGTTTTACTAAATCGAAAAAGGATTTTATTTTCCATTTTTTCCTCGGGCGAATCTCTCCGGCCCAACCTCGTTCATCCGCTCGCCTGTTTCAGCCTGGCAGCCGCCGCCGTGCTACCGTCCGTCCGTAGGCCGCTTGATGGCGTGAATCGCCACGTCGCGCCTCGGTAAAAACCTAGCCGCCGCCGAGTCTCGCGCAAGACGCCGCCTTCCGTGACTTTCGCGTCGGGCCCGCCTCTCAAGACTCTATTTAATGCGCCGCACACCCTCCGAGGTCCGCTGTTTGACGCCGCACCACGAGCCCTTCCGTGACATCCGAGATCCCGCCACATCCAGACGTCGAGCTTCGCCAAGAGCGCCGCCACCGGCACCTTCCATGGCCGCCGATCTCTCGCCGGTGCATCTCCGCCGTGGTTTTTGGTACCGCGAAGTTCCCGCGTCGAACTCTTCCGGATCCGCAGATTCTTCCACCCGATCCGGTCGTCCTCCGCTATTTCGGTGCATCGTCTTCCCTACCTCCGGTGAGTAGCGCCGCCTTCCCACCGCTGAGTCGCTCCACACGTTCTTGCCGTCCGATCGCGAATCAAGACGCTGCGCCGGATCTTGCCACGCCCATCGCCGCGTGGCCTCTCTCGCCACCGCCATACGTTGCCGCCGAGTCGGTCTTGGCGTGGTGCCACCTCACACAGTGTCGACCTCGCCTTGCTAGCGTCGTCGATCTGGTCCGCCACGTCACCGAGCCGCGATCGATCCTAGCCCTATTCTATGCACCCGGTCCACCGTGGGCCGAGCCACTGATATGCGGGCCCCGCATGTCAGTCGGCATTTATTTTTCTTTTCTGATTTTCTGAAAATCCGAAAATCCCAGCCAATCACAAGCTGCCACGTGTCACCCCTTGCGAATTTTTCTGATTTTCTCTGAATTAAATCTTCCAGAGGCCCATTCTCCTTCGTCCGAACTCCGATTTGAGCGATTCAAATTTCTAAATTTTTGTAAAATTGAGCTCTACATTCCAGAGCCATTTATTTTCAATTTTGAGGTTATTTTCCTCTCTGTTTTGTATTTATTTGGCTTTGTTGCTTTATTTTCTGGTAGACGCAAACTCTGAAGGAGCGAACGGAGACTTCGAAGACCAAGATTCAGCACTTGAACAGCAAGGCAAGTCGTAGACCTTTGATCATATTGAACCCATGTTTGCAAAAGTACTTTGTTTTATACAAGTGCATGCTATTTGTGTATCAATGCTAGTTTATGAGAGTAGCTACTCACCTGATTGAGTATGCCCCTTTGATTATTGGAATGCCATGTATCCATTGTTAACCTTAGGTTGGGACATTACTAGTTGGACATAATCATAATACCAACATTGGGTTAACGTAGCTATGCTTAGCCATGCTTAGTTGTCCGATGGGATTCATATTACATAAGTATTCACTACAACAAGACTGGTTTATTCTAACACATAGTCTGCAACACATATAGGTTGTGCTGCAAAAAAACTCACGAGACCAGTCTTTTCCAACACACATTGCAACATATATATCTTGTGTTGTTGGGAAACTCTACTGCAACACATACTACGTGTTGCTAACACCAAAGTGTAGAATCATTGACTCAATATCCTTAGAAACATAGTCAGTCTAATAACCATGCAACACATAATAGTCATGTTGCTGCACTTGAAAGATGTGTTGTTGGGTTAACATAAGAAAAATTGTGATTCAATGAACACCGATAAATACTATGTAATGTGCTTTAAGAAAGTTCATAAAAAAATAAGATCCATTCTCCGTTGTCATATACTTTGTAATACGTTTTAAAAATGTAAAATTATAATAAGAGTGAAAATTTATACTGATAAACTAAAAATAGCTTTGACATATATACAACTGCTAGATACTTGATGATGCTAGTGATAAATTACATAAGTTGAATTTATATTGTGTGAGAAATTACCTAGTGCCCTACGTCCTGAGTCCCTGTTGCCCTAGCCCCTAGCCGTCGAGCGGAGTCAAGACTCCCGTGACCAAAAGCGACAAGCGAACTCCAGATCTGGGAGAGTTCAGATCGCCTCCCTTCCCCAGCCCCGGCGGCCAGCGCTCCCCTCCCTTCGACCGGCGGTCCCCGGCGGCCGGCGCTTTCCTCCCCCCGACCGGCGGTCCCCAGCGGCCGACGCTCCCGTCCCTCGGCGGCATCTTCTCCCGGTCGACGCTCCCCCTCTGGCCCTCCCCTCGACCGGTGATCCGCAGCGGCCGGCGTTCCCCTCCTTCGGCGGCATCTTCTCCCAGTGGGCGCTCCCCCTCCAGCCCTCCCCCTGATCGGTGGTCCTGAGCGGCCGGTTCTCCCCTCCCTCGGCGGCATCTTCTCCCGGTCTGCGCTCCCCCTCCGGCCCTCCCCCCAACCGGCGGTCCCCGGTGGCCGGCGCTCCCCTCCCTCGGTGGATTCTTCCCCAGGCCGACGCTCCCCCTCCCCTAACTGCTAACAGCGAATCTCCCCCAGCAGCAGGTAAGTTTTCACCGTCATTTCACTGCGAGTTTTCACCTTCATTCTTGATATAGACATTGATTGGCAGATGAACATCAAACTGAACGAAATGTTTGTGGTCTGAGTGTTGATCGATGTGGTCTGAGTGTTTGAACGATTGGAACATCAAACCATGATACCATCTGTTATAAATATTCTTGCTTCTATTCCAATCTCTAGATGTCTATATTTATGATTAATGAAGCAAGGTGTGTGTAAGCTCGCATTTTCATACTGTGAGTTGATAACTTGATATAGTATTTCCAACTTGGACTGCCTTCCTGGATGATGCCAATAATGCTAGTACTCTATTGTCTAATGTAAGTTCCCTGAAGTATAAAACATCAGTTTTCAGAACTGAAAGTAATGCAAGCTCTATTGTTATCTGTTTTCATATTAATGCTATGTAGTGCTTAGAAACTCCAGTCAGTATAGTCTTTTAGCAAGTTTCAGAAATGTGAATGTTCTTCAGTAAACTAAGTTATATCTATTACATGCTATGCCCTGTTTCATGTCGATGCAATGTGAGGAGAATCCAATAACTAAGATTATTGTCATGACCACTATTGTTGCAAGCAATTGGTAAAACGAGCCATGTCACAGGAATATACCTTCAGTTTCACATATTTAAGGGTCACCTCCCCTAAGTTCTTCTGTAGTTGATCACCGACATGGCCATTGCTTATGTGAAAGTAATTGATAACCCTACTTGAGCAAGACACAACCACGCAATACCTAGAATTGTAACAATCCCTTTTATTTGTCTTTTTCCACACAATTGTCTCATCTTGTTGTGATAGCATCTCCCAACAGAGGCTATCGGCAAAGTCACGAATGGTTGTCCATTTCTTTTTGTTTTCTTTGTCACGCAAGGCCCTGTGTGTATTCAGATTTGATGTCCAGACAAAGTATCCACTAGGCCTCAAAAGCCTGTCCACTTCAACCAAGAAAACAACATCTACAATATAGTAAGAGAACAACATTAGAATGTTATCCAAAAGTACCACATGATCTTAAATGCATCTGTATGGTAATTCATAAAAGTAGCATGCTCCACTTATTCATTAAACAAAAACACAAGCACGTAATGATTTAATTTCATAAGTGGTAGTAACAAGTGTATCAGGGATTCATGGCCAGGCATGAATTCAGCGTATTGTTGAACATGAATATTTTGTTGAGTCCAGGTAAGTGGTTCTCAAACCTTTCTTGTTGTTAGGGCAATATCTTGTGTTGTTAGAAAAACTTCTGGTGATTGTGTTGTTAGAAAAACCTCAGTTAAGGTGTGCCATAAAACTGAATCCACAATCAGTTCATTTTCCATACAAGATGGGTACAAAAAACTCCTAGGCTTTAAAATACTGGGAATCTGAGCAATTTTTTCCTCCATTGTCAAATCCCTTCTGGATCAATGTAATGAAGCAATAAAAATAGTTCCAGCATGTTATTTTGCAACGGTGTTCCCTGTACAGTTAAGAGAAAAAATAACAAGGCTATATCATGCCAGAAAAAAAGGCATTCAGAATGCACTTCAATGAGAAGGAACTATTATGATAAAAGCCAATGAATAAATAGATTCAACTAGGCGATTCCATAGAGACTGACTAAATGGCACAACTAGGCCATTCTCTATGTTAAACATGGTCCAGGGATTATCTATCACAAGAGAGAATCATTGCAGAAAGAAGAATGTAGGTATGACTCGGATGAGGAACCGCCAGATCAAACCAAATTGGATTGCACATGAACTGGATCTTAAGACCAAGACAGTTTGAGACATATGTAATGCCTCTAAAGAACATTAATTAACTTTGTCAAATCATGCAAAATTAATTTCCTATGCTTAATTTTGTGTCATTGATGCGACCAGTACAATTTAGCTTACCTTATTTTCTTGCAATGTTGTACCATGGATAATAAGATAGTTCATGTATGTTAATTATATCTTGGTTCAATTTTATTGCACTCGTGTCCTTTAATACTTACATACATGCGTTTTTGTTGTTGTTTTTGCAGGCTCAAAAATTAATGGTTGAGTTATATATTTGGATGTTTACTTCATCAAAGGATCAAGAAGCAAGGAATTTAGTAGTAGGAGGAGGAGTAGTCTAGTTGTTGTTTCATATTCTTTTGCTGTTGTTTTTGCACATGACAATATAGTGACAGTAGCATATAGTAGTAGTATGTCATATTTCATATTTTTGAACTTGGTCTAGATCATGTTCTCAGTTCTTGTGTAATGAACAAATCAATTGTTTTTCTTTTGTATGTGCCACAATGTACAACACCTTTATTTAAATTCAATGCAATATACCTATTGATCATTGTTCATGTTGAATTGTATTGTATTATCAAATAAAAATTATTTGTGATAAATATATTTTTATTCATATATATGAAACAAATAAATAAATCATACTTTACATGCAAATTTATTTGTTTGCAAAAGACCACTTATGTGATGCTAACAAATGTTAGCTATGTTGAAAACATGTGTTGTTATATATTAAAAATGTCTTGCTACTTTGCAACACATATACGTATGTATAACAATACCTAGTTTGTGTTGCGAGGAGCTACCTCAAGAACACCACCTATAACATCATTTTATAATATGTGTTGCTAGCGATGCTTGCAACACATATACGTAGATATAGCAGCATATGTGTATGTTGCTATAGCTCATTCCTGTTGTAGTGATTAATGTTAATCTTGACTTAATGAGATATTGAATCGTGGCTGTTGACCACTGTTGTAAAACTTGTTGTACCATGGCAGGGGATGCCATTGGTTTGGGTTGAACAAAATGTTTTCCCTCGGGCAATTGATCGTGCAGTAAAGGGGGTGCTTTCTAGCACATTGGGATGTGGCTGTCTTGCCTGAGATAATTTAAGGACTTAATCTTGTGCGCCATTGAACTGGGCCTAACGTGCAACCACAAGTTCGGTATGGGACGGACCTAATGATTAATTTGCAATGTCTAGTCTTGAGTATTGCCACGTGTTGGTGTGGGTTTCGGGATGGACAGGTAGACCCACATGGCTCAAGAGGGGGCCCCGAGGGGTAAAACCTTAGAGGGCAGTACTGGGTTTAGACATGCATTGTAAAGGCTTTGTAGTGATCTCTCCGCCGACACACCAAAGGAAGTGTGTTCTTAGCGCTGGCATTAAGGGATGATCATGTCTTGTGGGTAAAGTCTGTACAACCTCTGCAGAGTGTCAAAACTATTCGAATAGCCGTGTCGCGGTCATGGACAAGCCCGGATTTCACACGGGTATAGGGTATTTTCTTGAAATGTGGAATGGTTGGGTTGTGAGCGGGAGTTCATCGTTGTTTTGTTGTCTCAAGCTATCTTGTTGAATTGTGTGGTTGATACTTGCTTCAATGATGTAGGGTGATGCCTCGTCATTACATTCATGTTGTCTACCATTGATTTACCGGTTATTTATTATTGTTTTATCAATCGCCTTCAATCTATTTATTGTATTTAAATTCAAGTTATTGCTTTACGCAAATGAACCATATGACTATCCTTTGTCAAGCCGCATGAATATATTGCATCATTTCCCTACGGCTTGTTGAGTACGTTTTGTACTCACGGCTTTATGCCCTCGTTGTTCGATTCTTTGAGAAAGGACCGTAATGAGTATCAAGAGGAGGAGTACTATGAAGACTACGTCGACTAGGAAGGCGTTTCCCCAGACGATTGCCTGTGGCATGTCGAATGGCCCAAGTTATTTTATTTCCGCTGCAATAATTTATTTGTTTCTTTAGCCAAGAGGCCTTGGTGTATGAACCTTGACCATAAGGTCGTTTGCTTTATTCAATAATAATTTGTTCTTCTTATATATTTCGATGTATGGAATGAAATGTCATCTATGTTTCCACTGTGTGCACTAGCGTGATCTGGACTAGTCGCGGTATACCTGAGGGTTTCGGATTTGCATATCCGGTCCCGGCAATACTTTGCATGCAACGAAGATCACGTGAAGCGAAAAATTCTTAGTTGCTATGTTCCTCTGGAGATTGATTTGTGGCAACTAGTTCTCTCTCGGTACTTAGTCCGTCATAGCCTTTCAAGATCAGTTTTCATCATCACCTGATTCAGTCATCTTGCGAAGGTAATATCTTTTGATTCGTAGATCCGATCGAGTTGATTTTTGTTGCGTTAGTTTTATATTTGAATCTAGTTTCTACAGTTAAACTTTCATGTCGATCTAACGGTTGAATCTCCGGTAATCTTATTGTTTATGTTTTGTCCGTCGTTAGTCTGTTTTTGGTCAGTCGTTATTAGATCGGGATTTGTTCCGGCTGTCTTGCGAGGGACATAACTTTAGATCTATAAGTCTGATTGAGTTTATTCTTTTTGTGTTGGCTTCGGAATAGAGTCTAGTTTCTGCAGTTAAAATTTCACATCAATCCAACGGTTGGATCTTTGGGAATTATTGTTTTAGTGAACGTGTGTCAGGCTGTTTTTATTTTATCCGTCATACCCATGCATCTCAGCATCAGAGGCGAAGTTTAGTCCGTCATACACATGTAACTCCTTTGCTACAGTAGAAATTTTGTCCGTCATACACTTCCAACTCTCTGTCCGAACTGAAGTTTTGTCCTTCCTACATATGCAAATTTGAGTTGGTTTAACGAGGTTCTTGTTGAATACAAATTAAGCAATCTGAGTTTGTCTGGAGTGTTTCAAAAGGCAAAAATTTGATATTAGCTTCTGTTCAATCATTCACCCCCCCTCTGATTGACGCCATCCGATCCTACAATTTCTAATGGTTACAAGACGATGGTGCTATATCATGGTGTGGTAGAGGTTCACCGTGACTAGATGAGGTGCACCGGAGGTCTAGACAGTCGTGGATCACCTAAAGATAATCAAAGACAGAATCGCTACATTCTTAGAAGATAAGGAATGGATGAGATGCTAGATGGAGCTGCTCAGATTAAGGAGTGTCGTTGGATCGCGGTCTAAGTCATAAAGTAGCGGGTCTAGTTAGTATGGTTTGAAAAGTGTACAGAAACCCGTTATGTTATAGGGTTTTGGGTTGGCCCATGTATGAGTGAGTGAGTCAATCCTAGCCCTTGATGATGATCCTTAGAAGGAACTCATCCAAGGGTGGAGGATGACACAAGAATAGTATAAATAGTTGTATAGGGGTAGCCTTCCTCTTGAAGATTTTAGAGGTTTTGATGCTCTTTTGAGCATTGCCCACGTGGTTGTGAGGCTTTGTAAACCTCCTTCTAGAAATAAAAATCTATTCCTCTCAATTCTGAATTCACTTTTCACATTTACATTATATCTTTGAATCCCGTAATTTACATTCTTGCAATTTACTTTCATGCAAGTTGGATTTGCCTCCTCCTTCTACTTGTGCTTCTTGTGCCAAGGATGAATGATTGATGGATGAGTCTTTCTCAGATCATATCCCAATCATCTAGGCAACTCTTGTGTTCTTCCTTGCTAGATACTGATCTTTTGCTCTCTAGGGGATTATTCTTGGAAGGTCGGGTTTTTGGTGTTCTTATCTTTTATTCTATCTTGCTATGACATGTGGAAAGACATCTAGAATCATATTGATCATCCAGAACCCGTGAGCTAGCTGAGGGCTAAGTTTTTATTTTTGTACCCGTTCTTGTGCACTCTTTCTCAAATTGGAAAAAAGGTCAAAATTGACATCCATCCTTGTGATTGAAGGTTGGAATACGTTTATGACATCTGTAGGAAGGTGTCTACAAAGTTTCACATAGTTTGAATCAGCCGATCAAAAGTGGACCGAATTTGGAGGCAAACTCATGAACCAAGTGAAAGCAACCCTTAATAAATGACAATGGGAATAACCTAATTTTGGGCCTATCGAACTGAGCGACTTTGCTGCATTGCGTGATAAAATGTCCAACGTGTTCTAATGTGGTAACAATCATTCCCAGAATATTTGAAAAAATTAGAGACCTTAAAGTTATTCGGGTACAGCATACGATCAATGTAATCAGGATACGGCTTCCTATAGCTGATAACCTTGCCTTTTGGCTGTATGCCGAACTGATCCCTTAACACAGTAGAAATCTGGTCGAACCAATTAACATTATTAGCTGACATAACGTTAGAGGTTTGCCAACTATGATCATAATTGGCATTCTGACCCCGAGCGTAAGCTTGGGTTGTCGACTAAGCTAAGCCATCATGTATTGAGAAAATTGCTCAAATCCATTGTTCCTCCTAGCAACCAGCTCCGGTAGTGGGACAAAAAGCTCTGAGTAAGTTACCACTTTAAAAGGACCGAATTCCTGAGTGGAATGGGCTCAGCATTGTGTGGGTATCTAGCAGATTCAGTTGGATGTGGAACCGATTGTGGAAACACATAGAACGGAGCTGATGGTAGCAAATTAGCCGATGCATCTAACTTGGCGGTATCAGTATATGCTTAGTAAAGCTCAACCCCGCTTGGGCGAGGATCTCGCGGTAATACGACAGAGGGCTGGGTTGGCATCAATTATGGAGTCGTAGCCGATAGCTTTGGGTTAGCCATCGTGTTCTGAGTATTTTGCGCCATCGAAAAAAAGGGTAATTCGGTAGTGTTTGCAAGGGTCGAGCAGCCTCCTAGATGAAGCCAACTCCTAACCAATAGTTTAAGGTCGTGACAAGAGCCGATGACTGGTTAACCAGAGCATGGTGTATAATTGATTAATCATTGCCGATAATTCAACCTGTTCAGGCAATATTGACTTACTGGGCTATTTGAGATCTCTGCATCGCCGAAGGCATTGATCGTCGGTGATGCAGTCTTCTGAGTGACATAGCGTCAGGTTTTCTAGTAACAACCTAGCATCAACTCCTCGAGAGCAACATTTCGCTCTTCATTCTCCTTGCGCTGTTCTGGCATTAAATCATCAAATGTAGGGATGATTATGTCTTCGGCGTTGAGGTCGGATAGCGGAATCATCTTACCGGATGTAGACATCCTTTCGTCCAACCAGGTGTGCCAAGAGTGTGTTGGCGCCAAAAACTTGAAGTAGAGTTTATCAGCAACAATACACAGACTAACACCAGGTTCTGTGTTTTAGGCGTGCCAATCGATTTGATACTACAAACAAAGGGAAAAACCAAGATATGCTCAAAATTGATCTAACGGAACAATCGACTTAGATCTAATCAACTAAAAAGCCGATCAAATCAAAGGTAACGATAAGTCTAATTAGCTAATTAGGGCTAATTAGAGGGTAAAGGTAGATCTTTTTCGAAAAAGGCGATGCACAACAAGATTGGAGAAAAATCAGACCGATTGTAGGGGTATACAAAGGAAAAGCAATTAAAATTTATCTCGAAATTATAGAATGACATGTTTTTAGGAACAAAATTTGAAAGCTAGAATGATAGGTATTCAAGAACGGAGCGAGTATAAAGTAAAAGTGGATATTTATTAGGGGTGTCAAGAGAACATCATATTAATTTTGTATTAGAATATGAAATATGTCCTATGTTTCTGAACAAGTTGATTAAAAAACACATCCTATAAACTTAACAGAGAGAGTATAATGTTATAAATCACAAGAGTGACATATCCCCCTGCCCTCTTCTTATATTTTATGGTTAAGATCGTACAACGAAGGTTTCTATAATTTTGGACCATCCAGATCAAAACTGTATCACCAGATTTGTGATAAAACTACATTCATATTATTATTGTAATTTTATTAATAGATATATAATATATAATGGCCAAGTCACGTCTTAGTGACTGAAAAGTCGACAATACCAAATTACGTGGAAGTATATTTTGCAGTGAATTTATATAGTGACAAAAGATTGGTCATCACAATAATTAATTTTGTTATATTGGCCCCAGAGATTAAAAATGTTTCGACTGCAAAATATTCTAGACGATTTTCGTTTGGAATTGGAGGGAATATTATGGCAATATATCCAGTGCAATTAAAGTTTTGTTGCAATCACCGTACAACCCTACTAAAAAAAGTTTCAAAAAATTCTGAAAAAAATCATGAATGTACATCTCAGCTTACCCCATCTACATATAAAATTTCATGATCAAATTCATCCTGTGCTAGAAGTTACAAAAAAGATAAATTTGGGGTGCGTTTGAACTATTCAAGTTTGTTAGAAAATTTGTCTTTTTTATTACTCTTAACATAGGACGAATTTGATCATGAAATTTTATATGTAGATGGGGTAAGTTGAGATGTACATCTATGATTTTTTTCAGAATTTTTTGAAACTTTTTTTAGTAGGGTTGCACGGTGATTGCACCAAAACTTTAATTGCACTGGATATATTCCCATATCATGCAGTACTCCCAGCATTGACAAAAGTTTAACAAGTGTGTTGGCAAACAAATAGAATTTTATCTATGTTGTGAATATTTGAATTGGCCGTATGAAAATGATAACAATACACTCATCTCCAAATGTACTTCCACAACGCTATTGTTGGATCACGCCCTGATATATACTAGATGGAACACCAAGACTTCAGCACTTCTTTCGCTGAAGGACCGAGGACAGCAACCTGGTATCTGCAAGACTGTCAGTGAGGCAATTTGATGGACGTATCACCTTGTGCCAAGAAGGTTATGCTGCAAACGTTCTAAAAGTTTCAGGTATAGAGGATTACAACTCACGTGCTACTCCAATGGAAAACTGACTCAAGTTGAGCAAGAATACGTCAGATCTTGTTGTTGATGCAACGAGATACCACAGTCTTGCAGGAAGTCTCAGGTATCTTGTAAATACAAGGCCGGATGTAGCATTTGAAGTGGGCATTGTCAGTAGGTATACGGAGAGACTGACAAATCAGCATCTATCTGTAGTAAAACAGATTTTAAGATACATAAGTGGTACTCTCAGTTTTGGATGTTATTATAAGAAACTAGGTAATGAGGAGGCCAAGCTGGTACAATGGGAGCGGTATTTTTTCTCGGCCTAAATCTAGTCACTTGGGTGTCACAAAAGCAGAAGATAATGGCACTTTCATCATGTGAAGCTGAGTATATTGCAGCTACAACCACGGCTTGTCAGGCAATTTGGTTGAGCCTGTTATTGGCAGATTTGATGAAGAAGCTAGAGAAAGTTAGGTTGTTGATTGAACCATTGCAATAAGAACCCTCACGGTTTCCAATCTTGCAACCGGCATAGAAACCTCATCGAAATCGAAATCCTGTTTCTGAGCATAACTCTCAAGGAGGAATGTTACAGAGGAGAGGTAATGTTACAGAGGAACCTCTCCTTGGCTATAAAAGGAGACTTCTCCTGTACATCAAGGATGTGTGAAGAAAAAGAAAAGAAAAGAATAGTACACATATAAAAGAAATTTCGGTTCTTTAATCATCAAAAGAACTATATTAGTAGAAGGAAGAGAGGAGAGAAAAACTCGATATGCAAGGTGTTGCTAATATGTCTCAAGGTGGGTTTGTGCTTTTGCACATATGAAGGATAACTTGTGCTTCTGCACTATAAAAGTTGCTTGTATGGTTGAATCAAAATGTTCTAAATGATCTTATAGCTTCCGCATTTATGCTTACATTTGGTATCAGAGCCAGGTTTTTAGCACTTTTGATTCACCATTATAATTGTTCTTTTGTAGTATGGTGTAAGCGCATAAGTGAAATTGCATTTGTTCATAGTTTTTCCTTATGCAATTGCGTGATTCGTCATAGTAATATTATTTAGAGCAGTAAAATGTTATTTCTTTTCTAGTATTGTTATTTGGATAATATGAAAGAAATATGATTGTGTCTGTCTGTGATGTTTAAAGATGGATTTTTTTTTCTTTGTTCATAAGATCACAGTTTATTCTTATGAGCATAATTAAAAGTGATATGCTAATTAAATATTTATATTATTGAAAGCATGTTTGTCACCAAAGTGGCCTTGCTTAAAAAGGATCATAGATATTTAGTTGAGCATTTCAATTGTTCATATCTATTTGATGCTATTAATTGGAAAATATAATGAACAATTGAGTTCAAGAATTGTAACGCTAGGAGGTCGCCCAAAGGTGGACCATTGCTTACAATTGATGATATGAAAGAGGTTAATCAATATGCTTGGTCAATTTGTTAGTTTATCCAAAGATAGCGTGCACATTGACGTGAGTATAGTTGATTATCTATTAAAGTTTTTTGTTTTAGCATCATTATTGATTCCAGCCGTGTATCTAAATTTCATCCAAAGATGTTTTTAGACGCACACTTAAAGTTCATTATTGCATGAATCTATTTTGTTTACTCAAAGTATTAATCTGTGAACATATTAAATTTTGCAGCATCCATTAATTTAATGAGTCAGGGTTTTGGGCTTGTCAAGTTTAATGGGCTGAACTATGTTGACTGGTCTGAACAGATCCGGTTTCAACTGGGTGTCATGGACTTAGATCTAGCATTAGTTCTTGATGAAAAGCCTGCAACTATTACAGATGAAAATACTGATGAGGATCGTTCCCTTTATGAAGCCTGGGAACGGTCTAACAGGCTAATCTTGAACTTGATACGCTTGACAATCGCTGAAAATGTCAAGCCATCATTGCCTAAAACTGATAATGCAAAGGAATTCATGACGAAGCTAAAAGAGTATTCTCAATCAGACATTACAGACAAGTCTGTAGTTGGGAGTCTTATGAGTGAACTAACGACCAAGAAATTTGATTGGTCTATTCCCGTGCATGATCATGTGATTAGCATGGCAAATATTGCCGCAAAGTTAACATCTATGGGAATGGACGTAAGTGAATTATTTCTGGTCCAATTCATCATGAACTCCCTACCTCCTGAATTCGGCTCGTTGCAGGTGCATTATAACACCATAAAAGAAAAATGGAACCTTCAAGAATGTAAAGCCCAATTGGTTCAGGAAGAAGGGAGATTAAAGAAAATAAGGGATCACTCTGTTCATCTTACAATGCAGAGGTGCAAGTAGCTTGACAAGGAAAAGCCGGGGAAAAAGGGTAAGGACAAGGCTCCACATCAAGTTAGTGATGGCCAAATCCATAAAAAACTGAGATGCCACTTCTGCAAGAAGGTCGGTCATTTCAAGAAGGATTGTCCTAAGAGAAAGAAATGGTTCAAACAAAAAGGCATACATTATGTTTATGTATGCTTTGAATCAAATTTTGTTGAAGTTCCTAGCCATACCTGGTGGTTAGATTCTGGTGCTACTACTCATGTTTCACATGTTACACAGGGATTCCTTTCAATCCAACCCATAAGCGGATCTGAAAAGTTTTTGTATATGGGGAACAGAATGAAGGCACGAATTGAAGGGATCGGGACTTATAGAATAATCCTTGATACCGGTCTACTCTTAGATCTGAAGAAGTGTCTTTATGTTCTTGAATGTACTAGAAATTTAGTATCTATGGGAAAGTTGGATATAATAAGTTTTAAGTTTATGGTTGGAGATGGTATATTTTCATTATATAAGAATAAGTACTATTATGGTTCTGGTACTTTAATTGATGGTTTATACCGCTTCAATCTTAATGCTGATTTTTCTGAATCTCTGTTTCATGTTGAACATATTATTGCTAACAAATGTAGTGCACATAATGAGCGTTCTACTTTCTTGTGGCATAAAAGATTGGGTCACATATCCAAAGAAAGAGTTTTGAGGTTGGTGAAAAGTGAAATTTTACCTCAGTTGGATTTTGTTGACTGGAATGTGTGTGTAGATTGCATCAAGGGCAAGCAAACCTCACACATATCAAAGCACCCATCTACAAGAAGTACTGAACTGTTACAGTTAATACACACTGATATTTGTGGTCCTTTTGATGTTCCTTCTGGGCGGTGAAAATATTTTATCACCTTTATTGATGACTTCTCACGTTATTGTTACCTATACTTGCTGCATGAAAAGTCTCAAGCTGCGAGCATCCTAGAGGTGTTCGTTAATGAGGTGGAAAGGCAGCTCGATAGGAAAGTCAAAGTGGTGAGGTCGGATAGAGGTGGTGAATATTTTGGAAAGTTTGATGAAAGTGGACAATGTCCAGGTCCATTTGCAAAGTTTCTTGAAAGCCGTGGCATTTGTGCACAGTATACAATGCCCGGAACACCTCAACAAAATGGGGTGGCTGAAAGGCGGAATCGTACTCTCATGGAAATGGTTAGGAGCATGTTAAGTTACAGTGATGTACCCTTATCTTTGTGGATGCACGCATTAAGAACTGCTGTGTACTTGCTAAATAGGGTTCCTAGTAAGTCAGTTCCTAAGACTTCTTATGAACTGTGGACAGGATCAAGGTGGTTTAGGAATTACTGATCTTGGTATCAAAAACAAATGTCTCCTAAGTAAATGGTTATTCAAACTTCTCAATGAGGAGGGTACCTGGCAAAATTTGCTCCGAAATAAATATTTGAGTTCAAAATGTTTATCCCAGGTACTAATTAAGCCTAGGGATTCACATTTTTGGAAAGGGCTTCTCAAGGTTAGGGACATTTTCCTAAGTTGTGGAACATTTCACATACAGGATGGTTCACAAACTCGGTTTTGGGAAGACAAGTGGGTGGGTTCTAAACCCCTAAAAGAGCAATTCCCCAGTCTATTTAACATTGTCAATTATCCTCATAGCATGGTGGCAAGTGTCATGATGCAAATGCCACCAAAAATTACTTTTCGGCGTGCTTTAGTGGGGGATAAATTGACATTGTGGCATAACCTAGTAGCAAAAGTAGCTAGTGTTTAGCTCACAAATATACGGGACACTTTCACCTGGGATCTACATAGCCACGGTCAATTCTCAAGTCGGTCTATGTATATTTATCTAATGAACCATGGTACTCCGTTCAATAGTAATTTCATTTGGAAACTTAAGGTTCCTTTGAAAATTAAGATTTTCCTTTGGTATGTTCAGCAAGGGGTGATCTTAACAAAAGATAATCTTGCTAAAAGGAATTGGACTGGGAGTTATAAGTGTTGCTTTTGTAATAGTAATGAAACAATCAAACACTTGTTCCTTGATTGCCAGCATGGTAAAAATATTTGGAGAATTATTCAAATCGCTCTTTGGGTTAAGCGCCCAAGATCTATTTCGAATATGTTTGGACATTGGTTGGCAGGCTTTGAAAAGCTGGAGAAAAGATTGATTTTTGCGGGGGTTGCAGCTCTCTTATGGGCTATTTGGTGCACACGCAATGATTTACTCTTTAAAAACAAGCATTATACTTCTTGTCTGCAGGCTATCTTCAGGGGGACATATTGGTTGCACTTCTGGGCACAGTTGCAGCATGAGAACTACAGGGGGACCGTCCGATTGGCGTGTAGTGCTCTGGAAGTCGTCGCATTACAAATATTTGCTAAGAATGGATGGCGAAATCATAATAGACTTTGTATTTGATAGTTCTTTAAGTTATCTTTTGTTCTTTTCTTGGAGAGCAGCTTGATAGCTGAAACTTTGTATCTGAAACTTTGTATTTTGGTCGTATGCATTTTGCAGAGACCGGGATTTCTCCCTTTATCTAAAAAAATGAACTGTGGACAGGAAGGAAACCTAGTTTGAGGCACCTGCATGTTTGGGGCTGCCCAGCAGAAGTAAGAATATTCAATCCACATGAAAAGATGCTCGATGAAAATACCATTAGTGGTTACTTCATCGGCTATCCTGAAAAATCAAAAGGGTACAGATTTTACTGTCCTAACCATAGTACAAGAATAGTTGAGTCTGGAAATGCTCGGTTCATAGAGAATGGTGAAATCAGTGGGAGTGGTGATCCACGAAATGTGGATATCAAAGAAATTAAATCCAACCCTACTCCCAGCATTGTTGTATCACCATTACACAACACTGCAGAAAGTACAACTATTGAACCAGCTACTAATATACAAGTCACAACTGAAAAGGAAATTCCACATGAAAGGATATTGCGAAGGTCTGTACAGAATAAAAGACTAGCCATTTCAGATGATTATGTGGTTTATTCACTTGAACATGAATGTGACTTGAGTATTGAAAATGACCCAGTCTCATTTAAGCAAGCCATGGAATGTGATAATTCTGAAAAGTGGTTTGATGCCATGAAGGAAGAGTTGAGATCAATGGATGACAATAAAGTCTAGGAACTAGTTGAGTTGCCACAAAGTTCAAAACAAGTCGGGTGTAAATGGGTCTTTAAGACCAAACGCGACTCAAAAGGCAACATTGAAAGATATAAGGCTAGACTTGTCGCCAAAAGTTACACTCAAAAAGAAGGTATTGACTACAAGGAGACCTTCTCTCCAGTTTCAAAGAAGGACTCTTTGAGAATTATTTTGGCTCTGGTGGCACATTATGATTTAGAGCTTCACCAGATGGATGTGAAGACCGCTTTTCTAAATGGTGATTTGGATGAAGAAGTGTATATGAACCAACCTGAAGGATTCTTGGTTCCAGGAAAAGAAAATTTGGTGTGTAAATTAAAGAAGTCAATATATGGGCTGAAACAAGCTTCTCGACAATGGTATATAAAGTTCAATGATACCATTTTGAAGTATGGTTTTGTAGAAAATACCGTTGATCGGTGTATCTACATGAAGGTCAGTGGGAGCAAGTTTATTATTTTAGTCTTATATGTTGACGACATTCTGCTTGCTACTAATGATAAATCTTTGTTGCATGATGTAAAGAAATTTCTCTCCAATAATTTTGAAATGAAGGATATGGGTGAGGCATCCTATGTGATTGGAATAGAAATATTCCGTGACAGAGATCATAGATTATTGGGACTGTCTCAGAAAGGTTATATTAACAAAATATTGGAGAGATTTAGAATGGAAAATTGCTCTGCGGGAATTGTTCCAATTCAGAAAGTAGACAATTTTAGTGAAATGCAATGTCCACAAAATGATTTGGAACCGAAGGAAATGGAATCTATTCCATACGCATCAGTTGTTGGGAGCTTAATGTATGCTTCGACATGCACTCGACCAGATATCAGCTTTGTTGTTGGAATGCTTGGTCGGTATCAAAGTAATCCTGGAATGGATCATTGGAAAGCTGCGAAGAAGGTTCTTCGGTATTTGAAAGGCACCAAGGATCATATGCTCACATATAGGAGATCGAGCCATCTTGAAGTGATCGGCTACTCAGATTCAGATTATGTCGGATGTATGGACTCAAGGAAGTCTAGATTTGGCTATTTGTTCCTTTTGGCTGGAGGAACAATTTCATGGAAGAGTGGAAAGCAATCTGTCATTGCTACTTCCACTATGGAGGCTGAATTTGTGGCATGCTTTGAGGCCACTATTCAATCACTATGGTCATGAATTTTTGTGCGCCTTCGTATTGTTGATAATGTTGAAAAGCCCTTATAAATTTATTGTGACAATTCCGCTGCAGTCTTCTTCTATAAAAATGACAAGTACTCGAAAGGAGCAAAACATATGGATTTGAAGTACTTAACGGTAAAAGAAGAAGTGCAAAAGCGAAAGGTATCAATCGAGCATATTGGTACAGATCTAATGATAGCAGATCCATTAACTAAGGGACTGCCGCCCAAGACTTTTAATGGCCATGTTGAGAGGATGGGTATTACAGATAAATCCCTATTAGAATGATGAGTATATATATACATGATTTTGAGTTGCTCGTATGAACTTATGAATTCAATAAAAGTATTGTTTTGATGGTTATCCTTATTATCGCGTATACAATTATGGTTGTATTGGATAACAATGAAAGTTTCCCATTAAAGTCAGTTTAGATTATGTCGATTGTGATACATGGAAGGGATCTTGTCACTGTATGACTTGTGACCGCCATGATTCTATCGCCACAATTCAATTTAGCGATGACTTGATAGATTCGATGAAAGGTGTACATCTAAAAGTTTATTGAATCATCAAGTTTTTACAAGGGCCAAGTGGGAGATTGTTAAATTATTTTAACATAATATGGCCCATGTAAATTACAGAATGGTTCTTATAATAAAAGGTCTTAGTGTGATGGTTGCTAGACTAAAAGATTAAGAATCATGGGGTTTAAAATCCCTCTCCTCTCCCTTCCAAATATTTAGTTGTGTACTATTTAGTGTTATTAAGCATAATGTTATAGGAGGAATTACATCTAAGCATTAGTTTCTATACATGTATTGCTGCAATTAGAATAAGTGATGAATTGTTGGCTACATGTATTAAAGTGCTGAGTAACAGTCAAGTTTTAAGTGATGAAACTGCTTGTTTAAATGCTAAAAACTCCTTGCTTTTAATTGGTAACTCTTTTGGTTAATGCATGCGTTTGAAACTCTCAAGGAGGAATGTTACAGAGGAGAGGTAATGTTACAGAGGAACCTCTCCTTGGCTATAAAAGAAGACTCCTCCTGTACATCAAGGATGTGTGAAGAAAAAGAAAAGAAAAGAATAGTACACATATAAAAGAAATTTCGGTTCTTTAATCATCAAAAGAACTATATTAGTAGAAGGAAGAGAGGAGAGAAAAACTCGATATGCAAGGTGTTGCTAATATGTCTCAAGGTGGGTTTGTGCTTTTGCACATATGAAGGATAATTTGTGCTTCTACACTATAAAAGTTTCTATATGGTTGAATCAAAATGTTCTAAATGATCTTATAGCTTCCGCATTTATGCTTACAGTTCTAAATTACCAGTCCATGTATTAGCCAAATGTCTAGAGAGACTATCTTCAGGTAGTACAGATGTAACATCCCAAAATTTTCCTTAGTATTGTTTTATTGTTATTTGTGCAGTTTGTGATTTTTTGAATTTATTCAAAATTATTTCAAATTAAGTATATTAGCCTTTTGAGAAAACTACATAAATATAGATAAAGTTAATATAAAGTTTGGCTAAAAATATTTTATTTAAGTTTAAAATGTCTCAAAGAATTTATGAGAATTTTCTTGGATTTTTTTGGTATTTTATTGCCTAAATCTAATTAAAACTAATTTCTAAAATTATTTTAAACCAAAAAGGCAAGAATTTCATTCAAATAGTATTGGGTTGAAACCCATATTGTTTTTGTGTGTGGGCTGTATTCTATGCACAAGAGCCAGCCCAGCTCGACCCATCTTCTAGAAATAGTCGTGACGACCGTTGGACTCACTTTGGACGCCCAAGATGTGTTGTATTGGTTTGGAATCATATCTGATCTGAGCTGTTAATCTGTTATGAGCGGTTAAGATCGTATTGCACCTGGAGAGAATCAGGACCATCTGATCATCATCGAATGAGGCTGCTTCATCGTCTCCGCAGCGGACTCGGTGCCATGGCCGCCATAGACTCGAGGTCCGAGTCACCATTGGAGAGGGCTAGCACGAATATAAAAGCACACATTGAGGGCGTCAGAGCTTATGCAAACAAAGCCCTAAGGTTGCGTAGCTATTTTTTTCCCAAAGTGCCACTGCTACAGAATTTCGTCGACTTCATCACCGATCGTGAGCTCCAAGGGTCGCCATCGATCGCGTTCGCTTCGTCTCATCACAAGGAAGCTAGTGCGCGCATTGGATTTGTCGGAGGATCGTTGGACCTTGCTGACCGTAGGAACCCTAAAACTGTCATCATTTATCTCGCTACCACCGTCGTTCCAGAGCCCTAGAGATCAAGGTAAGGGTGTTGTCGTGTATGCGAGATCAAGATCTCTTTGGTGGTGCTCGCCATTCTCGCCACCGGCGCCCATAGGACCGTGTGCGCTGTCGTCCTCCGTGGATAGCCTCGGCGACTGACGTGTGGTTGCCATGTGGTTTCCTGTACCAATGTGGCAACTATGTAGCGGTGACATGGTTGTGGCGTGGACGCTGTGTTTGATGCTCAGTCAGCAAAAGGTAGGGCCCACACATCATAGAGAACCGAATCACGTTGACTAGGTCCACCATGAACCCAATGAGGTTCATGGACTGAGTCCATGGACTAAGGGACACGTGTCATGACGCGATCAATCCAGTTCAGTGCTAACATCAGCATGACGCAATAAAGCAATTTTTCAATATAAAAATAATTTGGTTTATTTTTTGATTTTCAATTTTCTGATTTTTATGATTTTTCAATTCTCCAAGAGCTCGTTCTCCGTCATACGAGCTACGATTGAGGTGATTCAAATTTCTAAAAATTTATAAAATTGAGATCTATCTAATGGTGAATTTTATTTGATTTTTAGAGTTTATTTATTATCTATTTTAGTATTTATTTGGTTTTCTCTCTTGATTCATGTAGACATTGAATTGTGCGATGCATCGGAAGAAGATCCATCTTTGCTAAGGTAAGTTGTGCTTTGATCATATTGAACCCATGTTTATAAAATCACTGTTGTTTTACTTATTGCTTGCTATTTCACGTATACCAAAGGTTTTAAATTAAATTGGGACTTAGCTATTATACCAAATTGATCTATACCCTACCTTGTTATTTGTATGCCATAATCTATTGTCACCCTAGATTGGTTCACTATAGTTGATTAATATTAAAATCAACATGGGATAGTTAGAACGTATTAGTATGCTTAGCCACGCCACGTCATCACATGTACTTGAATCATTAATGTTTAATCTTGAATAATGGAATATGGAACAATGTTATGAACTTATGTCATGTGTGGTCATGCGAGGAGATTGAATTGATGTGGCGATGGATGTCACGCAACGATGCTGAATTGTTGATGGCACGTGGTGTTGGGTAATCAACTAGGATGGTATTCACTTAGATTGGGGCAAGTGGCAAGGGGCAAGTGTGCCAAGGTGGGCCTGATGGGTAGAGGGTATGTGGAAGTCTTGCTTTAATCATCTAAGGAGTTAACTTTGCAAGGCTTTGACCTGTATCAATCAGGCAACCGCAAGTTTGGTATGGGATAGCCAAGTTGATTAATTTACAATGTCTTAGTTTTGATACTATCAATGGCGGTGTGAGTCCCAAGTTATGGTCAACTCACATAGCGCAAGGGGGGCCCTGGATGTGGTAACCATTCCCACTAGTGTTGAAATCTTAGCGAGTAGTATCGCGTTAAGACAGAGCATTGTAAAGGCTTTATCATGATTTCTCTACCGGCATACCAAAGGAAGTGTGCTAATAGCTTAGCAATAAGGGATGATCATGTCATGTGGGTAAAGTGCATAACCTCTGCAGATTGTAAATCTATTCGAATAGTCGTGGTCGCATAACCTCTGCAGATTGTAAATCTATTCGAATAGTTGTGATCATGGTATTGAGCAAAGCTCGAGAATTACAATTAAGGGTTAGTTTAATTAAATGGAAACTTGGTTGGGATCGTATATTGCCTTGGAAGGTTTGAACTTGATTTAGGATTGAATACCTTTCTTACTTGAGAAATGATGAATCTATCTATTATTGTTATTTGTATTCCTTTACAAATGTTGCTTTATTGCAAAATAGCTATATTAGTCATTCCTTTGGAATAAGCCTTCCATATATTTATACTAGGATTGTATTCTGTGCACAACTTGTTGAGTGCTTTAAGTACTCACTCTTGCCAACCACAACATCACTAGTTGATGAGTCTACATCAATGCTGGCAAAGAAGTACCAGAAAGAGATGAATGTTTAAGGTGTGAGCCTTATCAGTTGCTTATGGTATACTGAGGGGTTTATCTACATCTTTATTCTGTTATACTTTAATTTATTGTTCAGTCTTGTGAGGCATAGTTATGTAAGTCGACCATAAGGTCATTCAACTAGCAATATTTAATATATGATATCTTTTATCTTATTTTCATGGTGTATGATTATGATATTTTGTTGATGTTGAGCCTATGTGCACTAGCGTGATCCTGGACTAGTGCAGTATAAACAGAGGATCCGGATTTTCATGTTCGAATCCTGACAGAGGTGGTACTAGAACCATACTAATTGTAGGTCTCGTCCCTAAATAGTTTGGTCATCTCTTTAGGACCTTCAAAATTAGTTTCTAAAGTAAAAGACTTAATTTGAAAAAATAATATGTTCTTGACTTATCTCATTCTTTTGTTCTTTCCCCCTTTTGCTGAAATTTCTTTCTTTTACCTTTGCTGGATCAAGTTGAAATCTTACCTGAGTTGTCTCTAATAGAAAGCAATGTGCCATACTTTAGGAGATGGCATCGAGTGCCTGCTGCTAACCTAATGATCATGAAGGAAGGAATCATTAAGCTCAAGGAAGAGTGGATCGATGATGTGTTTCAAGAGCTAGAAGACCCAGTGCTTCGAGTAGCCAATTGAGACTCATGTGTGGGAGTCCCATCTCCTAGGATAGGAGTGTCGCCCATGTAGACGGTAGTTTTATGTGTTTAGGTTAAATTGGTTCTTCATGGTTGCTGAGTGTGTAGTATGTGTTGCACAGCTTTTAGGCTTATGTAAGTAACCATACCAAGTTATTAACATTGCTTGCTTAAGTTATTGGGTTAAACCTATCTCCCCTGTATTAGGATCTCTACTTCTTACCTATGCTATTTCCCCTCTCTCCTAACCCTCTGAGGCAATCAAGCAAATGGTTTAGATTAGTGGTAATAATGGAGCCAATGGAAGTGGTAATCAACTCAGTGGAAATTTTAAGGATGGATAAGTTCTTCAACCATCAATACAGATGGATATGCAGAGTTTCAGAGAGTTTTTGGCTGCCTAGACTTAGTTAATGCAGGCAATGATGAAACAAATGCAGAATATGATCAATCAAGCTAATGTCAATAAAGCATCTCGAATTGTTATCAATGATTCCTGTGCTTACATAAGGTCATCAGAATTCATAAGGACTTGTCCGTCAACTTTTTCAGGAAATGTTTCACCTTCAGAAGCAGAAGATTGGCATTGAGAGGAAGCTACTTATTGCTCAGTGCAGAAGTGATGAGAAGGTCTTGTATGCTTTATATCAGTTACAACGAATTGTTGCTGAATGGTGAAAGGAATATTGTGCTAATCATGAAGTCCCACAAAATATCACTTGGAATGAATTTGTTGTTGATTTTTGTGATCTCTTCGCTTCACTAGAGAATAGTATGGTCACAGTGGATTCAGAGAAGAACACTACCCCTGCACCTTGTTCGAGACTAAACGTTGTTCTTTGAAGTGCTATCAACCAAACAAGTTAGAAGATCAAGCGTGCATTCGCTATGGAGAAATATGACATATCTTAGATGAGCATGCGATCAATTGCTCCAGTTGTGAAGGAAGTCATCCTATTGAAGAATGTCCTATGAGCAACATTACATGTTACCTTTGGAAGGTCAAGATCATTGCCCAGCTTAATGTCCCTTGGATCCAATAGTTACTACCATGATCCAGTATCAACAGAAGAATCTACGAGCCATAGTTGCTCAAGAATTGTCAACAAGAGGTGGAATATCAGCTAGATGGGAGACGCCGCTTGAAGAACTAAAAACACAGCCTTCTGATCCTGTCGGCCTTCATCAGGAAAGTAGTATGTGGCAATCACCAATAGCATGTTTCTTGTGTGATGAAGGTCATTGGTTTAGAGAGTGCCCTCTGAAGCAACCAGCTCTGAATCACAAGAAGGACAATAATGAGCATACAGTTGCACCCAATAACGCACAATGATGCAAACGTTTGTGCTACTATTGTTAAGAGGAAGGCCATTTTGTTAAGCAATGCCCATAGAGAGAACAAATATTTCCTACAGCCATGGTCATACCAGAAGTTACCTTAGTCCGGTACATAATGCCAAGACTGAGCAGTAAAGTTGCAAGAAAAATTTGCCCAGAGAACCAGGTGAAGAAAATGCGTCTAAGCAAAGACACTATCCTAGTCAACAAATGCTCAAGGAAGAGAGTTTGCCTTAAACTCTGCTATATCTGCTACAAGCCCGAGTATTTTACCAACAAGTGCCCTCAAAAGAAAGCAATCGCATTGGTTCAAGTCAATTCCAACTCCGTCCTGTCGAAACCCCAGCACCAATGCTAAATCAAGGAAGTCGGGAGCAATGATTTTACTTGGTGCAATGTCGTAACCCTACTTGTAAAGTAAAGAGATTAGTGATGAATTCTAAGTAAAAGTTTCCTTGTTTAAAGAAATAAAGTAAAAATGGTCAATATGCTGGTATGTGGAGGTTTGGAATGAAAGCAATAATGTAAAATGATGGGTCAGATGTTTCCCTAAGTGTTTTCCTGTGTTGATGGTTCATCTAAAAATGTTGCATGTAAAATGGTGGCTATTTTAGTGGTATTCAGCATGAAACTTGTCAGCTAGAAGATTTGTCATTGTCAAAAGGTACCCATTTGTGCTAGATTTAACCCATGATGTTTGAAAGTTCAGCTGCTTATTGAGTGAATAGAGTTCCAAGCAAATCATATTGTGTTGGGTACTTAGACCTTTGATGTTATTCCTGGAATTAATTGGACGCTCAAACATAAGGCTATTGTTGCTGAAAAGTTATACTGGTTTAAAACCCTAAATGTGAAAAAAAGGTTTCAAGAGATTGCAATTCATGTTAGTCAGTTGATAGTTAATAGTGTGGAAGTTGCTAGTTTAGAAGATGTGCCGAATGTCAGAGAATGCCTTGATGTGTTTTCCAAGGATTTGGTATGCCATCACATTGAGATATCAAGTTCATGATCGAGTTAGCGCTGGTACAACACCAACAGCGAAAAGACCAAATCAAATGCCTTCTAATGAACTAGTGGGAAATAAAAAAGCATATCGAAGAGTTATTAGAAAGAGTCTTGAGATGACCTAGTACGTTACCATGGGAGCTCTTGTTTTGTTTATCAAAAAGGAAAATGGAAGATTGGGAGTGTGCACTGGAATCGTGATCTGAATGAAGAAAATATCAAGAACAAGTGTCCATTACCCAGGATCGACTTGTTTGATCAGTTGAGAGGAGCTGGAATTTTTTTCTAAGATAGATCTTTGATCAGGTTATCATCAATCGAAGAGTCATGCAAGAATGTTTCTAAGATTGCATTCTCAACACAATATGGACAGTATGAGTTTTTGGTCATGTCTTTTGGTTTGACCAATGCTCCTGCATATTTCATGAATATGATAAATATGGTGTTCATGGATTACTTGGATAAGTTTGTTGTGGTCTTCATAGATGACATTTTTGTATACTCCAAGATGAGAGAAGAGCATGTAGAACATTTGAGGTTGGTTTTGGAAAGGCTGCGAGAGCAATAGTTGTATGCTAAGTTCAGCAAGTGTGATTTTTGAGGGAGAAGGTTGAATTCCTTGGCCATGTAATGACTATTAAAGGAGTTACTGTTGATCCAAGTAAGGTAGAAGCTGTGTTACATTTGGAACAACCAAAATTTGTTACCACATTCGCAGTTTTCTGGGAATGACAGGTTATTACCGTCGATTTATAGAAAGATTTTCGACGATTGCTAGACCTCTTACGCAATTATTGAAAAAGGAGAAGAAGTTTGCATAAACATAAGAGTGCAGAGAGAGTTTTCTAGAGTAGAGTCTAATGACAGCACCAGTGTTAGTATTGCCAGATGTGCAAAGCAGTTTCGTCATATATTGTAATGCTTCAAGGAAAGGTCTTGGATGTGTATTGATGCAAAATGGCAAGATTATTGCCTATGCATTAAGGCAATTGAGACCGCATGAGGAGAATTATCCTACGCGTGATTTGGAGTTAGCTGCCGTAGTGCACACTTTGAAAATAGGGCATCACTATCTCATCAGAAATAGATGTGAGATATATACGGACCATAAAAGTCTAAAGTATATATTTACTTAGTCGAATCTTGACATAAGGCAAAGAAGATGGTTGGAATTGTTCAAAGATTATAATGTTGGAATCTATTATCATCCTTGTAAGGCCAATTTGATAACTAACGCTTTGAGTCGTAAGAGCTATGCAAGGAATTTGAGAGGCTAAAATTGGAGGTTGTTCCACAAGGTTTCATAGCTTCTTTGGAAGTAAAACCAACACTTGAAGATCAAATCAGAGAGGGTTAGAATGATGACGAAAAGATCAATAGAATCAAGTCAAAGAAAGCTGAAGGCTTAGCTGAGGATTTTACTCTGGATGAGCAAGGTGCCATGTGTTTTAAAGGCTGAATCTGTGTACCGGATAAGAAGAGCTTAAGCAGTTGATACTTGAGGAAACCCATGATTCTAAATATTTGATTCATCCAGAAAGTGCCAAAATGTATCAAGATCTCAAGAAAAAGGTTTTGGTGGCCTAATATGAAGTGTGAAGTTGCTAAGCATGTTTTTTTGTGATGTTTGTTAAAGGGTAAAGGCTATGCATCAAAGACCTACTTGTCTATTGCAGCTGTTCAAGGTTCCTGAATGGAAGTGGGAAGAATCGGTATGAATATTATTACTGGTTTGCCTAAAACTTAAAAAGGCTATGATTCCATTTGGATCATCATAGATCGTTTGACCAAGGTTGCCCACTTCATTCTAGTTAAGACTACTTACTTAGGAGACTGCTTGGCGGAGTTGTATATATCAAGGATTGTATGTTTGCATGATGTGCCTAAAGAGATTGTGTCAGATAGAGGTACCTAATTTACCTTGAGATTTTGGAGTAAGCCGCTTGAAGCAATGGGAACTCGTTTGAATGTCAGTACAACATATCATCCGTAGACAGATGGTCAAACGGAAAGAGCTAATCAGATTTTAGAGGATATGCTAAGAGCTTGTGCCTTAGCTTATGCTACATCATGGGACACGTGTTTATCGTATGAAAAACTCAGCTATAACAATAGTTATCAGGCTAGTTTGCAAATGTTACCATTTGAGGCTTTATACGGTCATGCTTATCGTACCCCGTTGAATTGGAATGAAACAGAGCGTTCGGTGTTGGGGCCTGATATGCACAAGTTGCTATGATTAGAGAGGTTGAAAATAGTGTAATCAAGGCAAATGAGCTACGTTGATAATTGTCGCCATAATTTGAACTTTGAGCCAGATGATTTGGTGTATCTCAGAGTTACCCTCTTAAATAAGTTAAAAGGTTTCATGCTAAAGGAAAGCTTGCGCCAAAATATGTTGGTCCATTCAAAATCTTGAGCCGTCGAGCGGAGGTTGCTTATCAGTTGGAATTGCCATAGTTGTTGGTAGGAGAACATAATGTGTTCCATGTGTCACAGCTTAAGGATGTCTCATAGTGCCAATAGAGCAGACGCTGTTAGAATCAATTAAGTTGCAAGAGGATCTGACCTACAAGGAGCAACTGATCAAGATTTTGGATGTGGTGGAGCACGAGACCAGGAATAACTCTATCCGTTTTTGCAAAGTTCAGTGGAGCAACTATTCAAAAATGAAGTAACCTGGGAATGTGAAGAGGATCTGAAGTCAGAATTCCCAAACCTATTCCCTAGTTAGCCCTTAATCTTGGGGTCGAGATTCTATTAAGGGGAGGTTTGTAACATCCCAAAATTTTTCCTTAGTATTGTTTCATTGTTATTTCTATAGTTTGTGATTTTTTTTGAATTTATTGGATTTTTCTAGAATTTATTCAAAATTATTTCAAATTAAGTATATTGGCCTTTTGAGAAAAATAGATAAATATAGATAAAGTTAATATAAAGTTTTGCTAAAAATATTTTATGTAAGTTCAAAATGTCACAAAGAATTTATGAGAATTTTCTTGGATTTTTCCTAGCATTTTTATTGCCTAAATATAATTAAAACTAATTTCTGTAATTATCTTAAACCAAAAAGATGAGAATTTCGTTCAAACAGTATTGGGCCGAAACCCATACTGTTTGTGTGTGTGGGCCGTATTCTATGTGCAAGAGCCAGCCCAGCTCGGCCCATCTTCTACAAGTAATCGTGTCGACCGTTGGAATCACTTTGGACGCCTGAGATGCGTTGTGTCGGTTTGGAATCATATCTGATCCGGGCCATTAATCTTTTATGAGCGGTTAAGATCGTATTGCACCTAGAGTGAATCAGGACCGTCTGATCGTCATCGAATGGGGCCGTGTCATCGTGTCCGTAGTGGACTTGGCACCATGGCTGCCATGGACTCGAGGTCTGAGTCACTGTTGGAGAGGGCTAGCGCGGCTATAAAAGCACACGTCGGGGGTGTCAAAGCTTATGCAAACAAAGCCCTAAGGTTGCGCAACGGAAATCGAAACGAGTTCATCGGATTTTGAGTTTTTCCCAAAGCACCGTCGCTACAGAATTTCATCGACTTCATCGCCAATCGTGAGCTCGAGAGTCACCGTCGTTCATGTTTGGTCGGCAAAAGGTAGGGGCCCACACATCAGAGAGACCGAAATGTATAGACCCGGTCCACCGTGAACCCGATGAGGTTCATGGACTGAGTCCAAGGACCGAGGGACACATGTCATTATGCGATTGCTCTGGTTCGATGCTGACATCAGCATGACGCAAGAAAACAATTTTTTAATATAAAATAATTTGGTTTTCAATTTTCTGATTTTTATGACTTTTGAATCTTCCGAGAGCCCACTCTCCCTCATGTGAGCTCTGATTGAGGTGATTCAAATTTTTAAAAATTTGTAAAATTGAGATCTATCTAATGGTGAATTTATTTAATTTTTTGAGTTCATTTGCTCTCTATTTTGATATTTATTTGGTTTTCTCTCTTGATTTGCCTAGACGTTAAGTTGTGCAACGCATCAGAAGAAGATCCAACGACACAAGATCAAGTTCCAGAACAAGACCAGAACCTTTACCAAGGCAAGTTGTGCTTTGATCATGTTAAACCCAGCATGTTTATAAAATCGCTATGTTGTTTTACTTATTGCATATTATTTCATGTATACCAAAGGTTTTAAATTAAATTGGGACTTGGCTATTATACCAAATTGATCTATACCCTACCTTATCATTTGTGTGCCATTATCTATTGTCACCCAAGATTGGTTCACTATAGTTGATTAATATTAAAATCAACATGAGATGGTTAGAACGTATTAGTATGCTTAGCTATGCCCATCATCATATGTACTTAAATTATTAATGTTTAATCTTGACTATTGGAATATGGAACAATGTAATGAACTTGTGTGTTATGTGTGGTCATACGATGAGATTGAGTTGTTGTGGCGATGGATGTCATGCAACGATGTTGAATTGTTGATGACACGTGGTGCTTGGTAATCAACTTGGGTGATATTCACTTAGATTGGAGCAAGTGGCAAGTGTGCCAAGGTGGGCCCGATGGGCAGAGGGTATGTGGAAGTCTTGCTTTGATCATCCTAAGGACTTAACCTTACAAACCTTTGACCTGAGTCAATCATGCAATCATATATCTAGTATGGGACAGCCTAGCAAATTAATTTGCAATGTCTTAGCTTTGATACTATCAATGGCGGTGTGAGTCCTAAGTTATGGTCAACTTACATGGCGTAAGAGGGGGGCCCTAGATGTGGTAACCATTCCCACCAGTGTTGAAAACTTAGTGAGCAGTACCGGGTTAAGACAGAGCATTGTAAAGGCTTTGTGATATTTCTCTACTGGCACACCATAGGAAGTGTGCTAATAGCTTGGCAATAAGGGATGATCATGCCATGTGGGTAAAGCGCATAACCTATACAAATTGTAAATCTATTGGAATAGCCGTGCTCGTGGTATTGAGCAAAGCTCGGGAATTACAGTTAAGGGTTAGTTTAATTAAATGGAAACTTGGTTGGGATGGTAGGTTGCCATGGAAGGTTTAAACTTGACTTAGGATTGAATAACTTTATTACTTGAGAAATGTTGAATCTATCTATTACTGTTATTTGTTTTATTGTCTTTTCAATCTAGTTACTGTATTCATTTGCAAATGCTGCTTTATTGCAAAATAGTCATGTTATCCATTCCTTCGAAATAAGCCTTGCATATAATTATACTAGGATTGTATTTTGTGCACAACTTTTTTGAGTGCTTTAAGTTCTCACCTTTGCCGCCACAACATCACCAGTTGAGTAGTCTACATCAGTGCTAGCGAAGAAGTACCAGGAAGAAATGAATGTTTAAGGTGCAAGCCTTGTTAGTTTCCTGTAGTATACTGATGGATTTATCTATGTCTTCATTCTGCTACAGTTTAATTTGTTGTTCAGTCTTGTGAGGCATAGTTATGTAAGTTGACTATAAGGTCCTTCAACTAGTAATATTTAATATATGTTGTCTTTTATGTTATTTTCGTGGTGTATGATTGCGATATTTTTGTGATGCTAAGCCTGTGTGCACTAGTGTGATCCTAGACTAACACAGTATACATAGAGTATCCGAATTTGCATATTTGGGTCCTAACAACAGACACCCCTCCAATTGGAGTTGTCGCTTCCGCTAGAGGAGTGATTGGCAGATCATGTTGTGAATCATCTTTAGAAAATTGCACTTGGGGTACTGAATCAGATGAGTTTGACTCGATTTCAACCCTTAATACTTCTCTTGATAATGATGCTCTACCCTCTGATTCCGCAACTTCTTTCCAATGCCATGCTTTGTCCTCCTGAAACACAACATCTCGAGAGACATATACCTTGTTCTTGAGTGGATCATAGGCTCGGTATGCTTTTGATCCTATCTCATAACCAAGAAACACCATCGGTGTAATTCGATCTTCTAGCTTCTTGACATGTGGTTTCACATTCATCAGATGAACAATGCAACCAAAAGTATGGAGATGAAATACCTTTGGCTTCGTTTTATACCAGGCTTCATATGGTGTTTTTCCCTCTACAGTTTTTGTGTCTACTCGGTTGTGAAGATATACTGCTGTGGCAATGGCTTCTCCCCAAAATCTACTAAGCATATTCCAATTCTTTAGCAAACACCTTGCAGTTGCCACAATAGTTTGATTACACCTCTCAACAACCCCATTCTATTAAGGTGAATATGGTGCAGTCAAATGGTGTAGTGTTCCATTTTCCTCATAGTATTCTTTGAATTCCGTTGACACAAACTCACCACTGTGATCAGTGCGAAGTCCACTTAGCTTATGCTCTGATTTGATTTTAGCTCGAGCTTTAACAAGCTTAAAAGCTTTAAAAGCTTCATCTTTTGAGCCGATTAGAACCACCCACATATAACTTGTGAGATCATCCACAATTAACATGAAGTATCTCTTACATCTGTGTCACTGGAGTGATCGGGCCACATAAATATGCATGAATGAGTTCAAGTGGTTGCTCTGCCTGAAAAATTGCAAACTTGGGAAATGTCAGTCAATGTTGTTTTCTACTAAACATGCTTCACAAACTTGGTCGATGTGATCAATACAAGGCATGAAACTGAGATGTCCAAAACGTGCATGCCAAAGCCACTTCTTGTCACCTTGCTATGACAAAAGACACACCGGCTGTGCACACTTCAAATTCGGCACATACAAGCAATTCTGCAATCTGTTTACTTTTGTTAGAAGTTGTCCATCTTCATAAAAAATTCTCATGTTGCCATCTTCAATTACAGTTTTGTACCCTTATTCGTCGAGCTAGCCAAGACTCATATGTTGCTGCATAAAAGAGGAATATAATACACATTCGTCAATATATGATGCCCTTTAGATGTTCCTTGGAATAATGCAGTGCCATGCCCACAAATCTCCACATTGGATCTCCAAATTTTACCGTGCCAACCATAGTGGTATCAAGGTCAATGAAGATATCTCATTGCCTAAACATACAATTGCTTGCCCCCAGTGTCAAGATACCATGTGTCGGCATCAGATTTCTCGCCATATACATGTTTCAATTTCAAGCCATCCTCTTTGAGCAATACTGTTTCTATCACCAAGCTCTCAACATGAGGATGCTCGTAGCTTCCAAGCATTAGGAGTATAGGTTCATTATCTTTCTTCTTTTCAACGTAATACACCTTTTCTTTCTTGGGCTTCTTGCACTCTGATGCAAAGTGACCAAATTCTTCACAATTGAAACATTTGATTTTGGATTTGTCAAACTTCTAAAAAGGATGCTTCTCTTCATCATATGCATGTCCACCACGCCTTCATCCATGACCCCTATCGCATCCTACACCCCTTCTTGAAGTCCTGTTGTAATTTGTGTTGCTGCCATGCGTCGAATTACTACTGCTACTCTCACCAAATTTCTTCTCTTTAGCATTCATGGACTCCCGCTTCTCTCGTGAAACAAGCATTAGTTCACCATCTTCTTCTTTCTGTCGATGGCCTTTTATGCTTTCTTCAAATGCCCATAATCATACCATTGCTTTTGACATGGACATTGTTGAAACATCTCCTCATTGCTCAATTGTTTCGACGATTTGCAAGAATTTGTTGGGAACAGCATTGAACAATTTTTCAACAACTGCGCTTTCTAACATCTCCATACTAAGAGATTAGATTTCGCTTACCAAACTGGTGAGACGAAGTAAAAACTTATTGATGCTTTCAGTTTATTCCATATTTAGTCTATTGAATTCCCTCTTCAGTACCTGTACATGAGCTTTCTTGACACAACCTTCTCTGATACACATCTCTCTTAGTGTATCCCAAGCATCTCTCGCTATTGCCTTATGTCCTATTGCCATCAACACTTCATCTAGAACAGACCGAGTAAGAGCAACCAGAGCACCTTGATCCTTTTCTTCATCGACCAACACATCTCCTTCAATTGCTACCCAGACTACAGGAGATTTTAGTAAAATCTTCATCTTTACTGACCACAAACCATAATTTTTGTCAGTCAACATTGGGTACTAAATTGGAATACTTGCTCTTCACGTTGCTATTGTTACTTGGATTGGACAATCATCTAGCAATGGCGCCTCAGATGTGTTCTTTGTCTGAGACAAGATCTTCAACTACCAGGTGCTCTAATACCAACAGGACGCCATCGACCTGCTCGACGAGTTGCGCAATCTGGCCGTATTGCGATCGGCCAAGTACCAACAGACGCTGCGGCGCTACCATGATCGTCAGGTTCGCAGACGGTCCTTCAGCGTCGGCGATATGGTCCTGCGACAGGTTCAGTCCAACGTCGGCAGGCACAAGCTGTCCCCTCCGTGGGAAGGACCCTTCACCATCGCAGAGGTCCTCCGACCTGGCACCTTCCGGCTCAAAGACGCCGACGGCAACATTGTATCCAACGCATGGAACATCGAAAAGCTAAGGAGATTTTATCCCTAAAGACTTTTCCTATCTTTGTGCCTAAAGCAAACCCTCAAAGCACGAAGCGCAGTGTGCCGGGCACACCCTGATCGACATCTTGCTGGCAGGTCCGCCCACTGCATGACTAACCCAGGCACACCGACCGGCCATTGCAATCCCCCCAGCGGTAACTCATTCCGCCGAAAGCGCTCTGACCTCGCCCGGTGCCACGGTTGCAATAAGCGCGGCAAAAAGAGGGGTTACCCTTGCGGGATAGTCCTTAGCCGGATTAAGGTACGCCCTTGGGCGGTCAACCCGGTCGACGTTTTTCACGCTTTCAAAGTGTCGGTGCTCCAGCCCGTACCTATGTAACCCTAGCGGTTCCTAAGGACTACGGTCACCCGGCAAAGCACTAATCACAGAAAGGAAAACGCGTGATATGGGGCAAAGTCCAAAAGGTGAAGCATACCATGTTCATATACAAAAAAGAGACACAACAACAACGTGGGGCCGAGTTCCTGGGGTACTTCGAAGCTCAAACAGCGCCCTCGATGGTGTCCTCGTCAGAGCTATTGCTGCTCTCGGCCGCAACACCCAGTCCAGCCACCCTCTCCGCCGCGCCAAGCCGGGCGGTTCGCGCGCCCGTCGGCGTCCCCTCGATCCCGAACCTTGATCCACGATCGGGTCAAAGGAGGCATCGTGGCTGATGCAGCAAGCCAGCACGTACTCTGCCGCAGCAATGGAGGCGGCCCGCCTCTCGAGTGGGCTTCGCCAGAGCGAAGGCAGGTCGGCAAAAGGCATCGGCCGCCTGGGTGAGGCGGAAGGCGTACCCCGACGGGGTAGGCTCCAGAGGCTCATCCAACCTCACCCCCAGAGACTCCAGGCTCCTGCCCATACTCTCGAAGCATGGGCGGAGTAGGGAGAAGAGGCCCTTGCGCGAGGCCAGGCGGTCCGCGTACATCGAACCAAGGTCCTCCATGACGGCCTCGACCCGCGCCCGCTGCGATGACGCCTCCTCGCGCGTCGCGGCAAGCTCCTCCTCCAAGGCGGCAGCCCGAGCCCACTCTGCCGTCACTTCCTCGCGCACTCTCGCCAGTTCCATCTCGGCGGCCCGGGCCTGGGCTTGCTAAGCAAGCACTTCCGCCTCCTGGACGGTGACCGTTGCAACCTGAGCAGATAGGGAGGCGTCCAGCCGCGTCAGCGCGGCCGTCATGCTAGCCACCCGCGCTCTCGTCCTGGAGACGACAGCGTCCACCTCTCTCGCCGAGACGGCCGTGGCGTAGTGGCGGCTCACGGAGCCCGGCAGTGGCCTGTCGAAAAAACAACCAGCGGTTCAAACACTAGTGGATGACAAAAAGTGAAGCCATCACCAACTCGAGCAAAGAAATTTACCGGAAGGGGTTCGAATGGAAGATCGGCGAGGGCAATCGATCCCTCCCTTCTCGGGACGCAAGGACAATCGGCGACAGTGCGGGACCCTTGGGGTCCAACCCCAAAGGTCGCCGCCGCCTCCGCTTGCGCCCTCGATCGTCGTCCCGCCGCCGCCATCGGCCCGCGTTTTCGACCTCTTTACTTTTTCTCGTTACAGAACAAGGGGAGAGCAAGAAGAAGAGGGAAAAGACTGTGAATGGTTGCTCCTCGCCCCGTGCCATATTTATAGGGATGGAGCGGAGCGCTCGAAGAGAGAGTCACCTTGGGCTACGCACTACACGCATTAACTTCACGTCCCGCACGACGGGACACGCCCTGTCCACGTCTCCCAGTTAGCATTAAAATGCGACACGACGGTTGGGGACGAAAAACGCCGCCGATCCAGAAACGCAGCGTAGCGACTCTTCGATTTTCGGCCCGGGATCGCCAATGATGAAGGGAGGCTGGACGAGCTCTGAGGGCACCGAGGTGGCAGAGGGCCCATTAACTCAACCTCCCCGCCCGAGGCGCCATCTCCAGCATACGGAGGAGAGCTCGGTCCCCATGCACCGCTCAAGGGCTGCAAGTTCGCACACCTTTTTGGGTCAGGTGATCCGACCGACTATCCGGTTCTCCCTAGCGTTTGCCGCCCCGAGCTTGCAGGTACCCCGCCGAAGCGCATGCCAGCAGCACAAAGCATAGACTGGTCATTCGCCGGTCAAGCGGACGTCGTTCCGGTCGAAGCATCGCGCGTCCCATCGTAAGCGCCACGTCAGGACGCTAGTAAGACGTATCGCCCCCAATCATTCCAATTCGCATTTAATTCCCGCACGCGCACTAAATACTTGCAGAGATGTCGGGGTATTGCTCTGGGCGAAATGTCCCGCGACCTCTTGATCTCTGCCTCCGGGTCGGCTCAAACCGGCCCGAAGCAAGGAGAAAAATCCCATTAGGCCCTAGTAGACTCGAGGTGGCGAGAAGGCTTGAATGCCTCACGATTAAGACTTGGCCGCGGGTCCCAAAGGCAAAGATCCACCAAATGGATCCCCAGCTGACCCCAGCAGGCAAACGAGCGAGGGGCAAGTTCAAGGCGAACCCTCGGTGGGTCATTAGTTGGGTTGGCGGACAACCCAATCGCCTTAGCTCGTATCCGAGACCATACTTCAAACTCTCCCGCGGAGCCCCCCGAAAGGGCAGCAGCCAGCTGCGCCCCGAGTTACGAATGGCTCGGGGTCCGGTACGGGATTGAGTAAAGAAAGGTTTTTTATGGGTCGCCCCCAGCGGGTCGGACACCCGACGCAGGGATTGTCCGCTCGGAGATCGCCTGATCTCCAGGGCCCACTCGGACCGACAGCGACCTCTCCTCCCGCAGGCTACCTCGCCCAACGAGGACTCGGGATGGATGCCCCTTGCCTAGCTGCGGCGTTAAACCAGCCCGACTAACTTGCCAAGCTGCGGCGCTAAACTAGCGCGTCTAGCTACGACGTAAAAACAAGCACCCGGGAACCGGAACCTCTCGCGAAGGCATCCGGACCTCCCTGCCGACCACGGCCGCGTCTAGCTATGATGTAAAAGGAGCTTTCAGAAACTTGAACCCTACACAAGGCGTCCAAGTATCGATACCAAACGGCATCGGGCCAGGGCCCTCTGATCGGGTCGGTCGGACTCATCCGGCCCGGGTAACCCCCCGACCAGCTCTCCGACCCGCTCGGGGGCTCGGGGGCTACACCCACCGGGTGCGCTCGCGCGCACCCGGCTTGAACGCTTAGGCTCGATCAAGTACGCCCACCTTGCTCAATCGGATCCCTTACCGACAGCGACCAGCTCGCAGAGCTACTCGGGAGCTCGGGGGCTACACCCATCGGGTGCGCTCGCGCGCACCCAATCAAAACCGACCAACCAAGCAGGTCGGGCCCAGCCAAAGACGAAAGGTCCATCCCGGAACACCCGCGTTTCAGGACGGCCCCGGGGGCTACTGACGAATACTCATACCACGGGTACCCCACAGCAAAGTATACATCTATTTTAAGACCTTGCCTCCCTAATCCGTGTTGGAAGACCGGATTAACACTGACACGGAGTACCAAAAAGAGCCCCACCTGCCGCAAAGGGTTCCTGCCCTCGATTCCTCCAACCTAACCTCGGGTCGGGCACCCCCAGGACCACGACCGAGACCCAGATTCGACGCCACCGCCGACTCCGACGGCGACCAGGGCCCGCGCCAGGCACCCCTGCAGGGGCCGCTCTAGACCCGGGACCGACGCCTCCGCAGGCTCCGACCCGGGTCATGGCTAGGGCCCCCAGCAAGCTCTAGCTCCGCAACCTCCGCCGCATCGACGGTCTACGCCGCGCCGGCCGCCTGTCTTATGGACACAACCAATAGGTTGAACGGGTGGTACCTTCCCGAGGCAACCGGAGGGCGGCTTCAGCAAAAGCACCCGTCCCCTCGTAACGTCAACATCTGACAAGCGCACAGGCGGTCGCACCTTCCAAAGAGGCGCCGTCCGTTGGGACTACCAACCCGGCATGGGGTGAACAGAAAGCATCAATCATCAAAGACCAAAGACTGGAGCACCCGGGCACGGCGTATCTCTCCTGCTTTCCAAAATCCCGTGTAATCTGCCCCATCCGCCTATATAAAGGGAGGCAGGGCCCTCAGGAAGACCCCCCCGCAGCACGAGCGCGTACTCGCACATACGATCAATCTCTAGTTTAAAGACACACCGAGCCTTCCCGACCTCCTAATTCGAGCGAGTCTTTGAGGGCTGTCCTCAACCTCCCTTTGTAATCTCCGTGACCTTTGGTGCACAAAGAAATATAAACCGCCGCCGCCAACTGGAAGTAGGGATATTCCGCCCGAACCAGTATACATCCGGGATTTTTCTTAAGTCCAACCACTCGAGGAGAGGGGACGTGCGACCCCCTACTACTTACAAATTTACTCGTCGGTTTTACGAAACACCGACACTCACCTTGTTCAGTCCCTCTACAACACCTTCTATTATGTCTGGTAATGAGACTGTGCTTTCTATTTGTGACATTTCGAATATGTATATCTGACATAAGAGAAAGCAATTCATAGCTATTATGTGAACTTAACAAAGAATCATGTAAAGTAATACATTAATGGATAATCATACCATATAATTGTTCTAGCATATTGTAGTAGAGTGATAGATTAATAAATGATCTTAAAGAAAAGTTTATTTGTTGACTAACTAAGTACGTACGAATGATAACTCGTAATTTCTAAATAGGTTAGGTCCTAATCCCATTCGAGCATATGTGGTTCGAGTAAGTTCCTAAGTTGTTTTACAACTTCAGAGAAAATTTCGACAGTATCTCCCATTATTCTCCAAATATATGTCTCAACAATAGGTTAAGAGGATGTGTATCCAGAGAACATAAGAGAGATACTAACAAAATTTTCTCTGGATTCATACAACAGCTAATTAGGAACTTTCCTGAACCACATATGCTCGAACTATCCAAAAAAATGTGGACAATTTGAGACTGCTTGCTTATAAATATGACATTTTAACATATTTATAAACGAACACCCTCGAACAAGAGATGTAGGTTACACAAGCTAAACTCTAGTATTCATCATATTAAAGAAACATTAATGGCATGTAAGTAAGAACCATTTTAAGGACATTAACAGAATATGGTACTACAAAACACAAAGAAAATGTTGATTAGAATGTGTATATCCAGCTCTCTAGTTACAATTACAAAAATATGTATCATGTGATACAACTTTTCAGCTACACGCAGGTAACTCACCAGAGAATCAAAAAGTACAGCAGGGTTACTTGCTTGTCTTCTTAGTGACCCAGCCCCTGAAGTAAAGAGCAAGGAAACAATAAATATTTTCGAAAGGTCTACCACAAAAATAGTAAAAGGAGCAAAATGACAACATGGCAATCAGAAGGCACTTCATCTGAAACATAGCAGTTTTGCCTCCCTTAGGTTGGCAAAATAAACGCTTCAAATGAGGAATCATAGGCAGATACCATGCCACTTTAGTAGAACGTCCTTTCTTCATCTCGATGCCCTCGTTCTTGTCAGTTCGTTGATTTTTATGCTTATTTCGGGACGCGTTGCACACCAAACATACTTGCAAGCCTATTTAAAGTAGATGATACAGTCGTTCAGACATGCATGTATTCTTTCTACTTCCATTTTCAAGGGACAAAGAACCTTCTTGGCTTTTAGGTGGTTGTCGGTAACTTATTTTCCTCTAGAAGCATGTTCGCTAATAGACCTAACAGTGCTGTGAAACTCTTATCGGAATAACCATTGCTTCCTTTAATTTCAGCAATTCAAGCACGGACAATAACCATGTGTATTTTGACTTGTAGTCCAGGAACAAAGGTTTCTCTGATTCATCCATCAAGCCCCAGAATTTACCATACTCTCTCTCTCATCATGGTTCCCTTTTGTATCACGCAGCATCTGATGCAGATTGTCATCGTGCAACATGTCCTCATTGGAAGCACAGTCGATATCATTTGGTATATTGTTAACTTCATCGGTGATGTTAGTATTGCTTGCTTCCTGTATAATTTGCTCTTCACCGTGACTAATTTGACATGTATACCCCTTTTGAAACCCCTAGAATCAGGTATATATGCTTCGATTTGGGCTGAGTTGCCAAACATCCTTAGATTATCGTAATCAATGTATGGACAAGACATAAATTGGACCCTCTTATTAAATATATCCTCCTCTATAGCTCTTCTAGAGACACTATTAATGTACTGAGCACTCACACGGCTAGCAGCGTACATTCAACTTTGGTCCATCTATACTATGTATATAACAATACGTGTTAAATGATGAAGTCCACTAGAAGTGCAAATGTGAATATTCTTAAATTGGAGTACAAATTAACTAGCTAAACCTACCCTAAATCATAAACCATACTAGATATAAAGAACAAACAGATCTACAATCTACATATAAGCTACATTTAAACTTACCAGCCTAACTTCTTAGATTACAAAGAACAAATAGATTTTTATGTAAGCTACATTTAAACTCAGCATATTTAATTCTCTCTTTGCCTAGCTAGCTACATCTTGAGTATAATGCAATTAGAATCAACTACTACATTAGATCACAAAAAACAAATAGATATACACCAAGCTAGATCTAAACTATCTTCAATTCCCTCTTTACAAAGCTAGATCATCAATATAATGCAATTAGAACCAATTACTAATCTTAGATCACCAAAACAAAAGGATCTACAATCACTTTTCTAAATTCACAATCTCCTTTCATCATATCGTCTCTCAATTGTAGCCACTTCAAAAATAGTTCATGAAACCCTAAAAACACTAAGTGGATCGGAGCTCTCTGTTCTTATTTCTAGGAAATTCTCATCATAGATGGTTTTAATTAAGAACCATCAGTGATGACTACCATTGATGGTTTTTGAATAAAAGTGTTAATGATGAGAATTCACATCACTGATGGTTTTATCCAAAAACCATCAGTTATGTGAATGGTAGTCATCACTGATGGATTTATCCAAAAACCATTAGTTATGTGAATGTAGTCGTCACTGACAGTTCTTAGCTAAAACCATTAGTGATGAGGCTCACATCACTGGTAGTTTTAGCTAAAAACCCTTAGTTATGTCAATGGTAGTTATCTCTGAAGGTTTTTAGCTAAAACTGTAAGTGATGATCAACTATCACAGATGGTTTTCCAAAACCTTAAGTAATGAGGGGTCTAAAATAAGCTTTTTTGTAGTAGTGAATGAAACTTATTGGAGAAAATCTTTATTAGTTGTCGATACCAAATGTACAATTGTTAGCACATTAGTAAATTTGATATGAACTCTAATTATCAAAAACAAAACCGCAATAGAAATTGATCCCACATTCTATTCCCCTCTGGTCACCTACTGACGTGATCGTCAACTCAAAACTAATTGTGCACGTGTCAGTGTCATGCCTACAATTCTTACACATTACGAGTTTGAACATAAATATGAAAGTCACACTACTACAGAACCGACCTTTGATCGGCCCATCGGTGCGGTTAGGGCAAACTGGACCGATAGTTACTTGATCCGGTTCAAGCGACAATAGGGGTGGGGGTGCTCGATGCGGTTCAAGGCACCGCCGTCGCGATGATCTAACATCGATGCGGTTAGTGTCATGAACCGATACTATTTAGCGGGGGCTCAATAGTACCGGTTCGTGACACGAACTGGTATTGATGTTAGATCATCAGTACCGGTCGGTGCTTCCAACCACTACCATGTCTACTAGGTTCTAATTTAAACTCCTTCATCCTCCTGCTCTCTGCCTGACTAAGAACAGTTCAGTGTGCAAGAACAGTGGAGCTTCGGCCAAGAGCTTTGGGGAGGGGAGGTGCTGCCCAAATTTCCAAATTTTGGACATTTTACTTGAAACCAAGGTAACAAAGGTTAGTAACATCATTCCTCACTACATTTGGTGTTAAATGGAGCCTCTTCTTTGCTTGAAATATGAAGAAAATTTGATCTTTTTTCCCATGATCGATGAAAGATTTTGAATGTAGAGATCTAGCTCGATCTTTTCAAGTAGGTTGCAAAAACTTGTTGTGTAAGTTTGAAATTTGCTTGGATTATAATGTAGCTCACATTGAAGGAGTGAATCTAGCTCAAATTTATGTTTTGGTTCCATCGATCGATGAAGAATTTTGAATCTAGATTATGATTGACCAATTCTTTTAGTAGGTTGCAAAAACTTGTCGAGTATGAATACTGGAGCAAATAATCATTTTATAGAAAAATATGTAATGAAATATAGTCCTTTTAAAAACATGTAATGAAATAAAGTCATTTTAAAAATATAGCTATCTTAAAAATAACAATTTCTATAGAAAAAATATGTGATGAAATATTGTCATTTTAAAAATATTACCTTTTTAAAGAAATTTCACCTAAAATTAAATTTATCAACCTAAAATTTTAAACAATTTTAAATAAAGAAAATATTAGTTTAATTTGGATTTTGGGAAAAATGAGCTATGATTACCTTGATGTAACATAATGTAGATGGACCGACGATAGATGTACATGGACCGACGCTTGCCGGAGTTCTTGCAAGGTTTGCAAGATTTTCTTCGTGCGGCCGATACATACGCGACGTCAGGCTACATATGTTGTCCATGCATAGATTGCAAGAATGAGAAGGAGTGGCCAAAATCCAGCCACCTTCACTTCCATTTGCTCACAAGAGGTTTCATGTCAAACTATACCTATTGAACCAAGCACGGTGAAGAAGAGATTATACAGGAAGACGGTGAAGAAGAAGAGGCGAACAACAATATCCCGGACGCTGGCCAACACGGTTCTTTCGAAGATACATTGGGGGAGTTTGGTGATGATGACCTAGACCAGATGCTGCTTGATGGAGAGGGAGAATACATCGATGAAAGGCATTACGAAAAGTTCCAACGGCTATGGGAGGACCACGGAACACTGTTGTACCCAAATTGCCGAAAGGGCCATAAAAAGTTGTGTACCACACTAGAACTGATGCAATGGAAGGCGACCAATGGATTGTCTGATAAGGGATTCGACGAGTTGTTATGCCTCATAAAGAAGTTACTTCGAGGAGAACACCTTGCCGAAACTACATACAATGCCAAACAAGTTATGCGCCCTTTGAGGTTGGAGGTCTGAAGATACATGCATGTCGTAATGATTGTATCCTTTATTGCAATGAGTATGAGGATTCGGAAGCTTGTCCGGTGTGCAAAACTTCGCGGTATAAGACCAGGTGTGATGACCCAGGTGAGGTAGAGGGGCAGCGTAAGAAGAAGAGACCCCCTGCTAAGGTGGTATGGTATATCCCTATAATCCCTAGGTTGAAATGTTTATTTGCGAATAAAGCGCATGCCCAGATGATCGCGGCACAAAGAAGACCGTGGGGCGACGGAAAGCTAAGGCACCTGGCGATGGCTTCGGTGGAGGAAAGTCGATAGAACATACCGGACTTTCTTTGAGGATGCAAGGAACATAAGGTTTGGGTTGAGTACGGATGGGATGAACCCGTTCGGCGAGATGAGCAGCGATCCACGACACTTGGCCCGTGACTCTATGTATATACAACTTTCCTCCTTGGTCGTGTATGAAGCGGAAATACATTATGATGCCATTGCTTATCCAAGGCCGAAGCAACTGGAAGCGACATCGATGTGTACCTCAAACCGTTGGTTGAAGATTTGCTAACAACGTGGAGCGATGGTGTGCGTGTATGGGATGAGTACAAAAGAGCACTCACTCTCGTGCATTTCCATTCGTAACCATCAACGGTAGCCTGCACTTGGTAACCTGTCGGGCCTATCTATCAAAGGATATAAAGCCTACATCCATTGCTTAGAGGATACGGATAGCAAGTACCTAAAAAACTCTCAAAAGGTTGTGTACATGGGCCACCGTAGGTTCCTCCATATAAAGGACCTGTTACGGAGGAAGGGTGAGAATTTTGATGGGGACGAGAAGAAAGCGTAAAAAGCCTGCATCATGATGGGGCGCTGTATTTTCTTTGGTAAAGGATCTGAAAGTAGTATTTGGAAAAGGTCACGGTAGCAAACCTCTCCCGGTGAACAAGGTCACACGAAGCCCATTTGGAAGAAGAAGTCAATATTTTGGGACTTACCTCACTGGAAAGACTCATAAGGAGACTCATAAATATGAAAGAGAATAAAATCGTACACCTAAATTTCCATGATTGTCACATGTTGATGACACAGTTGCTCCCAGTGGCGGTGCAAGGTATTCTCTGGGATGAGTGCGAGGACAATCATAAAGTTGTGTTCGTTCTTCAATCTTGATGTCATGAAGGTCATCGAGTGAATAAGGTATCTAATCTGCAGGATGACGTGGTCGATAGTCTGGTTAGCCTTGAGATGATCTTCCCTCCGTCCTTCTTTCATATTATGGTCCATCTCATGGTCCACATTGTTAAAGAGATAGAAATTCTCGGACCCGTGTTCCTTCACAATATGTTCCCTTTCGAGAGGTACATGGGTGTCCTAAAAAAGTATGTCCGTAACCGGTCTCGCCCAGAAGGCTGCATTGTGCAGGGTGTTGGCACAGAGGAGGTGATTGAGTTTTGTGTTCATTACATTGATGATCTGAATCTGATTGGAGTCCCTGTATCACGCCATGAGGGGAGGCTACGGGGAAAAGGGACTCTAGGGAGAAAAGAATCCTATAGCGACGATCTACTTTCATTTAAACAAGCACATTTCACGGTATTGAAACAAGCAACTATAGTGGCCGTATATCTATGATCACGAGATGAATCTACGGGACCAATACCCACAGAAGTCAAATAAGTGGATCGCAGTCGAGCAAATAGATCATTTTGGCGGTTGGTTACAAAAGCAACTGTTGGGCAACCAGACAGACGATGAACAGTTGAAACTCTTGGCTCGAGGACCATCCACGACAATTGTATCATTCCAAGGGTATGAGATAAATGGGTACACATTTTAGACGATAGCCCAGGATAGCAAGAGCACCAACCAAAATAGCGGCGTCCGTATAGATAACTTAGACATAATGGAAAGATGGACACCTACTATGGTTTCATAGAGGAGATCTGGGAGCTCGAGTATGGACCTTTAAAAGTCCATCTGTTTTGGTGCCAATGGGTTAAACTGACAGCCGTAGAGATCGACGAGTACGGTATGACAACCGTGGACCTCAAGCAAGTGGCCTATAGGGACGAACCGTTCGTGCTCGCTAATGATGTGACATAGGCATTCTATGTGATGGACATAGATAGCAAACCAAAAAAGCAGAAGGAGAAGACTATCAGTAGTGATCAGCCAAGGCGTCACGTTGTTCTTCCAGGTAAAAGAAGGATTGTCGGAGTTAAGGGCGTCACGGACGAAGAAGAGTATAATTAGTTCGACGAGCTGCCTCCTTTCACGGTGGACGTAGACATTAGTGTCCTGAATGATACAGAGGAATTGTCCTGAATGATACAGAGGAATCTCCCTACGTACACCGCGATCATAATGAAGGATCACTTGTAGTATGTTAGCAAATAAGGATCCAAAGGAGTGCGAACAAGTTCATAGACAAATGCACGCTGAAGAAGATGGTGGATACGCCTGAGAAAGCAACCAAGCCAACCACGCGGTATACTGAAGAGGAGACAACAGCCACAGCCTTTTTGATCGAACCTGACACACTGGAGTGTGTGATTTACTTCATGCCATACGAAGCTCAAGTGTTCATGGCAAATATCTAGCTCGAGATTTCTTCGTCATACACTGTAATGTCTTGATTACTTCAACATACAAGCATGGAGATGCTTACACTTTGTTCATACACCAGCACAATTAATCACTTTGCTAATTAGCATCATCTCTTGTCTCAATGATTAGTGTAGGAACGGACATCCACGCTCTGCTGAACAAGAGCATCTTGTTTGGTGATCTTGCACCACGGCGTGGCGCGTGTTCTTCTTTGCTCAACGACTGCGATGTCCTGTCGGATCGCTCACTATCAGTGGTCTGCGTCGGCCCGCGACCCGCTGCAGGGAACGATGAACTCATGTACAAGTTGGACGTGAGCGGCGACGAGCCGGGCGCGCTATCGCTGTCGGCATCCGGGAGTGTACCATGCGTCTACCAGTTGGACGGGTTATAGGCCAGAGGGTTCCTGTTCGTGCCGGATGCATACTAGGGCTCTTCCAGCACTGTCTCTGTCACCGTCCATGCATGTCTGACTCGACAGTTGGTGTCTGGTTGACATAGAAGGTCTAAATTGATGACTTGTGTATGTGGATGGATTGCTTTGCTTTCTTTTGGTGTAATAGACTACTAATACTAGTTGTTTAGCTACAAGTTTCCTAGTTATGTGACATGTATTTCCATGCTTTTGGGATAATCTTATGGCTACACTTTTGCTTTGCCTTCTTCCTGCATGTTGTGCTGGAGTCGTGACATGTCTAAATTGCATTGCTGCACAATTTACGTTTCTCTATTGAAGTTAGTAGCTGTTTAATTCATTGTGTTCATGGATTCGAGCTACTAATGTCGTAACTAATTTGACTTGTAGCCTTGCTAATTAATCGACTGATTTTCAATTGTACGAGGACTAATGTTGCCTCCTCTGCTTGACAATTATAAAGTGTCACCAGATAAAATTCCTTCCTAAAACAAACGAGATATTTGATTTGTTCTCTTTCGATGTAATTATCAATCTATCTCTAACCAACGGAAATTTTGTATAAATAAATCCGAAAATTTCATATAAATAGAACCAAAAAATCTTATGGGTCAACAAGTACAGTGGGCCTACCAGAAAGAAAAATGGGTTTTGGCCCATTAAAAAGTGGTTTTAAATTCGTTTCCTAATTTAAATAATAATATAAATATATATTATTTTATAGAAAATATCAAATAGAGTTCACAAATTATCAAAAATATTTTATAACCTTTTGAACATAGGAAAATTATTTATGTAAACTGGTTGAAAATTTGCAATGGAATTATAAGAGTGTAAAAATTACTTTATTTCTTATAATTTTTATAATTTTAATTTATATTGGATGGTTGAAAAATAATATTCTAAAGAATATATGATTTTTCATATTATTGCTGAATTGTAGAAACTCTAAAAAGAATTTATAAATCAGTAGTAAACTATAAAAGAAATTTATAAATGACTAGTAAAAACAATAGGTATCGATCTGGGTTCTTATTCTGAACCGGTATTGATGGTACCTAGAAAGCTGCCGCCAAAATTTGAGGCATCGATCTGGTTGGTGTACCCAATGGGATTGATGTGAATGTCGATCGGTTGGTGTCCCCAACCGGTACTGATGTTAGGAATCAATCCCGTTGAAGACACCAACCGGGACTGATGGTGCACATATAAATCTCTCCCGGCGCATCCTCTTCCCCAATTTCTTGCTCTCGCTCTCATATCTTCCCCAATTTCACTCCTCCCGCTCGTTCGCTGATCCACTCCCATCGCGCCGCCCGCCCACAGCCGATCCTCCTCCCACTAGCGTGATCCACATTCGGCGCTCTTCTTCGTCCATAACCTCCTGGCGGCGCCCCCCGCTGCGCCCTTCTCCAAGGTATAATCAGTGGGGTATTGCTCGTGAGATTGCTTTATAGTAGTCAGTTGCTCCTCTTGCGCCTGCGTGTAATCATCGAGCATGGGATCAGCCGATCATGGATAGGGTTTGTTGGTGCCCCCTTGTTCCGATGTCTAACTGAAGCGGTGGATTCGGTTCCTGGTACCGAACACATGTGTGGATGATTGTCTTACACAACATCACTTGAGGGATTGCTCATTCTATTTTGGCTACCTGTGGGATTGCTCGGTGATGATATTGGGTTATTTAATGAATATAACAGTTAATGATGTGAATAAGGCCTTCACCCTGTTGCTCTGTGATGATATTCGGTTGCCCCTGTTGCTCTGTGATGATATTAGGGTTAAATATGATCAGAACAATTATTCTATGATCTGGGCCTTGAACTGATAGAAATACATGCTTGAAAGTGTTGTTTAAATTCACTATTTGATAATCTGATCAGTAGTCTCCCTGTTGGCTAGTTGGCTTGCTTATAATCTAGTTTTTGTCATCGCAATGCTCATGTGATTATTTTGGCTAACTGTAAGTGGTGGTGCACTACTGAACAACAAATTAGATATTGATTCAGAGTTTTTGTTCCCTGCACTTAATTCTGAAATTTGTTAGTTTCTACATTTCAACGTACAAACAATTAGAAAGCGATTGGAATGTCATTTTGATCAGAGAGCTCAATTTTCTAGTTTGCTGATAGACTTGAGTAGTTTAGTATCTTAATGGTACTCAAGTTGGTGCATTCGTTTGACACTACTGAGTTGGCCATTTAAGAACTGGTATTTTATTATTCTCTGGAAAGAATTTGCCAAGCACTAGCCTCATTATCTAAATCCTTTGAATAGCGTTGTTACTTTTACTATAATGACAATGTGCACCTCTGTGCTAAATCAGCGATATTTGCCATGTGCTTTATGGGATTGTGAATGCTAAGGTGGTAAGGGTTCAAGGCCCTAGTCACTAAATAATTTGTTAGCCCATTTGTGATTGTGGTGAAGATCCTTATCTTCATCAAACCCTAAATCTGAGAGCAAATCATATATATCTATATTTCCTCTCTTGTGCATGTTAAGGTGGTAAGTGTTTGAGGCCTTATTCGCTGATTTAATTGTTTAGCCCATTCGTGATAGAAATTGAAGATCTAAATCTTCACTTAAACTGTAATATCGTAGATCGTATTTCCAGGGTTTCTGGCCGGAATTGCTTGTTTTGTTAAATCCAAGGATTTATTCGGAAGGTTGTTTTCTCCGGGCCGTATATTCTCTACGGCCAGTTTTACTTGAAGAAATTTTGGTTTCATCAAGGAGTTTATTGGATGTGTTCTTTGGAAGTGTTGTGTAGTTTTAGCATTTTTTCCCCTAACCCTAATAGCCCACAAGACAAAAGGGGAGCCAGCCATTTTGTTATTTCTCCCGAACCCCCAGCGCTGACTCCCTCCAGGTCTCCTCTGCGCCTCTAGCTTTCTTTCCTCCCCCCCCGCCGACTTCAGTCTTGGCGTCGCCCTAGCCCCTCCCCTGTCGGCGCCCCTCCGGCGACTCTCCCTCCGGTCGAGCGCCATTCTGGACTCCCTCTGGCCGGTGCCCCTTCCCTCCTTCTCCCCCAGACGAAGCAATGGAAGCAGCTGCCGAAGTAGCAGCAGCAGCTCCGGCGAGCCCCCTCCGGCCGGCAGCAAGCCCTCCCCTCCAGCCCTGCCTCGGCTCCTCCACCTCCCTTTCCACCATGAGTAAGATTGGAGGTAAAACCCTAGAAATTTGAGGGTGAGATTGCTTGCATGCATGGCGTTTGATCAAATGCTTAGCTAGGGTTCTTATTTTGCAATGCATTTAGTTGAGGAATTTAGAGTCTAGAGTGCTTTGGAGATTTCTGTTTAAGCCAGATTCTGTCCCGCTGTTAGAATCACTATTTGAAAATTCTGCGAGCTTTTCCTGGGGGTCTGGCTATTACAAAAGTTGTACATAATCGAATTACCTTTCAATAGAGACTGAAATCACTAAATTCCGTTCAGCCATTTGGAAGTTATGGCTATTTTAGTGAGTGCTGTCCAATTCTTATCGCGATTGGTACAGTCTGTGTTCATCCTTGATCTGGGAACTGCGGGTGCATTGGCTGAGTGAATGGTTGTGATATATGTGTAGTTTGTCTCCTCACGGTCGTTATGAGCACAAGAACTCGAAAATCCAATAAGCCAATCAAAAGTTACGCTATTTATAAGTCTAGGTGCTGAAATTGAAAATCTGCAGCATGCTCCATTTTCCGGTTGGAGTTTAGTGTTCGATTTGGAGGCCCTCGAGGTATCTCCCGCATGTTTGGCTTTGAAATAACTGGAGGTCATCCTCTTATGGTTAATTAGGAGCTGAGTTCACTCCATTTGGTTAGTGAATCAAAAGTTTGGCTCGTTGGAAGGTGGCTATCCCCTTTGGTCAGATTTTCCATTTTTCGGGATTTCGGAGTGGGTTATAGAATCAATCTCGCGCTAAGTCTTGCGGTTGTTTGGTTGGCATGTTTTTGAGTGGATTGCCTCTTCTTGCAGGTGGTGGGACCCCAGGAGTGGCATCAACTTCTCACCACCCAGTTTCCAGAGGTTTAAGGCAAGTGCATTGTATCGGTTGTGGCTTAGGTGGCCACTAGGTTTTACAATAATATAGTTATCCATGTGTTGCTTTAATATTGTCATGTTTGATTTTGTATGCAATATGATGAATGAGAATGGTTAATTGGTTATGCTTTTATTTAAAACGAGTTGATATGCAAGTGTAACCCGTATATCTCTTATACGGTATCTAGTTGATTGCTTGTGTTATATATATGCTTACGCTATGGTTGTATTCGTGTTTATAAGCACATCTGGTAAGGTAATTGTCTTTTGATGAAAAGGGTAAGTAATCTGATACAAGTATATCGTTGTTCGAACGTGTTATGATTTGTTTGATGAACTTTATATGTCTTGCCATCATGAAATTATGCTGCATCCCTGGATTGAATGTTATATGCGATGTTTAATGAATTTCGTTTAGATGCCGTGATGACATTTTTCTAAATTTTACTTTCATATTCAGGTTCACTAGTTTGATAGGCTAGTGAGAATACTGAAAGTATGGGATTGGATTGCGAAAATGATTTGATTTATGATCAAGATAGATGGAATTAGTAATTACTCGAGAATTGGTGATGTGAGTATGATTATGAGCGTTGAGAATGTGATTATGAGCGTTGAGGATGTGATTATGAGTGTTGAGAATGTGAATGGTAATTTCTGGATATGAGAAGTGGCTGATGTTTATGTATTTGGCTATGGCTATGCAAATGTGAGAAATGAATGTAGTTTGCAAATTTGTTTATGTCAATTGCATTTGTGCATTCATGATGGAAGAGGCGACCCATTCTGATGCGGGCCTCTGTGCTCACATGTAGTGAGTACGAAAGTCGTACCTCGTAGTCCCGTACACGTGGTTGTATGGGAGCGAGTCAGTAAGAGTAGGCACCCTCCACCACGGGGTGGAAGAGGAATGAGAGGGTGCACACTGACGGGTGTGCACTCGGCAATACCGGTATGTGCAAAAAGAGGAGATGAGACATGCATGATGCATCATATGCATGAAAATTGTGAAATCTGCATTGCATTGACAATGATGAATCATGTTTAATGAGTTGATTGTGATGTGTGGATGTGAGATTCTTCCTTTGTATGGCATATTTGCATCTGCATTGCATTGACAATGATGAATCATGTTTAATGAGTTGATTGTGATGTATGGATGTGAGATTCTTCCTTTGTATGGCATATTTGCATCTACATTGCATTGACAATGATGAATCATGTTTAATGAGTTGATTGTGATGTATGGATCGATGTGAGATTCTTCCTTTGTATGGCATATTTGCATCTGCATTGCATAGACAATGATGAATCATGTTTAATGAGTTGATTGTGATGTATGGATATGAGATTCTTCTTGTGTATGTTTTATGCACTTGAGCATGAAGGCAGCGAATGGAAACTGTTAATGGTTAATCGTGGAGCTAATGGCATTTATAGATTGAGGATTGAGTCGTGGACTAATCCAAAAGTGGCTATCAAGGTATGAGTAAAGTTTAAATAATTCTTGAGATGGTTGTGGTATTTGGAATCAGTTTTCGGTTCATTTATTTACCAAGTTCAGTCAAGTATTTGAATATGTTATGTTTCAAAGTATTGGTATTTCGCTTGATTCGGTTGCGTTTCTTTATTGTTGTACTTTGCTGAGTCTTGGACTCACACTTGTTTGCTTCCTATTTTAGGTACCTTGAAGCTGATTCGTCTGGTTGGAAGTAGTATCACGTGCACGACTTCATTCTTCAACAATTTATTTAACAAATTCAATAATTCTGGATGTAATTAATGAAGTTGTAATATGTTGTTCGTCGTGTTGGAGTTTGTTAACTTCTATTGGAGGTTTGATTGATTAACTAAGGACCTGCTAGAATGTTTCTTCCTATTTTGAGTGATTGATATATTATATGACTGCTATCATTCTTTTGTCTGCTAAGTGGATATCCTCTGTTCTAGAAAGGTTATGCCGAAATTTTGTAAATATCGGTGGCTTAGTCTTAAGCTGGTTTAAGAGTTTACAGATTGAATTCATTTTCAGTCTTTTCGTAGAGGTGTCATTCTTTTATTTGTGTTTTTGAGTAGTATTCGCGGTGCGTTTGGCGCCGGGGTGTTACATAAACCCTAAGTCTGAGAGCAATATATATAAACATATACTCATCAATATGTAGTAGGAGATATATTTCAATGTATAAATGACAATATGTTTAGATTTTTGGATTATCTTGATTTAATTTGGAATAAGGCTTCCCTTAGTGAATATGGATGTATTTGCGAATACGGATGTATTTTTTATTAATATGGATGTATTTACAAATAAAAAAGTAAGTTAGTCCTTTTTGTTAATATGGATGTATTTGCGAATATGGATGTATTTTTTGCAAATATGGATGTATTTTTTGTGAGTAAATATGGATGTATTTTTTTGTTAATATGGATGTATTTTTTTGCGAATATGGATGTATTTTTTGCGAATATGGATGTATTTTTTTGTTAATATGGATGTTTTTGTGAATATGGATGTATTTTTTGTGAGTAAATGAGTGAGATTGTTAATATGGATGTATTTGTGAATAAAAAAGTAAGTTAGTCTTTTTTTTAATATGGATGTATCCACATAAATAAAATTGGAGGCTCTCTGAAATTATAGGATGAAAAAATGATTGAAATCCCTATATCATTCTAAAAAGATAAAATAGCTTAAAATTCTCATTTTGCCAACCCAATGGAGTCTATGGATAGTGGTGTAGATTAAATCTAACAAATAGACATATGTATATGTATTGTGACTTTGAACTTAACTCAAATTGGTAAGCAATCCAAAATGATAAGATGAGATATTACATAATTGAAATTTTTCTAAATGAGTAATTTTACAATATGTCCATAAATTCAAATTAAAATAGAATGAATTAAGAAAAAATCAAAATATCAAACTGGAATAAAATGAACACCAAAAATTAAAATTTTAATATATATGTACTTCATATTTTGTAATGTATACAGTGGAATTATAATTGAAAATTATACAAATTAATGAAAGCTTTCAAAATTTATGAAATAAATAAGTACAACATTACTCTCCAAAATTTTGAAGTTCATAATGGATATCTATGAAAGTTAAATTGTAGTTGAAGTTGGATGTACGAATTTGAATGTAAGTCTACTATATATACATGTATATAAATTATAAATTGGAACATTTATATTAAATATATAAAAATTGAAATTAAAATTGCATAAAGTAAACTATAATATTTAAAACATTATGAACTCTCAATTTTTAAAATATATTCACTTATTATTTGTTTTGTATTTGAAGCCATCATACTAGTCAAAAGAATAATGTTGGATACATTGAAACTAACAAAAATTAATTATCCTGAATAGTTTATATTTATCTAGTAAGCATTCACACACATTCTTAACACTAAAAAATGGAATTAGTATTTTTGGCCCGTGCAGATCCATGAGTTGATGACTAGTCTATCAAATATGAGTTCCATAGTTATGGATTGAATACTTCCAATTTGAGGAAGTTCACAAGTTGACACAGAGTTCCGGTCGAACACCGGGTTCTGCAATTCAAGGCGTGCCAACCGATTTGATCCTATAATCGGTAAGGAAACAAAATCTACTCAAAACCGATCTAATATAGCAAATCAACTTAGATTTGTTCGGCACAAAAGCCAATCAGAGTGAGGGTAACGATAGATCTAATTTGCCATTTAAGATTAATCAGAGGGTAAAGGTAGATATTTTTCGAAAAAGGTGATGCACAACAAGGAGAAAAAATCAGACCTGATTGGTGTAATCAAAGATGAATAACAATCGGCGATGCACAACTTATTGATCAAATTGGATTACAAGGGAAACAAAAATCGATTTCTTGCAAGGAAGAACGCAAGACTTGCTTAGATGACTAGGATATGGTATGAAGAAGACTCATCCATCAATCATTCATTCTTAGCAAAAAACTCATAAGCAATTAGAAGGAGGGGAGGCAAATCCAAATGTGCGGAAAGTAAATTGCAGGAATGTAAATTGCGGATTGTAAATGCAGAAAGTAAATTGCAAGAATTGAAAGGAACTTAGATTTGCATTTCTGGAAGGGGGGCTTACAAAGCCTCACAAACAAGTGGGCAAACCTCAAAGAAGCACAAAAACCTCAAAACCTTCTGAAGAGAGGAAGACTACCTCTACCCCTCTATTTATACTACTCTTGAATCATCCTCCACCCTTGGATGAGTTCCTTCTTCCCTAAGGATCACCATCAAGGGCTAGGATTGATTCACTTACTCATACTTGGGCTAACCCTAAAACCCAACAACATAATGGGTTTTGCACACTTTTCAAAGAATACTAACTAGACCCACTACTCTATCACCTAAATCACGATCCAACGGCCCTCCTTGATCCAAGCAGCTTCTGGTAAGCATCTCATCCATTCCTTTTCTTCTAGGTTCGCAGCAGCTTAATCTTCGATCATCTTCCGACAATCCTCGACCATTTGGACCTCTGGCACACCTCGCCTAGTCCAGGTCATCCTTCGCCTTACCATGACCTAGCACTGTCGCCCTGCAACCATCAAAAGCAAGGAAAACCCATCACATAGCAATGTCCAAGTAAATCTTACTCAAATTCAATATTCAATTTTTTGGTTTCGCTCAAGGGTCGGTACTACCACTTCCTGAGGCTGGTAGTGTTGCTTCAGTGAAAAACTTAGCGACACCCCTCTCTAATATATAAGTATTGCTCCTCACGCCAGTATTGTCGCTGTTGCTGGCACTACCGCCCCCATGGCTAGTAGTGCCACTCTAGGCAGAAATGATCCAAATTGTTTCAAATTAAAAATCAAACTCAAGCACTTTATACTTCATACACAGTCAATAACTCATCACAACCAAAGTTAGACCTCCACATGGTCTTTCAATCTCCCCCTTGATGAGTATATTGACAAAGACCCAAAAAGGCATAAATTTGAATTTGAAAAAGAGAGGAAGATAGCAATTTGAATGCAAAATCAAACTTGGTCCAGAGAAAGAAAGAAATAAGATCATGACCAAGTTGGCTAGAAGGATTTTTTTGCTGATGCCTTTTGATGATGCCTTTTCTACGATTTTCTCCCCCTTTTGGCAATATAGGCATCAAGAAAATATTTTTGTCCCCCTTTATATATGTATGCATGAAATGCAACCTAGAAGAGCTTTGAAAATTATCTAAGTGACTATTAAGACAAGATATAACACCAAGCTAGTCCATGTCACATTTCACTAAACTAAGACATGTCTAAGTGCAAATAAGAAATTTTGCTTGCTAGCTTACATTTGAAAATGTCATTTTTCGCAATTTTTTACATGAGCAACACTTAGCATTAGTTTCAAATCTAGAAGCAAAGCCATTCAAAGAATCAAATGGAAGACCTAGAGTTCAACCTACTCAATACTTTGAGGAATCTAGAAGTGCATATAAGGTCCTTCGAGCTTATTTTTCATTTGATGCAAAAATTTTGTTTTTATAGCTTTTGAAAGACATAGAGGGGTGCAAATGTTTGATATTCTTTGCATTCTTTACCCACATATGTTTTTTTATTTGTAAAATTTTGTTTTACATATGTTTGATATTCATCTCAATAAGGACTCTTAAGAGAATGATCTTGTTCATACACAACCCATTTCAAGTTCATCCCAAGTGCAATGGGAAGCTATCTTGTGAATGTGAAGCGTTGAGTCTAATGCGCACAAAAATCAATTTTGCTTTCATTTTAGCACTTTGATTGATAAGCAAGTGAATGACTCAAGTATGGATAAAACAAGTTTCACCCAAGTTGCTATAGGGACTCTAGAGAATTCCAAAGTTTACTAATCATGGCAAATACCCCTAGAGAAGAGACTCAGCAAGTAAAAACAACCTGTTTCATTTAGTTTGTTTAAATCTCATTTTTCAAGTTTTAGTAAGCTTAGTAAGATAAATAAACTTGGACATATCTAAATTAGAGCATTTCTTAAAATGATGTAGCATGGTGTATAGGATGAAGAATAAATCATTTGCATAATAGAAAGAGCCCATAAAACAGAAAATAAAGTCCATATGCAATGCATGAAGCAGATTCTTAAACTCCCCCTTAACATATGATTCAATTTTAAACACAAATCTAGTTCTATTTGAGTTATAAGCAAGATTAAGATCAAAAACAATCCAAAAGAACTCAATTAAAACAACAAACCCAGAATGGATAGAAGAAATTGACAATCTGCGAATTGGGTGGCTATAGAGCATAGAAAAGATAGCAGAGAACACTACGGTTCAGACTCACTCTCGTCTTCCCCAATGACTGACATAGGGAAGCTACCTCTAGATCCCAAGCTAAGGAGTGCACACAGACCCTGTCTATCTAGGGGGCCCAACACCTGCTAGACTTATAAGACTGTGAGGGAACTCCAACATAGAGAGAAGAGAAAACAACTAATTAAGTATGATAGCAACTTAAAGTACAAGATGAGAGGTCCATGTAATGCTTGCTAGAAATATAAGTGAAGTGAACTCATAACTCTAGAGAATAAGCCCTATAAGTACCCAAATCAAAATAAAAGAAAGGAAAAACTAAAAGAAAATATACATAATATACATACCATCACCTCCTTACAATATGTCGTAAGGGCACATAACTCTAAGCTCACTCCTTAAGGCAGCAAATCTAGATCTATCCAAAGGCTTGGTAAAGATATCAGCCAACTGATAGTCACTCTCCACAAATTGAAATACTATGTCTCTTTTCTCCACATAGTCTCTAAGAAAGTGATATCTAACATCAATGTGCTAGGTTCTGGAGTGTTGCACTGGGTTCTTAGCAATGCAGATAGCAGAGGTGTTATCACAGAAAAGTGGAATACTCTCTATCTCTAACCCAAAGTCTCGCAAGGTCGAACTCATCTAGAGCACCTGGCTACAACAACTAGCTGCAATAACATACTCGGTCTCAGCAGTAGACTGTGCAGCTCTAGACCGCTTCCTAAACGATCAAGAGATAAGAGAATTGGCAAGTGTCAGAAGTGCTCTTCTTATCTATCCTATAGCTAGCAAAGTCGGCATCAAAAAAGGCTTTAAGGGATAGACAAGAAGATGAAAAGTACCAAATACCATAATCAATGGTAGCTCGAAGGTACCTGAAGATACACTTCACCGCCAGATGATGAGAGGTGTGAGGAGAAGGCTGAAAGCGAGCACACATACACACGGCAAAAAGTTTATCCGGTCATGAGGCAATGAGATACAATAGAGAGCCAATCATGCTCTGAAACTCCTTCTGATCAGCAAACTCACCATCCTTGTCAGGCTTGAGGACAACAGTGGTAGCCATAGAAGTCATCACAAGCTTTCCATCAGACATATCAAACTGCCTTAGGAGGTCCCGAATGTACTTACCTTGGTGTAGGAAAGTACCCTCCCTAGTCTGCTTGATTTGGAAGCCAAGGAAATAGCTCAACTCGCTTATTAAATTCACCTCAAACTCCGTGCTCAATACTTCAGAAAACTGAGACACAAGAGAATGAGAAGAGCCACCAAAGATAATATTGTCCATATAAATCTGAAAAAGAAGTAAGTGAGAATCCTGGTGTCCGATGAATAGAGTCTTGTCTACTATACCATTTTGAAACCATAGCTAAGAAGATAGATCTTAAGCCTCTCATACCTTGCTCTAGTGGCCTGCTTAAGTTCATACAAAGCTTTGGAAAGCTTGTAGATATGGTTTAGGTATTTGGGGTTCTCAAATCCTACAGGTTGCTTGACATAAACCTCTTCTTTAATATAGCCATTGAGGAATGCACTCTTGACATCCATTTGATAGATCTTGAAGCCCTAGGATGCAGAGAATGCAATCAGAATCTAGATCGTCTCTAGTCTAGCTATAGGGGCAAAGGTCTCTTCAAAGTCAGGACCCTCAACCTAAGTGAAACCCAGTGCAACTAAGCTAGCCTTATTCCTAATGATAACCCCATCCTCATTCTGCTTATTTTTTAACACCCACTTGGTCCCAGTGACATTATGACTAGATAGGGACTCAACAAGCTGCCATACCTTATTCCTCTTGAAGTTTTCAAGTTCCTTATGCATAATATTAATCCATGACTCTTCAGATAATGCATGACAAACATCCTTTGGCTCAAAAGAGGCAACAAAAACTAAGTGAAGGTAGAAACTGAACAAACCTGATTTTGGGCGAGTGACTCACTTAAATAGATCAGTAATGATCTGATCAGGTGGATGAATTTTTTGAATATGGCTGGGAGGTGTAGAAACAGAAGTGGCATCTATCTCTTAAGTAGAAGAGGCAAGAACAGAGCTACTCACTGAAGGAGAGTCTGAAGGCAAAGGTTAATCTCCCTAAGGTGCAAAAATGGAAACAGGAGGCACCTTAGGTGTAGAGGGGACTGGATCAGGTAGAACACCATCATCGCCATCATTCTCATCCTCTACAAAAATGGTCTCGGAGGGATAAGAAGAGCCTGAAATATCAGGTCTAACTTCTAGGTTAGCCTCATCAAAGGTTACGTCGCAGGTCTCTATGATCCTATTCGCATCACAACTTCAGACCCTATAGTTACGAGAAGAAGTCGAGTAACTCGAAAAAATACCATCAGAAGAACGTGACTCAAACTTATCTAGGTTACTAGACTTAAAGATAAAATACTTGCAACTAAATATGCGAAAATGAGAAACACTAGGCTTTCACTCATACCTCAACTCGTAAGAAGTGCGGTGCAAATATGCTCTCAAGAAAATACGATTTGAAACATGGTAAGCAATAGCTATAGCCTCAGCCCAAAACTTCCTAGGAGTACTCTTCTCGTCTAGCATCGTCCTGACTATCTCAATTAGGGTCCTATTCTTCCTTTCCACTACGCCATTTTGCTGAGGGATGTAACGAAAGGAGAACATGATGCTCTAAATAGACTCCACACAAAACTCTCGAAGTAGGAATTCTTAAAATTCATGATATTATTATTGCATATAGCGCGTAAGGCACTTAGGAGCTCGATAGACAGCCTACTAACAAATCCTGAAGTGAGAAAATGTCTCATCCTTCGAGGCGATGAAAAATATCCAAGAATACCTCAAAAAATCATCAACAATGACAAGAACATACCACTTTCCTCCCACTGACTGCACCCTAGCTAGATCAACAGTGTCTGTTGACATTTGTTGTTGGAAATAATGATTATGGGGCTAGGCGTTGGATCCAAACTCGATGGTAACACAAGACACGGGATTTATACAAGTTTAGACTCTCACGGAGAAGATAACACCCTAATCCTATGCTCTGGGATTATGTATGTAGATGTGATTGTGAATGCGTATGTTATGATTTGATGTTCCCCCGTCCCTTTATATAGTGGAGGGTGCGGTTACAAAGAAGAGTCCTGATCAGCTACAAGGTGGAGATTCTATATCTATCCTTTCTCGCTGAACTTGCCAACAACCAGGATTACTATCGTATCCTACCTAATCAAGGTTGGTTACTATCTTCAGAACTTCCATGTTGTGCACAGCGGTGGTAGACCAGGTGGTACCCATCTCCATATAGTCGATTCGGCCCATCCCCTCTTGGATAGTCCTCACGGCCCGCCATGCAGATATCCAAAGTCCATGTACTCCACAGTGTTCACATGTAAAAGCTGTCCTGGTGTATCAGTCATCACAATGGTGACTGGGGGATGAGAAGCAGTAACCATCTTACCATGTCGACAAGGAGAGCAAACTAAGTATTTGACCATCTTGAGTTTGGGCAGACCATGAATGAGGTCGTGTGTGGGGAACCGTCCCCGGGACTCCACTGATTCACCCAAATGCACGGTACATCTCAAGTAAATCAAGGGAACCTCGGGCGTTCCACGATTATACCCGTGTTGGTCCCAGGAAAGTTCGCCAACACGCGCATTCTCATCCAACAGTTGACATCACAACACATACACAATTATCGGAAGCATAAATATCATTACATTCCAAAAGTAGGACTGTTGTCCTCAACGATATATTTAGAGTTATTACATCAAGTAGCAGCGAAAATCACAAGATAAACAACAAAAGGGCCAGCATGGCATGCCCCAACCCTCGAGCAACCAAGCTGGGGCAAACGGCGACTAAGCGTTAGAATTGTCGAAATCGCGGTTAAAGTCCCCGGCAGTGCCTCATCGTCACCGCAGCAAGTGGACAATCCGATTGAGTACAAAGAGTGTACTCGCACAATAATATACATTGCATGTTGATTTCTAACTACATGTGGTTGCTACATCAAAGGAAGGCAACATGGCAATTTCAGCATAAAACAATGTTTGGGGTAAATCATAAACATGTATAGATTGAAAAGAATTGCATTTCGTAAACATTTGCAAGATCTAGTACATAATATAACCTCATCATAATCACATTCATATCATGCCTTCAAGCATTCTTGAACCATGAGTTCCATCGCTCATGTTCGACTACACACTAAGTACTCCAATACTTGTGTCTCTTTTCCCACTCCCATCCCATTCCTACCAAGTCCTTAATACTCGCCCGATGTTGACAGTTCAAGCGATTGTCCTTAACCATGGACGCGGCTATTCGAATAGTTTAAACTCTGTAGAGGTACGACTTTACCCACACGACACGCCACACTCGTAAGCCAAGCTATTAACACATTTCCTTTGATGTGTCGGCCGAGGTGAACGTGACAAACCATTTTCCAGTATGCATGGTAGTGTATTTAAACCACGGGATGATGTGACCCTTGATCCCGCGTGCCCGATTACCTGTGTGTGTGGATCAAGGAGTACACCATTGTTGGACATCCCCAACTCAACAAAGTCGAGGACTCGAGGACATTCCTTGGCACTCCACCAAGCCCAAGGAATTCCGGCGGTCATTCCTTGACGCTCCACTAAGCTCAAGGAATTCCGAGTGCACATGGTTTACATATCCTAGTCATACATAAGTACTTGGTTACGCCGGTCCCATAAAGCGTGTGGTTCTACGATAGTTACTCAAAGAGACGTCACCAGGATTTAATCCTTAGGGTCCTTAACCAACATCTCTACACATTAACCAACATTTGAAACCATCATCATCATAATAATTCCCAATCACTTGCGACCAATGGACTAAGTCCATCTATCGTGGTTTCTAACGATGTTCTAAGCATGGCTAAGCAATTCGCACGAACCCATATACAATAATAATAAACCAACCACCTAGGGCGACAATGGGACATGGAAAGAACATGATAAGGGAATAACATCACAATGTGGTAATAGCTAAGATTTCTACCCAATCATAATTGTAGTTGAAAGTAAGCATGCAATTGATAAAATAATTCCAAAAATGTAAATTTCAAATAGTAGGAGCAATCATGGTCAAGGAGTAAAGTAGTGCCTTGCTGCTCGTTCTTGACTTCGAAAGCGTAGTCGTACTCGGGAGTGCCTTCCGAAGCATTAATACCTAACGAGAAAATCCAAATCCATAAACACCAAATCAAGAATCCAAATGGTGCACATGATTAAAAGATGCATGAAATGCTCATGATGTGTCGTACTAATGATAATATGAAATACTAATTAAGTTTTGCGTCAAAAGTTCAATTATTTAAGACATTTTATTGAATTATATCCGGAATATCCGGGTTTAAACCCCGGAGTATCCGGGTTGACCCTCTCGGTCTGCCCTATCCAGAGTATCCGGACAAAACCCCGGAGTGTCCGGGTTGACACCCTCGGTCTCGCGTATTCTGCCCTATCCGGAGTATCCGGATGAAATCCCGAGTATCCGGTTGAGCAGTCTGTTTCAAAAACGGCTATTTGTCTATTGTCCTCTACACTTCAAAGAAATGGACTAGTGTTTCAAAGGGATGAACTAGGGCAGAACATTACCACTACAAGATTGCTTTTGCACTTGGGGAAGGTTGGTTTCGGCGAGGGAATGACAAGAAGGTGTCGCAACGCCAGTTCTCCCTGGTGCGCCTTCTCCTAGCTCGTGTAGACGACGAAGACCTCGCTTGCTCGTGCTTGCAACAGCAACTAGCCCTCCTCCTCAAGCTTCCATGCGACATGCGCGACCCGATTCAAAGTGTGATGATGGATTCCATGGAGAAGGAAGAAATGAGTTGCAATGGCCAAAATTTCAGAACATAGGAAGAATGAAAATCGATTACCACTCACCCAAAACTTAGTGCCTCAAGAATCCATTTGGATGGATTTGAAGCTCTTGATCTTGGCTTCAAGGTGGTATAACATGCACAAGCTCAAACTCAAAACTAGAGTGGATTTGTGGGGGAGAATGGCAAGGTGTTGGAGAAAGGTGTGCTTGCTGTTTTTGCTGGTTTGGGATGAACAAATGGGCATTAGGGGAGGAGAAACCAAGGTGGAGAGCCTTATATATGGCTGTCCACTCATGCTTACATGTGGGGCTAGGTCCCACATGTCATAGGGTGAGAAAAGGGGTGGGTAGGAGTGATTTGAGTGAGAAAAGTCATGGAGATGTTGTGCAGCCCACAAGTTCCCATGCAAGGTAGGTCCCATGTGTCATTGATGGGTTAGGTAAGTGGGTAAAAGTGAGTAAAGTGAAAAATGGTATGTTAGGTATGTGCAGCTTACCTCCTTTCTCTTGTGATCATGGCCCACATGTGATTGACTAAGGTGAAAATAACATGTGTGCAGTTTTGGAAAATGATTGTTAGGATTTTGTTACTCCCTCTTTATGCAAGATGAATGTCCTAACACTTGTATGATTATAATTAAATGAGGATGTAATGACATTATAGAAGATGTTAGCATGATAAGCTTCGCTTACCGGATTAAAGAAAATTGGGCTGTTACAAGCCCTCCCCCCTTAAAAGAATCTCGACCCCGAGATTACACAGCTTCATCGAAGAGGTAGGGGTATTCAGTTCGAAGATGATCCTCCCACTCCCATGTGGCCTCATCAGGGGTGTGATTACTCCATTGAACCTTAAGGAATTTGATGGTGTGGTTTCGAGTAACACGCTCCCTCTCGTCAAGAATACAAATGGGATGCTCCTTGTAGGATAGATCGGGTTGTAATTGAGAGTGTCCAACTCTGTGGCTTCAGTTGGGACACGGAGACATTTCTTCAATTGAGATACATGAAAGACATCATGCACATCGGCTAGCGAAGGGGGAAGCTCCAATTGATATGCCACAGCTCCTCGTCTGGCTATAATTCGGAAAGGTCCAATGTAATGAGGGGCTAGCTTTCCCTTCACCTGAAACCGACGAATACCTTTCATTGGTGAGACCTTGAGATAGACATGATCACCAACTTCGAATTTGAGTTCACGGCGGCGACGATCAGCGTAGCTCTTTTGACGAGACTGCGCGGTCCGCAACCGTTCACGAATAAATCGAACTTGCTCTTCCTCTTCGGTGACTAGTTCGGGACCAAATATGGGTCTCTCTCTGGACTCAGACCAGTTGAGTGGAGTTCTGCAAGATCTCTCATAGAGAGCCTCGAATGGACTCATTTGGAGACTAGCTTGATAGCTATTGTTGTAGGAGAATTATGCGAAAGGTAAGCATTTCTCCCAATTCTTACCGTAAGTAAGGACACAAGCTCTAAGCATATCCTCAAGAATTTGGTTCACCCGTTCAGTTTGTCCATCAGTTTGCGGATGATAAGCGGTGCTGAAAGAGAGTTGAGTCCCCATGGCCTTGTGGAGGCATTGCCAAAAATGCGAGGTAAACTGGGTACCTCGATCTGAGACAATCCTTTTGGGAATACCATGAAGAGACACGATTCGATGAAGATATAACTCAGCTAACTTGCTCACTGTATCCGTCGTGTTGACAGGAAGAAAATGAGCAGTCTTCGTTAGTCGGTCGACGATTACCCATATGGAATCAAAACCTTTTTGCATCTTGGGCAACCCGGTGATGAAATCCATACCAATCTCTTCCCACTTCCACATGGGAATGGGCAGTGGTTGAAGTGTGCTGCTGCACGCATAAATGGTAAACTTTCACCCGGCGACATCGTCGCACTTCGGCAACATACGGGCAATCTCGTTTCATCCGGGTCCACCAAAGCCTTGGCTTAAGATCTTGATACATCTTTGTACTCCCGGGATGAATGGAGAACGGGGAATTATGAGCCTCATCAAGAATTAGTGCCTTCAATTCCTTACAATTTGGCACCACTAGCCGTTTGTCGAACCATAAGACACCTTGTGGGTCCTCGGTGAAGCAATTGGTCTTGCCTTGCTTGATGCGGGCTCGGATGAGTGCTATGCCCTTGTCTGTCTTTTGAGCCTCTTTGATTTTGTCCAATATATTAGATTTAACTTCCATGATAGCAAGGGATCCCTCCTTAACCACTTCTAGGTTGAGCTTCCGAAACTCGGCGCACATGGCGTCCGATTTCAGTTCTACTGAAAGACGATTGCATTGAGACTTTCGGCTCAGAGCATCGGCAACAATATTGGCCTTTCCAGGATGATAATGGAGTCCCATATCATAGTCTTTGATCAATTCGAGCCACCTTCTTTACCTCAGGTTCAAATCGGCTGAGTAAAGATATACTTGAGCTTTTGTGATCGGTGTAGATTTCTAGCGATTCATCGATGAGGTAATGTCGCAGATTTTTAGAGCATGTACCATGCTGCCAGCTCTAAATCATGGGTGGGATAATTCATCTCATGAGGTCTCAATTGCCTTGACGCATACGCCACAACTTCGGCCGCCTTGCATAAGTACACAACCCGGCCGAGGCGGGATGCATCGCAATATATGTCGAAGCGCTTGTGAATATCCAGCAGGACTAAGACGGGTGCAGTGGTTAAGCGAACTTTCAACAATTAAAAGCTTGCCTCACATTCTGCTGACCATACGAACTTGTTCTCCTTCAAAAGTTCGGTTAGTGGCTTCACGATTTTGGAGAAGTTTTCCACGAATCGGCGGTAATAACCCGCGAACCCGAGAAAACTTCGAACCTCCGTGATGTTCTTAGGCTGCTCCCAATCAAGTACCGTCCGTATCTTGCTAGGGTCAACCGCAACTCCGCCTTCCGATAGCACATGGCCCACGAAGGCAACCTCCTTTAGCCAGAATTCACACTTGCTGAATTTTGCGTAGAGTTGGTGCTCTCGCAGCTTTTCCAAAACTTTACGGAGGTGTACTTTATGCTCCTCTTCAGACTTGGAGTAAATAAGAATATCATCGATGAAGATGACAACGAACCTGTCGAGATATTCCATGAAAACCGAATTCATAAGGCTTATGAAGTAGGCCGGTGCATTAGTCAAACCGAAAGACATGACGGTATACTCATATAGACCATAACGGGTGGAGAATGCCGTTTTTGGAATGTCACCCGATCTGATCTTGATTTGATGGTAGCCTAATCTCAAGTCAATCATGGAGAATATACAGGCTCCAGTCATTTGGTCAAACAAATCATCGATCCACGGAAGTGGATACTTGTTCTTGACCGTGACCGCATTTAAGGGACGGTAATCAACACACATCCGCAAGCTATCATCCTTCTTCTTCACAAATAGTGCCGGGTATCCCCAAGGTGAGGAGCTCGGTCAAATGAAGCCCTTCTCTTGCAGCTCCGCAAGTTGTTTCTTTAATTCGATCAACTCATTTGGAGGCATACGGTAAGGTCGCTTTGATATTGGGGCCGTTCCGGGTAGAAGCTCAATGACGAATTCGACCTCCGGTCAGGTGGCATCCCCGGCAACTCTTCCGGAAATACGTCCGGGTAATCACATACCACTGGTATGCTACTTATTCCAAGGAATGGTTCACCCTTCAAGGCATAAAGGTGAGCATAATCTGGACTTGACGCAAACATGACTTGTTTGCCGCTTGCGTTGGTAAGTGAAATAGATCTGCTTGCACAATTGATGCATCCTTGGTGCTTGGATAGCCAATCCATCCCAAGAATAACTTCAATTCCTTCCGTTTTAATTATTATCAAATCAGCTAGGAACTCTACCCCCATTGACTTCAATCTTTACTTCCCAGCAGATTCGATCGGTCCTTAATTCCGATCCCGGGGTTTTAATGAGAAGTGGTGGATGTATAAGTTGTATAGGGAACTCATGATGCATGGCAAACTTCTCTTTAATAAATGAATGAGATGCTCGGAATCGAATATCTGGTAGTCGGGTGTGAGTTGATGAGCGTACCAACACCACTTAGGTGCATTACGAGCTTCTTGGCGATTACATGGTTGATCGACCACGTGGTGGGGTTGGTGCGGTTCTTGGAGGCGTTAGTCGAGTGAAGGTGCTGCTGCCCGGTGCGATAGTGGGTGAATCCCGACATTGCTTGGTTCTTTTGCGGGCATTGGCGTGCAAAGTGCCTGGCTGTTTGCACTGGAGGCAAACAAGAATTGGGCGAGCTTGAGGGTTGGCTCCTTGCTGATTTCCACCTACAGTTGGTGGAAGACTTGGCTGCGGTGGACGAGCAATGAATGTTGGAGGCCTCGGCGGTGCCAGAGCTTGATAGTTTGGAAATGAGGGGCGCACCATGCGCGGTGGTTGCAAGTGGCTGCTTGCTGAATTTTGTGCAGCTCGCTTGCGCTTGCGCGAATCCTCCAATTTTCCCCACTTCTCTTCCACCACTATGACCTTGTGGACCAAGTGCTGGAAATTTCGAAAGTCATGAGCAGTGAGCTCTAGCTGCAACTGCTCCGAAAGTCCCTCCATGAAGCGCTCTTGCTTGCGCTCATCGTTGGAGATTTCGTCCGGGGCATAACGAGCCAAATAGTTGAACTCGTGAAGATAATCCATGACGGTCTTGCCACGTTGCTTCAATGCGAGAAATTCACGCTTCTTCCTTGCCATAACTTTTGCGGGAACATGAGCCTCGCGGAAAGCCGCGAAACTCCGCCAAGTGATGACATGATCGGCGGGCTGCATGGCGGTATATTTGTCCCACCATGCGCACGCCGCACCATCGAGTTGATGTGAAGTGAAGAGGACCTTCTCATGGTCGGCATTGGCGATGGCCAGCTTGCGCTCAATAGTCGAAGCCAATCGTCGGCCTCGAGTGGATCCGCACCTGACGACAGAATGTTGGCGGCCGTGCGAAAAACTTCGCCGAGTCCGCTTAGCTGCGTGATGTCACCTGCCAGCTCCTCGAAAAGGGTGGGGCATAGGCCGTGTTACGGCGATCTGCTGCAGGATCAAAGTTTGATCTTGCGGTTTTGCTCAATCGAGGCGAGGACTTGAGCCATGGTAGGAGGGTGGAAGTTCCTCCTCCACGCGAGGGTGGTGCTGATTTTGGCGATCACGAGGACTCGGGTGGTCGAGTGACCCCTGAGTTGGATCTCGATTGCTTGGGGCCGGTGGATTGCGGCCTCACCTCACGCTGAGATTGGGAACGAGTGGTAACTCCCGCCATCTGTCGCCAAAACCAAGTTAGCAATAAGTAGCAGAAGAGCCACAACAACGCCGAACTAGAATATTTGGACAGCAAGTCATACAAATTTAAATTCTACATGTATGCATCAAGAAAACATGCACCACATCCAAAAGGCATCAAAATAAGAAGGCTCTTAAGTCACAACATCACCCATGAAAGCAAATAACACGATTCCGATACATTAGCACAAGTTCATAACCCGTAGGTCAAAAGCGATAACTAGGGTGACAAGTCCAAATATAAGAGCTAGAATAGGTTCATAAGGTAGCCTATTACATCAATTAAATCAATTCAGCTCATCTCTACTTGCCCTCCACGATGAGCTTGACCGGGACAACTCAAATGTCTTTAAGGAACCCTTGGGGAAACACATCCAAAAGATGGTATCTCGGTGATCCGGTGTCTTCGGGGTCCAAGGGGTTAGTGAGACGCTGTGGTGATCCTATATAGAACCTAGGTACCCCCGGAGACTCTTGGACACGCCGACGCATCACATTTCCCGAGTTGATGCGCGCGTTGTTGCACACAACATCTTGGGTCTCTATCCCTGGGACTCCACTGATTCACCCAAATGCGCGGTACATCTCAAGTGAATCAAGGGAACCTCGGGCGTTCCACGATTATACCCGTGTTGGTCCTAGGAAAGTTCGCCAACACGCGCATTCTCATCAACAGTTGACATCACAACACATACACAATTATCGGAAGCATAAATATCATTACATTCCAAAAGTAGGACTGTTGTCCTCAACGATATATTTAGAGTTATTACATCAAGTAGCAGCGGAAATCACAAGATAAACAACAAAAGGGCCAGCATGGCATGCCCCCAACCCTCAGGCAACCAACTGGGGCAAGAACGACGACTAAAACGGCTATTTGTCTATTGTCCTCTACACTTCAAAGAAATGGACTAGTGTTTCAAAGGGATGAACTAGGGCAGAACATTTCCACTACAAGATTGCTTTTGCACTTGGGGAAGGTTGGTTTCAGCGAGGGAATGACAAGAAGGTGTCGCAACGCCGGTTCTCGTGGTGCGCCTTCTCCTAGCTCGTGTAGACAACGATGACCTCGCTTGCTCGTGCTTGAAACAGCAACTAGCCCTCCTCCTCAAGCTTGCATGCGACATGCACGACCCGATTCAAAGTGTGATGGTGGATTCCATGGAGAAGGAAGAAATGAGTTGCAATGGCCAAAATTTCAGAACATAGGAAGAATGAAAATCGATTACCACTCACCCAAAACTTAGTGCCTCAAGAATCCATTTGGATGGATTTGAAGCTCTTGATCTTGGCTTCAAGGTGGTATAACATGCACAAGCTCAAACCCAAAACTTGAGTGGATTTGTGGGGGAGAATGGCAAGGTGTTGGAGAAAGGTGTGCTTGCTGTTTTTGCTGGTTTGGGATGAACAAATGGGCAGTAGGGGAGGAGAAACCAAGGTGGAGAGCCTTATGTATGGCTGCCCACTCATGCTTACATGTGGGGCTAGGTCCCACATGTCATAGGGTGAGAAAAGGGGTGGGTAGGAGTGATTTGAGTGAGAAAAGTCATGGAGATGTTGTGCAGCCCACAAGTTCCCATGCAAGGTAGGTCCCATGTGTCATTGAGGGGTTAGGTAAGTGGGTAAAAGTGAGTAAAGTGAAAAATGGTATGTTAGGTATGTGCAGCTTACCCTCTTTCTCTTGTGATCATGGCCCACATGTCATTGACTAAGGTGAAAATAACATGTGTGCAGTTTTGGAAAATGATTGTTAGGATTTTGTTACTCCCGCTTTATGCAAGATGAATGTCCTAACACTTGTATGATTATAATTAAATGAGGATGTAATGACATTATGGAAGATGTTAGCATGACAAGCTTAAACTACCGGATTAATGAAAATTGGGCTGTTACATCATGGCTACTAACTCTGGTTAAATGATCAAAACTAATTTGACCAAGTCTCCTATGCCAGAAGGAGAGATCACGGGACTTAGAAGCAATCAAACAACGAAGAGAGTCTCCAGAAAAAATAAAAAATCAGCACTAAAGACTCTCCCAAATCTAGAAATCCAGCAAACTAACCCTCCTAATGAATCAAGGATTTTACATGCACTATTTTTAAAGTTTATCTCGAAAAAGTCATCGATAAGCTGAGAAACAGAGAGAAAATTATATTGCAGCTTACTCACTAAGACAACGTCCTTAAGAATAAAATTTTCATTAATGCAAACGATACCTTTAGCAATAACTCTATCGATGTATCATCCTCAAAAGTGATCAACTCATCAAGGGAGGTCGAACTAGGAAGAGAACCAACGAGAGTCTCGGTCATATAGCGAGAACATCCGAGTCAACAATCCAAACATCACCCTTCTCCATCCGACGAACCTGATCAAGCCAAAAGAGAGAGAGACGATTCAGTATGGGGATAAAGTGAAGCACTACACCATGACACAAATATAGCGAGGACTTACGCCGGGAATGGTTGATGTTCAATGTCGAGCGATCATCGGTAATTCCTCACGACAGTTATATGTCGGTAATTCGTTGAGTAAGGACAAACTCTCTCGTCGGCAAAACCGACAACTTATAGGGTCGAACTATCGCCGGTAGTAGTATTTACGCGGTCAAGTGGTGCAGTCGAAAAAGATTGATCTATCCCTTTGCACAGCGTTCACCCGCGCCGCGAAGTCAAGTGAAATCGCTACTTAACCCTAACTTGCTTGCGTCTTTGGGCTAAAATTTTTGCTTGCTACTTTACCCCCATCGTCTCCACAAGAAGGCGTGCGCCGCCACAGCTCCGCCCCCTTTCACGCGATCGGCTCCTCGTAGCTCCTCCGTACAGCGGCGGTGGCAGGCCTGCGTCGTAGGAGTTCCACGCGACGGGGCCTCGCAACCTCTCCAACCCGAGTGGAGGGACCTCATCCGCTCTAGCTGGTTCGCACTTCACAAGTACTCTCTCCTCTCCTCTCTTCCCCCTTTCACTTTACAGAACCGTGAACAGCTTCTTGATTGAATCTTGTTTAGGTGGGACACTAGAACACATGGTGACATGGTTGGTCACAATCTATGCACGGGTTTTAGGAAGCTGAACTATTGGCTTGCTTAGATTAGGGATTTTTACCAAGAGTCCGGCGGTGGTGATTCTACATGGAGGTCAAAGCTAGCGAACCACGTGTGTCTGCTCTTTGCCATTTCCTCTTGAAATGCCACTTGGATTCTCGAGATAATTTCCGGTCTTATTCTATCGATTCTTATGCTCTCGACCATTAGAACATCTACTCTGCAATACCTTGTTTTCCTATTTTTTGCATCGCCTAATTGTCTGGCTGACTTACTGCCTTGAAATGGCCGTGGCTGACTTCAATTTTCATGTTTTTTGATTAAGGCTACTTTACCCTAATTTTTGTTCTTTTCCTTTGGTTAAATGCTTAGCGAATTAGTAGAACAATGCACACACATAGGTAGTAAAAAAGCGTATGAAGGGCAACAAGCAAGCTTGACCTTATGCATCTTGCATATTGAGGTCGAGGTTATTGTGTCATCCACCGATCCTCGCTTTTGTTTGGATACTCCTTGTTCCAAAACTAGTTGACCTTTGTCTTGCCCATCTCTATCTATATAAAGCCAACAAAACAATAGATGTCAAAATTCCTCGGTAAAGAATTAATGGAGCTCTAGGAACTCTGTCATGTTTACACCTAATTTTGTGATTTTGATTGCTATTGCCTGTAGGCATGAATGACAAATATTTCTTACCGCTTGCTCAAAGTGCCCGAGACATTTACGTGGAGAGTTCGAATCTGTTCTATCGGTATCCCAAGGACCTTGGAAACTTCAAGCTTATAATTTACGGGGCATGCATTCAGATCGAGACAAAACAATGACTTATAAAATTCAACAAAGAGCATGCATCTGTGATATTACGATATTGGAAATCCACCTTAAAATTTTCGGTGTTGAGTAGTCTTTCATTCCTATTGTCATGAGACCTAAAAATAGTAGGTGGGGGCATGCTAGTTTCACATGCTTAGCAAGCCCAATGCATCTGGAGGGATCGATGCTAGATTTTCTTGAATCAATGGAATTATTTCACTAGTGAATTCATTGTTGCCAAGAGCGTTGGCTATAACTTCGATCACGTGAAAGAAAAACCAACATCAATATCACGACATGATAGTGAATTGAATTATACTTTAGCTATGCCTTCTAGAGTAATGATCTGAATATAGTGATATTAGGGTAGTTTAAAGATTGTTCATAAATGCAATTAATTGATGACTGCTTGAAGCATGTAGAAATATATGTCCTATAACTAAAATTAAGCTATTAGATAAAGGTAAATGAGAAATGAGACTTCATAGGTCTTCAAAGGAAGGAATAATCGTCTAGACTTCTAGATACAAAAGTTCTCGAATTTTTTTCGTACTCACATTCTTCTCCTTGGATATCTTACGAAAGCTAATAGAAGGATAATTGCATCTTTGTTACCCAAAACATGATTCACTTTGCTTAGCAACTTAAATCACTTTTAGTTACAACTTACAAAAAACATGAATTTGTTTGTTGGTGCAGTTGACTCAAACTGACATACTACAACTGATATTTGAAGTATTGTGACTTTGGTAACAAATATTTGATGACGGCCACCTTTTTATAAACACGCACTTTTTCCCTATTCATTACAATCGCTTTCGAAAGAATGAAGTTGAACTCACCAACATGTACATTAAGGCATTGTATTCCTTTTAGCATCTACTTGCTATAGTGTTATTGTATGTTATTCTCATCAACTGAAAGTCTAAAATCTTAAGTTATCATGGAATACAATGATGTATTATATACCTCATATTTTGGCATATTTTATGGTGTATTTGTGTTAAACATTTAAAATATTTGTAGTGGCTAAGATGATTGATTAGATGTTAACTCAAGGACATTTTGCTTCTATTTGTCATGATGTGGTTCATCTGATTTTCTCATTATATTTCAATAAATTTCTTGGAAGATTAGTTGTTTATGACTCAAATCACCCAAAAAATTTGGTGACAATCGCCATCCACTATATTACAAGTTATCACCCAAATCATATCAAAATCTGCTTTGTGTAGTTGTTCTTCATTAGGATGAGTGAAAAAAAAGAAAAGGTGGAAATATAGCTTGCTAGCCGTACATGCGAGTTAGATGAACACACAATTTATGGCCCCTTTACCAATAATGACTTGTCTTTGCATAATACAATATACGCCTTTAAATGACCAACCTATCTTCCAAGATGATGTCATTTGCCATCTCATAAGAATTCTTGCCAGTTTTTTTTCTTTAACAGAGATTTATATTATTTTGAGCTTTCATTATTAATAGTCAAGATTACTAGTACCATTAAAAAGATATACTATCAAGGCTTACTATTTTGTAACTTCTACTTTGTTATTTGCATTCCCCCTTCATTGATGTAGTGCTCAGACATTAAAAGCTTGAGCATCTTATACTACATCAAATTGTGTTGTTCATTGCCCTTCAATCGTATTCAGTTAAATTTGCACTTCTACTAACATCTTCTGTCTGTATTTTGTATATCAGCTTGTGGACAACTCTTTGTGTACAATTCAATAGTGAAGTAATAGCTGATGAGGTAGGAATTTAGGAAGTTTTTTTTTCCTCGAGATGTTCCGTCTTGTTGAGCATGCTGAATCATTCTAGGATGGTATAAAAAATTCTGATTGATGTGCTTTCAACTTTCAATGGCTAATTTTAGATGTTTCATGTCACATCTCGAAGGAAAGTTTTATTATTGCTATGTGATTTTCTAATTTTCAGCTGACTCATGAGAAGATTACGAGATGATGTCTTAGTGGTTGTCTTTGTTAGGATTGTGCAAGTTGACTTTTCCTTTTTCTTTTTGCCTTTCTTAGATATTGTATGGTCTGTTGATATGCGTTGGAATCTGGTGGTTTTTGTCGACAATTACGCTACATTGTTAGTGTTAGGAAGTTCATGCATTGTTGAGGAAAGTCGGATGCATCTCTTGATTCTTAGTCTGTATTGGCCATAGAAGCAAATATGTTATCACATGGATAACGAGTTACAAATTGTCAAGTTTGACCGTCCTGCAATTGTCATTGAGAGTTTCACCGAACATATGAGAACAGAATCAATAGATCCTATGCGAAGAGCTAGTTTACGCTAGTTTAGGAGGTGCGTTTGCTCGGCATCATTTTTTCTTTGTGGGGTATTGAATTCAAGAAGAACGAGAACATTGGTACCCTCAAAAAGCGCAAAGTTGTATGGAGTCGTTGAATCTTGGTTGACTTCACTTCGCTACGTCTCATAAGTGAAAGCGAAAACCAAGGCACATATTCACATGTCTAAGCGATGTGAAGTATAAATCCTATAAAATCATTTGTCATAATTTATCAAATACCTTCTTGTATAGGTCAATATTTTCTTCACGCATCAAGTTGACCTTTTGTGTAGCTCCATGTTTTCTTGGTGGATGAGGCTTCCTGCAAATAAGCCACAAACAGAGTCAACTTCTTGAAATCCACTCATAGCCTTGGTGTTCCCTGCTGGTAACAAAATGTTGTAGAACTTGTCGATGCAGTTCATGAATTTAAATCAATCAAGAGTTGGTCACGAAAGTAATAACAATGAACCTCGGTTATTCTGCTTTGATGGGGACAAGTCGGTGTAGGGGAAAATGGTGAGTAGGTTGACCTTTTTGTTCGGATGCACCTTAGACTCATTTCTAAGCGATTCTCTAGACTCTGAACATCCTTGACACTCAACCCGTAAAGATCTTGTCCCATCAAGCTGCTCGCAACTATTCAATCGGTGTTATTTGTTGTGTGCCTCATTGATATATGTAGTGAACATTTGCACATCCTCTAGCATGTTTGATCAATTGTCAATAGGTGAAGTGATAAAGCTCATGGTTCTTTTCTTAAGTCGGTGTGCCTCATGCTTCCAATTTCGATTACCATTTGCCTCTTCATAGCTTTTGAAGTGATAAAGCTCATGGTTCTTTTCTTATGTCGATGTGCACTTGATGATTTCGACTATTTGGCAATAGATTTGGTGTGAATGTTGGGTTCCTTATTGAGATGAGAGCTGCATTGATTATCTCGGTTCTTCTAAAGGACGAGGATCGGTTTGCTTGTTGGAGCAAATTAGTGAAACAACAAAAGTTGCTTCTGTTTGGTTTGGTAGCTTTTGGTGATTTCTTTCTAAAGTTTTGTTGATCTGGCGAGGAAGTGATAAACTCGAGCTTGCTCGAAGCAGATTAATGAACTAAGGTTTTCTCAACTCTAGCACAATGCTACCACGATAATCAATAAAGGGTTTTTAAGAATAAATAAATAAATGCATGCATGATGTGGATTGGAATCTCATGAACGCTAAAGGTAAATCCTCTACACTAATGAGAACGACAATGCTTGTGTATGATAGCACTGCCGAAATTATACAAGTTTGAATTTCCTGAAGGCAGTAAAAGCTTCATCCTTTGAAGCAATCAACTATTCTTTGTCTCATAACCATATCACCTATTCTTTTACAGGGGTGTGTAGGAGTGAGACCGTCAGGTGCTAACTGAGAAAGGTACCCCTAATACTTAACCTAAATGCTGCACACATCACATAAATTTAAGATAAAGTTGCCAAGAGAAGGTAAAAAGTGGCCTTTTAAGTTTTAACTTGATTAGGGTATACGTGCACTAATATATATGTCAACTAATAATTAATCAGCTCATCATTGCTTTGTCTCATAACCATATCACCTATTCTTTTACAGGGGTGTGCAGGAGTGAGACCATCAGGTGCTAACTGAGAAAGGAACTTTTGGGGTGTGCAGGAATGATGTTGTCCAGTGCTTCTAGAAAGGAATTTTTTGTGAAGTGATGGAGATCCAATTAGTGTATAGCCAGCTAGTTATATAGATGGACTAATGGACAATTAGTGACATGTTAAAAAGACGTGTAGCCCTTGTGATCTTTTGGACAATTAGTGATGTTACTAGTAATTATATGTGATCTTTTGGACAATTAGTGCTGTTACTGAATGATCATATACCTGTGTAATGCATTCATGTGACCTTTTGGACTATGAGTCTGACAAGGAATGAAATCTGAATGATCATTTATGAGTCTATAGCCTTTTGGACTATGTGATCTTGGAGTACTGAATGATTATTTATGTTTTCTCTCCATGTGTCGAACTGTATGGCAAGAAAATTCTGAAATCTGAATGATATCACAAATGTATATTCTGATTCATGCAAGCAAAAATATGCAACAACAATGGTATATAATATGCAACAAAGAATGGTATATATTATCTTTGTCTAACGATCTGTCGGCAAATCACATTTCTCAGCAAAGACGTCTGCCGGTAAAACTTATTTGTGTTGTCTAACGATCGTCGGCAAATCACATTTCTCAGCAAAGACGTCTGTCGAGAAACTTATCATCGCTAAAGATTTATCTGCGGTAAAGATTTGTGCAGTCGGTAAAAGTATAGTATCATGGACAAATTATGCATCGGTAATGTTTTGTGCTGTCGGCAAAGGTCTTTAACATGTGTCTTTCTCTGCCAGAATCATCTGTCGATAAATCATTTGCCCGTGAATCGATCGATGTTATATATGCCCTTTGCCGCATGACATCTTTGTCGTTATATTTGGGTCATGGTGTAGTGAAGGCACGGAAACTCAATAATGAACCACACAACCTCTCAAAGTATCAGCCATTGAGGAAGAAGACTGGACTCTAGTGTCTTTCTGACACTCAACTCTCACAAGATCAGAAGTAGTAGAACATCTAGGGCCTGAAACTGGGTTGGTTCGCTATTGAGCAAAGGCCCGATCATCCAGTGAGGCTGTCCAAATTTCCTACTAGGAATCACCTCATGCCGTTGATATCTATTTCGATGGGAAAAATGAGGAATATCCAGAGGACGGTGATAAAACTAACCATGAGTAGCTCAAAGACTAAAACTTGACTGAACAACATAAAACCAAGTTCGACCTTTGCTCAAAAACAAGCGACTCTGTAATCTGTCTAATAGCAGTGTGTGCCATAGGAGCACCCAGAGTTTGGGGATGACTCTGAATACCCCAAGAGCAGCAACACGCTCACGCCTTGTGATCTTGGCGCGTCTAAAGTAGAAATCTACTAGGTGAACATTCTTTTGACAAAAGGTACATGAGTAGTTCACCTTACTAGAGGCAGAAGTAACAGGAGAAGCAACCTTCTGGTCAGAAATCCCATAGACAATCTCAGCAGATCTAAACACAGTGGCACTCACCTTGGGAGCTACCACGATCTCACCACTCTTGGAGCCACACACAATGGTAGGAGGATGAGTCCTAACATGCTTCAAGTAGTCAAATCCTAGACCCTGATTAAATCTGCTAATCTTATATTGGTCTGGAATAAGATTAAGCTTCTTCTTGCCTAGAGCAGCTTTGCAATCCTCATTCTCTTTGCTTTGTTCGATGTTAAATCGTCCAACGTGGGGACGATTATGGCTTCAGCGTTGAAATCGGACGGTGGAATCGCCTTTCCAGATGAAGACATCTTTTGTCCCTACCTTGCTGGAGGAAACAAAATCTGCTCAAAGTCGATCTAATGGAGCAAATTGGCTTAGATCTGATCAGCACAAAAGCTGATCAGACTGAGGTAATGTAGCATCCCAAAAATTTAATAGAGTGAAAATGAATAATTTAAATTTGAATATTATTGTTTCTGAGTTTTCTTAACATTATTGGTTTTATTTGGATTTCCTTTGGAGTTTTGCATTGCATGAAAAATCAAATAAAGAGAATTAAAGAATGAAAAAGAGAAAAAGGCAAAAATATAAAAAGTAAAACTTTAGAAAATTGCTATGAGAACCCTGATCATTCAATTAAATCATTTTAGCCAGTAATTGAAATTTTACACATAGAATAATGAAGAGATAAAATGAAAAGATAACCTTTAAATCGAAAAGATGTATGGTCAGAATTTACATAAAATATTGGAATCACAAATCGAGCTGAAAAATTTATAGAAGCATTCTGAGGTCAAATCCTTTTGAAAAACAAAATTTGAAAAATAATAGGTTTCAATTGATCTCAAAGAAAAATCAAAATCCGAAACCAGAAATTTGGTCAGTCACCGACGTGTGGGCCATCCGTTGCTACTCCGTTCCGTTGGTGCATTGGAGGAGTTCTCAGCCACTGACAATGGTCCTAGCTGCCAGACCGTCTTCTTCTTTTGCCGTTCACTCCACTGAAGAACTCTCCCGAAGCCGTTCGTTCCACTGAGGCGAAGTCTTCGAAGCTCTGCGCCGAAGCCAGCGATTGCCGCCACGAATCCCACTCAATGCTGCAATTCTTGGCTATAAACCGCACCGCATTAAGCCTCTCCCTCATTTCCCCCTCATTTCCCTTCTTCTTCTCTCAGCCGAGCCGCTCAAAACTCGCCCAAATCCGCCATAGCTTGACCAAGCTCTGCGCTTTCGGCCAAACAAAATCCGAGCTATAGAGCCAACCATTCTTAAATCCGGCTGAGCTAGAGCATCTCCAATCTTCAAGGACCAAATCCCCTCAACTATTTCTCAAGTTATTCAAGTGAAATTGTGCCGCCACCATCGCCTCCTCTTCTCCATGGCCGTGGCCAGGCGGCTTCACTTCGGTGATTCTCCGTGGGATAAGACCCAAAATGGACTCACCGTGTTGCCTCGAAGCTAATTCCGAACCCACCGAACTCCTCGCCTTGGTTCTCTTTCTCCCTTTGCTCGCCATTTTACGCCGCTTTGAGCTCTGGCTGCCGACCGCCCGTAACTCTTCCGGTGAACCGACTCCTCTTCAGGACTCACCTCGCCGTGCTGATCCTCCTGGTGCCGTCGCCGGAAAGTCACCGGAAGACCTTCGCCGTGGAAGCCCTAATCGGTCCTCTGTTCTTCTGTCTCTGCGCAAGGGGGCCAGCGAGTCAGGCGCCTGAGGAAGAAGATGAGTGAGCCAAAAGGCGCCTACTCCATTAGAAAGCGATTTCCCATTTCGATCAATTACAAACCGAGTAGAATTCAATCTTAAATATCTTTTGAAGTTTTAATCTAATTTCAGCAAATCAAATTTGTATATTCATCTAAAATCAGAAATAATCTAAATATGTAGAAAGATTTAATTTTTGAATTACAGAATTATTATTCACATTTAACTTTGATTATAATGTTAAGATGGGTTTTAATGAGAATTTATGAATAATAAGTAATGAAATGATGAAATCAGATTCATGAAATTTTAGGATCAGGATGTATTCAATATATGCAAATACATTTAATTTTTGAACTAAGTTTAATTTATTTGCTTAGCAACCATTAGTGAAGTTTAATATGGCCATTAATAGAAATGAGTGTATAATAGTTCATAAAATCATATAAGAAATGATTATGTGCTTCTAGGATCTTAATAGGCCTAATCATGCCGAGATATTAAATATTTGGAACTAAGTTTATGTATTGCATTGTGACCATTAACAAACCTTAGTATGAACATTAGTAAGAATAGTAGCATGATAGCTCATAAAATGGTAACAACACTTTGAATAGGTTCCTAGAAACAGCAAGAACCCATGCATGCATAAATACTCAAAATCAAACTCAATTTGCATTCTCTTAATGAAAGGAAATGTTAATTATAACAATAAGTAAATAGTTTATATATCGCAATTAAAGTCAAAATAATTCCAAAATGCTTTATAACGTTTCTAGGATGATACTCTGCTAATGCCTGAAAAATGAATTAAAGATCTTGTATAATGTAGTCGCAAACTCAATATGTAGTTGGCCGATTTAAGGTTTTAAATAATGATCATTTAGGCTATTTCAGCGATAGATAAAATAACTCATTCAAATACTAAAATCTATTAAACCTATTTAGTACTGCTCTACAAAGTTTACTCTACCAGATTCTAGAAAAATATTTCATTTCCAACATGCTTTTCATCTAAATTTAGCTGGTCCGAAACCCTTAATCGTTAATCATCTACTTTACCTTTTGGCCGATTCGGTGAATCGTAAGCTTTAGTTGTCACTTAAGCTTTTTCGTCAGTGAATACAATATCCAAGCCAAATCTTAAAACTTGTGTAACTAGTTTAGTAGTATTCTTTAAAGTGTAGGCCACCCCGTTATAAAAAGATATTCTCATTTTATCAAGATTTGCATATTAATATTATTAGCTCAAAACCCATAAGTGATAACCTTTTGTTTCGCTTTCCTGCCGATTCCAAGCAGTGTAAACTTTGTAATGCCACTTAAGCCCTTTCAACCATGAATATATTGTATCAGCCAAAGCCAAATTTATGGAATTATCTTAGGATTGCTATACAAAGTATAAATCGTCTTATCATGAAGAAATAACCATATTTTACCATAATTTGCATATTAATCTTAATAGCTGAATAACCCTAAGTAATCACATTACTTTGGACCTGAATCTTGAATGAATAAACTTTAGGAAAGAATGTAGAAATCGTATATTAGATATTTGTATCACGGAACCTTCTCAAATATGATGGAAATGCTATCGGTAGCCTAAATCGATAGATCTAACTTGTATAAAACTAATTCTATTTGAAGTCAACCAAGGAAGAAGTATTAGTTCATAATATAATGTGATCATTTAAGCCTTTTCATTAACTTCATAAAGCAACTCATCTAAATCGAATAAGGTAAAAACGACTTAGAAATGATCTTTAGATTATAATCTCTGACAATCTAAGAAAATATTCTTATTTTATCTTGCTTGAATCTGAATCCTAATAAAGCAAAACCCATGAGTAATAAGGTTATGTAAATGTATTATGAATAGTGAATCAATGAAACTTGCAACTAATGATTAATTCTACTTAATCTTAACCAATTTTAGCATCTTGAATTAAGTAAAATAAGATTAATAAATTAAGTAAAAAGCAATCCCTGTTCTTGTAAAGAGTTTATTTGTTTTGCTATCTATTTTTTCTCTTATTGAAGTTAGTATATTGCTTTATTTTCCGTTGATCGGCGTGTAGAACCCGACATTGTTGCTTTAAATGCGTCATCTTAAATCAATCGCAACCTTGTCCTCACCGTAAGCAATGATTAAGCAAGGCAAGCATCTTTGACCATATTGATCCCAGTATTTTATATTCCTTTTGTGCATCAAATTGTTTCATGCATGCGTTTATTTTATGTAAATTGCTACTCTGTGGTATTGGTAGATATACCTGTTGTCACGTGAATCTCCTTTGATGATTTGTGAACATGTGAACCTTGATAACCATAGATTAAGGTTAGACATCACTTAATGTCATCATGGGTATATGCGATCATATTAACACCTTAGCCATGCTTTAGTATTTGAGAACAGATGATCATGATTAAAGTTGTTTCGAAATGTTTTACATGAAACCCGAATGGTCCTTTTTGGGAAAATGGTTGCTAGTACTTTAATTAAAACCCAAAATAAAACTATGCTTTTGTCGGGACCGAATTCACAATCAGGAAACCCTCGTGTTTGACACTAGTCCAGGATCGATCGCTAGTGCCCACAGATTAACAAAGATGAATATCACAAACATACAGCGGAATAATAAATAAAGTATTCATCTATTAATATAACGAGTTGAACAACCTTAAGGTCAACTTACAATTGTGAAGCCTAGATGGCTTCAACTCGAGTAAAACGAGCAATGGAGCGAAGAACGTCGGTGAATCCCATCAAAATACCACGAGGCATTTAACGAGGTTCAACTCCTAGATATTCGCCTTCTTGCGAGAACTTCTCCTACTTGAAGACAAGACTTCTCCTCAAGCTGGTGATGTTTTGTTATAGCAAGGGTGAGTACACAACCGTACTCAACAAGTCATGCATGAATGCGTTCTATTACTACATGCATGGCTTATTCCAAAGGAATGGTGAATGGTTCTTTTGCAATAAAGACATTTCCAAATGATATCATAAATAGATTGAAAAGCGATAGAACAAGTAATATCCATAATAAATTTTGTAATCATCTCAAGTAAAGCATTTCTCATCATTAACCAATTTCCATATCACAATGTCCACATTCCCAACCTCATTTCATTTTCAAAACTCTACCCTTGATTGTAATCCCGAGCAATGTCCAATACATGCGGACACGGCTATTGAATAGTTTTTACACTCTGCGGAGGTTGTACACTTTACCCACAAGATACAATCAACTCACCACGTCGGTAGTGAATCGCCATACAACATATGCGAATGAGTGATCATAACAAAGCCTTCGAAACTTCTAGCTCAACCTAGGAACCTCTCCGTGTTGCCTTCACTATCACTTCCCTCACTCGAGCGAAGTATAGGACCGGCGAACACCGTTGGATGGGTACCAAGCCGTAGCAGTCACGCCCCCATCTGATCACCTCTCGGATGTTGCCACCCCGAGTATCAAAGGTGAGATATTAGAATCCTACAAAACTAGGTGCATCCCATATCGGACATGTGGTTGTCACGAGTGACTCGGTTCAAAGGCTTGCAAGGTGAAGTCCTTAGGGTGACCAAGGCAAGACTACCCCAAACAATTCACCAACAATACCATCACATAATTCACCAACAGTACCATCTCATAATTTACCAACAACACGCTAAATACCAAAGTGACATATCAAATGCCACTTTTGCCACTTGCCTCGGTCTAAAATATTTTACCACCCGGTTGATTATTGCGCAACACAATGCCAACAACAACTCAACATCCATGTAGAACCACTCTGGTTCCACATATCAACATTATCGTGTGACAACACGTCACACCATTCACAAACACATTTCATAATCCATTAATCAAGTATTATCCTTTTATTTTCGAAGGCATGAGTTGCGTGGCATGGCTAAGCAATTATACACAGTCTAACCAACCCACGTTGGTAAGTAATAACAACCAACTAATAATCAACCATCTTAGGGTGACAAATGAATTATGGCGTACAAATAATCATGGCAAGGTGATATTGAGCAATTGGGTTGAATAACTAATCCCCAAATTAATTTAAATCATTTTAAATCTTGAACTAGCATGCAATAATTTGAATCAAAGTAAATTTGTAAAACTGGGAACAATATGATCAAAGCACAACTTGCACGGTACTTGCTATAAAGCGCTCTTTACTCTTTATAATTGATCTTGGCTTCCTCAATCTTTGGCTCTTCAATCGAATGCTTGACTTCCTCGATCCTTCATTTCTACTTGGGTAACCACGCGACGCGTCTAACGACAAAGAAGCACAAATACAACAATTCTCAAAAGGCAATTCAAATAAACTCCAAATTAAGATTAGATTGGTCTTGAGCGAAAGGATTGAATTTGATCGAAGATTGAATGAAAGAAACGAGCTTCGAAGATTTATCGAGAAGGTTCGATCGATAATCATGAAAGAGCGGAGTATATTCGAGGAATATCGCCGAGATTAATTATCTCGACTAGACAGATACTAACATATGGGCCAATGGTCTATTGACCAAGTCCATGAATGATTTCCCAATCAATGGCGATTAGATTTTCAAAGATAAGACAAGAACAAGTGGGGTCAACATCCACTGCGATTTGATAAGAGTTCATCATACATCGATGAAAAGGCTCGATGATGACAAGGCGGCGATGATAAGAGGGCGGGCTAAACTCAAGGTGATAGGGCTAGATCACATCAAGGCGATAGAAAAGATAGCGACATCGCACTAGGGCCTTTACTTGAATGCTGCGCTGCGATGAGAGTAAGGCATTAACGGCGGGAGGTTAACGGCGAAGCGTTAGCGGCGGGCGTTAACGATGGGCGTTAACGGCAAAAGCGTTAACGATGGGCGTTAGCGGTGAAGCGTTAACGGTGAAAGCGTTAACGGCGGAATGTTAACGATGGGCGTTAGCGATGGGCGTTAACGGTAAACGTTAACGATGAAGGTGAAGCGATGACGGAACGCATATGAGATTACAAGGTGGCAACCATCGATTGAAAAATAGGGCAGCGAGGTCATGACACGGTCTACGAACCAAAATGGTTGGCGGCACAAGGCGGCAGCGGCGGCAAAAGCGGCGGCGGCGAATAAAAAAGAATTTCGGTAGATGCAACAGCAAAGGGAAGTGTCCATCGCGTAGAAGCGGCGAGGCGAACTCAACGATATTGCGGATTTGGCGATGACAAGGCGGTTTACACGCAAAACGGAGCAACAATTAATTAGCTGAAATACAAATAAATTCTAAAAATTACAGAAATAATACTGGCAGGAAGGTATTGAATTTAGATGAATTTAGAATTTGAATCACTCGATTCCGAGTTCGGATGGAGGAGAACGGATCAAACGAAGTTTGACTAGAAAAAAATCGAAATTCAGAAATTGCACTGTAGCATCGCTACAGTGCTTCGTTCTTCTGTTTCCTGGCTGTTTTCAGAGCTCCATTAGAGGTTTCTTGCACACACAATACCGGAGCTAGAGGGCATGGCAGCGCAAGGAAGTGACAATATAGAACGAGGACGACGACGCGGTGCCGGAGCATGTGACGGAACGGCGAACGGAGGACGGAAGCGGCACCGGCGGCGCTCGGGGCGGCAACGGTGTGGCTGCGCGGTGCTCCGGCGAGGGGGCAGCAGCCGGGACAAGGCGGCATGCGCATGGAGTGCGCCCGGGGCTGGGGAACGCAGGGGAGGACGCGGCTTGGCCGGAGGAGCACCGGAGAGGCGGCGCACGACGGCTTGGCGGCGGCTCGGGAAACTCACGGCGGCGGCGCGGCTCGGCGGCGGGAAGGGCGGCCAAGGGGTGGGGTGGGGGCGGCAAGGTGAGGGGATGCTCGTGGACACGACGGCCGACCACGGGGAGGCCTAGGGCAGCGGCGCCATGGACGAACGGAGTGACCAAAAACAGCCCGAATGGCATGGCGGCCAAAAACACGATAGAACGCGGAATTTCTCAAAACTAGCGAGAGCACGGCGTAGAGAAGGATCATACTAGGCTACATCTAAAAGGAATTTGATTGGGACTTACCGGTTTGGGAGAAATCGACGACGAACGGAGCGACGACCGACGACGAACAAACTTGAAATTCGGGGTCAAACTGCAACGAAAATCAAATCCGACCGGATGGTTGTGATCACGGAAGCAAAAGGCACAAAGTGACGCGGTCGGATTACCCGAAAACTCACCGGAGCAAAAGATGGCTCGCCGGTGTCTTTGGAGGACATCGGCGTCGGGTTTTCTAGAGTTTTGGAAGAGGAAACAATGTTGCATCAACTGGGCAAGGTGAGCACGGGATAGAGGGCATCAAGACGCTCATTTTGAGTACTCGCATGCGTCGGGAAGTGGAGAGAAGCCGAGATATGGGCCGAGCAATGAATTGCCTTTAACGCGTAATTGCCGCTGCTACGCGCGAATTCAGGACGGGCAACGACTTGGAACTTGTTCCCCATCATGACGCGGTCGCAATGCTTCAGATTTCACGCGATTTGGTGCAGTATGCTAAGAGATATGGGGTTTTGAAAATTGAGCCAGCATGGGGACTCTACGCGTGAACAGTGCCAGCTGCTGGAGGTTGAAGACGAACAGTGGAAGGCCACGTGTCGCTTTGTCATTGGTCAGAAGAATGGAGGGACAAAGCGCGAGGAATAAAATAGCAAAAATGATCTAAAATCATAGAAAAATTCATAAAAATACTAGAGATTATTTGTAACCCAATAAAATTGGTTTCACTGAATTTAGATGAGTTTTAGAATTTAGACAATTCGGGACGAATATCTTGGATTTAACGAAAGACCGCGAGAGATAAAATAACAAAGGGATTCTATAAATCTTGGAAAAATTCCCAAAATCATTTTAGAATATTTGGAACCTAATTATATGAATTTTGAGATTTTTGGAGTATTTTGGAACTCGGGTGAAATTGCGAATAAGAATGGGAATTGGAAATTCTGACTTTGTGGACGGAAAAAGATTGAACTCCAATTTCGAAAGGATATGGAGGCCAGGTTAAATAGAACACTGAGGGAAATCCAAATTTTGAATTTAAATGGAATTTCAAAGGAAAGGTTTGAATTGGAATTTGGATATAGAATTGCCCGAACAATTAATAATTCAAATTAAAAATCCAATTAACATCCAAATATTTAAATTAATAATTTTAATTAATTTTAGCAAATCTCAAATTTGAGAAATTCCTGAGATACAAAGAACACTGTAAAAACTAAATTTTAAATTACTTGATGCACATAGAAGGCACATTAAATTGTTTTAGATTTAGAAAATTCTAAATTAAGCTTATTTAATCAAATAAGATTGATGTAAAATTTTGGAAAGCTAATTTAATAAAAAAATTGAAAACCCAAATTTTGGGATGTTACTGACTTTGATGCGGCGATTATTGGCGATAGCCGGATGTGCAGTGGAATTGCACGTAGTGTAGGGTGAAGTGTCGCCGTGTCGGGTTTAGAGACCGAGCAATGGGGACGTTATTGATCCAAGATTTCCGTGCAACCATGAGGGCTATTTATGGGGTAGCCTTAGCCTATTAAGTTGTTTGGACATGGCTTTGTTCATTGGTAGGCGGAGCTTAGCATGCAGGCATTCGGTTTAGTGCACTGGAAGGGTTTCCACCGTGCAGCGATTGTCGCATACTGCCGTGTTTAGAAAGCGTTGTGTTGGGTGTGTGAAAGTGGATCCACGGCTTGGGTGTGTGTTTCTAGTACTACGGCGGGGGATTAACGTCCCGGGCTGGACCAAAGCCATGTCTAGGTAATGTAACGGCTATGTATGATCTCCTAGCTGGCCACCTCAGGAAGTGCGTCGAGCAAAAAGGTTGATCATTCCTTGTGGGTAAGTTGTACACCTCTGCAGAGTTTAAATCTAATCGATTAGTCAGCTTCATGTCATGAGCACTTGGTGAAGTCATTCCAATGTTAGATGTTTTAGTATTTCTCAAATGGGTTGGTATCATTTGTTTTGCAAACTGTGATTTTCGTCGAAGGGCCGACATTGATGGAATTTCAGGAATGTGAACAATTCGTCGCTCACGTCGTGGAGGACTGTGAGTGTTACATATGCTTTATTTATTTGTTATAAATCAAATGCTCTTATAAATTCCGTTGCAAATAACTTGATTTACAAATGAAATTCGCTTTATGCAAATTAACTGTAGAAGCTTTTCCTTTGAAATGGCCTGCATGTATTATAGGTTTCTCTCAAGTCTTGCTGAGTACGAAAGTACTCACCCTTGCCTAATTATTATTGTAGGTGGTTTAGTAAGCGAGGCTTCGGCGTTGTTCATCGCGAGTTGCGGGATGTTATTTGTTGTGTTCTATCCGGAGTTTATGCAGTCGGGTTACTGCTGAGGATTAGATGGGTACACTACAAGGCTTTGCTTCTTCTTTGCTATATTCTACGAATTGTAATAATTATGTATTTATTCGTTTCGCTTAATTAATATGTTGTATGGTTGTGATTCCAAATGTTGAAATGTGCGTGCTAGCTCTTGATCCGAGGACTAATCTTGCAAGCATTAGATTTCCATTTTGTATTAGGATTGTAAAAATGGGGGTCCTCACATTAGTATCGAGCTATCTTGACCGTGAGATAAACCTTAGATAGAATGGTCGATAGCATTAGAATAAGCAAATTCAAAATCTTACTTCCAAAAGCTACTATATTTGCAAAATGTAGGCTTTGCTATTCTTTCTCAGTCTTAAGACTCTACTCTTATCTCTACTTTCATTTTGATTTGTAAACAAGCTCTTCTTTCCTGAAAAAGAAATCCTCGTCATAGTTTATCTACACTGTTTGCTTCTGGAGAGGTATGAGACTTGTCGTTGTCATCGTTCATGCCAACCGATGAAGATTACAATATCTACGCCAACCATTTCAAGAAAACATGCAGCACTTCGCCACTTTTGACAAGGCTGAAGTAAAGCTCGAAGATTCTACTTTATGAAGAGACAGCATCACCTAATGGTAAAAGAGCGAAGATTAGAATATCTTACGATCTAGCTTAAGATAAGAACCCTTTGCGCATAGCGTATTATTCCGCTCTAGTTATATAGAACAATTTATGTTGTCGTTATGTCTCTTGCTACTTGAAATTGGTTCTGTTTCTGAATGTCAGGACTGATTTATGTGTAACTTGACCACTACGGTTGAAGTCTCACAATAAATTGTCCTTATGTATGAATATGAGAAATCTCAACCATAGGATAAATAAGCAATTATGAAACAGCTTGTCCCTTCTTCTGTATAAATTCTTACTTGTGTAACCATTACAGTCATTAACCTTTCTTAAAAATTTGATCTCGTCCAGATTAGTAGTATAGTCTCTATTACTACTCTTAGCTTTGCTTGAGATCACACCATGCATATATAAACCCTGTTAAGATCTTACCACATTAGTAAATACCAAACTAACTTAAATCACTTTAGGCTAGTTAAAACTTAATGTTCCAATAATAACTTTTAGCCATGCCACGAGAACTCACCTCATTGCTCTGCCTAAATTATGCACCATGAAAATGAGTTGGAACCAGAATAGTTATAATCTTCTGAATAGAAACCTTCGAATGGATGTTAAAATGAAAACTGGAAGAAAAAAAATTTTAGAAACTCTATTTCCTAAAAGAAATATAAAAAGGATAGTATCAGATATACATATACTCTTTTCCCATCTATAGAATTACTCTTCTTATATGTATACTTATTCTCCACTCCTAAGTTACTCTTTCTGGAAGTATTTCTTTCCTTATCCTTTGCGAAATGAAAATTCATCAACAGATCTTTTGAAAAGAATTCTGGTAACAAGTCAGCAACGTCATGATGTTTGCATCAACAACTTCAAGAAGACGGAAAAAACGAGCATCACAACTTCTCCAACTTCATCGAAGCCCTGGAATACTAATTTCAGCAAGTGGTGCAAAGATTAAAAGAAACTCGTCACTGAATAGTCTACTTTGGAACATAGCAGTATACGACCTATATATTATTCTAGCTATATAGTACACCTTTTATACATAAATACATATGGCCAGTAAAAAAAAAACCGTAGATACCCTTCCTATGTACTAAGTTAAATATATATATAGTATTTTTGTGTTGTTGAAATTTTGTTGCAAATCTTTCGTATTGCTTTCGGGTTGCTCTCGTGAATATTAAACCACTGGGTTGAAATTTGCGATGTGTTAACCCTGCTTAATAGGAAATTTTTAATTAAAAAAGATTTTAAAGAACGAAATGTTGCCTTATAAACCAAGCCAAAAACTACTTAACCCACATAGAAACTTTTCATAAAATAATATTTTAAAGAACGAAATGTTGCCGTAAAACCCAACAAAATTTCATCTAGATAGCTTTACTCTAATAAATATTGTTGCAGAATGCCTACGACACAATTCATTAATGTAACCACTGAAAGTAATGAGTAATAAAATCATTAGCCTTATAATTGACCTTCAGCTCTCCCCAAATCGCCTTGGTTAAAATGCATCCTTTCACTCATCTCAAGTATTTTAACATACTCTATACTTCTCCTTAAATTAACTTATTCTTGCCAATGATTCACGGTATAAAATGCTAACACTTCTCATCTACTTTGTAAAATCGCAAGACACTCTATCGTCAGGAAATAATAATCCTATCCAAGTTCAACCAAATCCTTGGTATTTAGCTAAAACACTTCCATTTCAATATAACAATCGTCGTAACTCTCCACTTTTCAAGGTTACTAAAACCCCAAACCAAGAAAAATGATTATCAAGAATCTGTGAAGTGGTGGAAATGCTCATCATAATTGAACAATCACCAAATGCACACCCATACATTCTAACAACTCGCACAAAATATTTCTAATATTGGTGCAGCTTTTGTCAGAAAAGGAAATGGTTTAGAGTAGAAACATACTTCTATACCTTAGTTGATACCTCCACATTTGTCTTTGAAATGTTGTTAAACCAATCGATCTGAAGATCATGATCGCACTTGCTAGGGAGAAATGGGACATACTACTAATGAGAGTGAAATCAATTGCCCTAGCTGTGAAGGAAATCAATCTCCTGGAAAATGTCCTATAAGCAATATCATTTGTCGCCTTTATGAATGTCAAGATCATTGTCCATTTCAATACCCCCTTGGTTCATTAATCACCGCTGCACTTTAGCCTCAACAAATGGAACTCCAATCCTTGGTTGCTTAGGATTTGGTTATTAGAAAAAAAATCGGTTGTATAGGAAATATTGCTTAAAGAATTAAAGAAAACAACATTTGATCCTAACTATCTTCACTAAGAAAGTAGTAAATGGTAATCTCCAATGGCATGTTTCTTGCCTGATAAAGAAAGTCGTTAGGCTAAAGAATGTTCTAAGAAGCAACAAATTGAAACTCACGAGATAATATTAAGCATGCCATTAACTGAACTTGACACCACGGGAAAAGCATAAATGCTTCAACTGTCACAAAAGGAACCGTATTGCTAAACCATGTCCGCAAGTTGAATGAATATCTCCTAGCGTCATAAATATACCCGAAGTCACGTTAGACTAGATTATAGCTCTGAGAGTAGGAGGAATAAAATCTGAAGCAGTTTGCTTGAAAAATTTGTTAAAGAATCAGTGACACGTAAGCAATAATACATACCCCAAAAGGAATTTTGCTCAACTTCATTCTCAATCTCGATCATCATCTTTTCATCTTTCCAACAACACTAATGAATAGCTATCCGATACTCAAAATCAAAAAGTGAATATTAATTGCTTCTACTATGGTAGCCATGGGCATTATGCCAATGGTTGTCAGAAGAAAAACAAAACTCCACCTCAACACCAATCTAATGAAGCTATACAACAATCTCTAAGGCGACCTCAAGAATCTGAAAACCAACGATTCCTAAATCATGCACCCAATCCAGCTCAAAGTATTGATCTAGTCATTCATGGCATTTACCTGCAACGTTAAATGGTGAAAGAAGTTATAACCTACCTGACATAGTACTAGATAAGATAGTTATGCGTGTGAACCTTACCAAGGTATAAGGTTAATTTTAAGATCAATTCATTGATTCTAGTTATTCACCGTACCCTCCCAACCAACCATCACCTATGTGAAACTCATGTGAAATGAACTAGCGTCAGGTGAACTTGAAACTAGTCATTTGTCCTAGTCTGTTTTTCCTCCGAAAGCGCTTTGTCACTTTCAGTGATGATTTCTTTCAAACTGTCATACCGCATGTTCGTTTTCAAAAGCGAATATCTTGTTCTTTGAATCTTCATCAAAACCTTGAAAAAATGACCATATGTCATAGAAGACTTGATCAAAATTATAACTTCAAGAATTGGAGAAGTAAAGTCAAAGCGCTTTACTCGAAAAAATCGATTAAAGATATGACACTTGAACATAGACACTTGTCCCGAAGAATTCTGCTCAACTCCACCTTGAATTTCAATCATCATTTGTCATCCCTTCAACAACATCAACGAACGTCTGTCCGTTACTCAAAACCAGAAAGTCAATATTATTTGCTTTTGTTATTGTAAATATGGGCATTATGCCAACCGTTGCCTAAAGAAGAAACAGACTCTATTTCATTCGCAACCCTAGGATGCTTTGTAACAATCTTAAAACTGGCTGCAAGGATCTGAAGACCAACAATTCTTTAGATATGCATCAGGTCCAACCCAAACTATTAACTCCGATTGTCAGTAACACCTATTCGCGAAAGAAGCTTATGACCTATCCAATGTAGTACTAGGTACGATACTTATGTAATTGAACCCTACCAGGATTCAAGTTTAATCCCAAGGTTAACCCCTTAATTCCAGTCACTTCCTGATTATCTATTTTATGTCATTAGCAAACAACCTTTCTGTTGTTTCGAATAAAATGGATAATGTCACTTGTATCGATCAAGAAGAATTTGGACGCTTTACCAACATCCACCCAAGAACAGTTTTACTTCACCCCATCAAGGAAGACCTTAGTAATTTCTAAGCTATCTCAAAGACCTAGGAAAACATCAAGTATCTAGAATAACCCTACCTCGACGATAGGCTCTGAATATAGACATCCTTTTTCATGTGAATGCACTTGACACTTATGTGATATTGAGCACATCCCTTGTGTATTCAATTCCTACGATCAATCTTCCTGACCTGCTATACTTCATTCTTTCGTAATTGCCAAATCCAAAGAAAATGAAAACCCTCTGTTGACCAAAGTAATTAAACGAATCAAATCATCGGGATCACTTTATAATTCTTCTACCTCAACCCAATCCCAGAATTATTGCTATCTTGTTTTCAATCTGAAAGTCAAACCGAAATGACATTTCTTCCTCAACTCATTTCATCAACAGATGTTGAATTAAGCATATCAATCATTGTATTCAAATACCCTTCATGGTATTAAACATTCGGTTTTTCCCAAATGAATCTAATGGCGGTGCAACCTATCTCTCACCTTAAATATTCTAGATATACCCCATGCCACTCTATAAATTAGACTACCCTTGTTAACAATACTGATTATTCAATTAAAAGAGACGTGTAGAAAGTATTAGTATCTCTCATCTGCTTACCTAAAACTCAAACAGAATTCTTTTCTATTTCCCGCACGTTAGCTTGGAATCGCAAGACGAAGGTCCAGTAAACAATTGCACTGAAGACGAAGTATCAACAAGAATGACAAAGTCGTTTCCTAGAAAGAATTCCCAAATCTATCTCGTTCTCGAGAATTGCAACGTTCACGGTATTCACTATTTCCAAATCCGAGATAACCTAGCGCTGTAATATATTCAGCCATATCGTATCGATAAGAAGATGCAAGAGAAAAAAAAACATATAAATCAGAGTTGCCATCTCAGCTATCCAGTGTACATCATATCTCCTAGGTATCTGTAATACTGCATATCGTTTTTCCAGGGTTTTTGGCTGGAATTGTTTTTGTGTTCTTAAATTCAAGGATTTTCGTTTCGCCGTGTTTTGGAATTTAAATTCTTGGAGATTGTGGGTTTGTGGTCGCTAGTTTTGTGTAGCTTTTACTGTCTTCTCTTTTCCTAGCCTTTTATTTGGTTCATCTATTTAATTAAAAGGAAGAAAGAAGTGTTAAAGAGGAACCCTAGTTGTATTTATAAAAGAAATTGAGACAAGGAGTGGGAGGTTTGGTCCAGTCGGCTGCCTCATTTTCTTGTCTCAAAGCAACTCCTCCGATCTTTCCCACCGCCACCCTCCCTCCCGATTCCTCCAAAGAATGGCGCCGCCTGGCCTCCTCCCCGCCGACGCCACCCTCCAGCCACGCCTCCCTCCAGCTGCCGCCTACCTTCCCCTCCCCTGGCTCCCTCCACTGCAGCAGGCGCCTCCTCCTAGCGCCCCTCCTGGCGCCTCAGCCCAGTTCCGGCAGCTCTCCCCCAACAACTCGTCGCCCATGCTGCTGCTCAAGGGCCACTCCCTCTCCGGCCTAGCGCCTCCACCTCCCTTCCCTGCAGGAGTAAAAGTTGTGAGGTAAAAACCCTAGTTTTGGGGGATTAAACTAGCTTGCATGAAGGGTGTTTGATGAAATGCCTACCTAGGTTTTCATGAGATGAAATGGTTGTGCATGCCCTGTGTGTGATGATTTGGCTGTGAGGGGTGGTACAGGGGTTTTCAGCAACTAAAACATTTTTGTTTAGCAACTAAAGATCATCATCTCCTACTCTTGTCCTACAATTTCTATTCGTTCACACAGCTCAGGAGCACTTCCACCTGAAATGGATTGCTATTCATGTGCTCATGTAGCACATGTTTGGGATTATTAGGATGGAGGATTGAGTGCTTGGATTCCCATAATGATACCTTCTGCTAGTACTTTAGCAAAACTGAAATGGTACCATTTTCAAGTAATGTGCTCCCATAATCATGCTTGATTTTGAAATGGTACTTTGTTCTATTGCAACAAATAAAGTTAGGCTCATAGTTAGTTAACTCATTCAAGTAATTTTCTCCCAATGAGTTTCATTGCAAGACCACCGCATTGCTTATCATGTTACTGTCATAGGCTCATAGTTAGTTAACTCTGGTTCAAGCTGCAATGGAGTTGAGATGAATGTCCAGAAATGTTAGTGATTTGTCTTGCATTTCTTTTTGCTCCGTTATTTATTATGAGTAAGCTTGTTGTTGAGTTATTGTTGCTTCGGTGTATAGAGATTGCGATAATTGTTCATGAAGTATGGATTGCCAAATCTTGGTTAATAAACAGTAGTTGTATATGTATTGAATATGTGGAATTGTTACTGATGCATATCAACTACTTATGTATACCAGTATCAGATTCTAGAAGATTTTGTGTGATGTTGTTTATTATGGTCTGAAAAATACACGTATGTGTTATTTCTGTGTGAGCCCTTGTAATTTATTCAAAAGATAAGGCTTGTATGCGTAGTTTAAAGTGTATGGGTAAGACACATAAAAGGTTTAAGGTTTATTTATACCTTAATATTATGTTAATTGTGATCACTCCTGGATTAAGCATGGCACTATCTGCTTCTGTTGTATGTTACTCTTGTAATTATTAAAATGGAAATTGTTTACTAGTGCAGTGATTACATGACTAAAGCTGAGCTGAGAACAGGTTATGTTGTTATTTCAGACTTTTAGGATTCCCTAAGCACCATAATATGCTTGTCATTGCATTACTCAAGTAAATCTGCTACTAGACCTCTAGTTTCTAACCAAGGTTTAGGTATAGTTTGCAATGTGAATGTCATGAATAACTAGCAGTGTATGTTATTAGATTAGTCTTCAGTCTTTACTCATAATAGATTCCCAAGTTGTTTGAAATGTTGATTAAACATATATATATATATATATATATATATATATATATATATATATTGCCTTCTTAGGAGTTGTGGTGAGGTGTGCTTTACCTAATGCATGGAGATGCTATTTCCTATTCCTTATCTAAGTTGCAATCTTGCTTTAGTTGGGTTATTTGTTGTCTATCGTAGATTATATTTATCTGAACCAACTTAAAAGAGGAGCTGTCGTGGTTGTAGTGTGGGGACGTAAAGCATTATTGAAAGGGTATAGTTTGTAAAGCGTTTTGCGTCGGTTGTTTCAGGTGGAGTAGTTTCGGGAGTGGCATAGTATCTTCCTCACGCCACTCCGCTCCTTCCGGTAAAAGGCAAGTACATCGAGTTGTGTGCATAAATGAGTTGTTTGTTGTTATTTATCTATTCATGGCTAATTTCTATTGATTGTGGAAAGTTTGAGTTATATTGGTGAACGTCCCTTCGAGGACGTGAATAGCTATTGGATTCGAGTGGTTGCTAGTAAGCCTTAATCCCGGTGAGTTTTCTGTACCTTTGTTGACATTGCAGTGAGTAGAGAGTATGGGGTACGTGGATACTCGTACTTAATTGTGCCCCATTTGGGAAATGGAATTGAGTGTGTGCGAATAGATTAGATGGTTATGAATGTGAGAAATTGGGCTATGTTTATGTCTGTGTGTGTTTATGGTTATGAATGTGAGAAATTGGGCTATGTTTATGTCTGTGTGTGTTTATGGTTATGAATGTGAGAATTTTGGCTATGTGTATGTATGTGGTTATGGTATGTTAGTGTTGGCATTGAATGAAAAGTTGCATCTCATTCATGAAAATTGCATTTGTGCATACATAATAGAAGAGGCGACCCATGCTGATGCGGGCCTCTGTGTTCACACGTAGTGAACACGAAAGTCCTATCTCGTAGTCCCATTCATCGAGGTGAATGGGAGCGAGACAAGAAAGAGGCACCTTCCATCTACGGGATGGAAGGATGTGGGTGCACACCGCGGTGGGCACTTTCAGCGTCTGCGATGCGTGCATGGCAATGAGCATTCATGTGCATCGCATCGTTAATAATGAGTGTTGTGGTAAATGGTGTGTCATATGGATTGTGATTATGGTAATTGAAGGGTGAGTTGTGGACTCAACCCAAAAAGGGGGGATTGAAATGAATTTGATGAATTAGCGCATTTCTTTTGCCTTGTTAAGTATGTTGTAGGAATACCGTGGAGTGAAGTCAAGTTTTGAACTCAAATACAATTGATGAAAAGGATTTGAGTTGCAGCAAGGGGTAGTTGAGTCGGGAGGTGTTGTGATTTAGAATAAGTAATGCTTCTTTGGCGTGGAATGGGTTTATTATCAAGTTGATGACTTGATTGCGGTAATTTTGATATAGTCAAGTATTGCTTTAATTGGGTATGAATGCTTATTGTCCTGATATTGTTTTATTTGCATTACGTGCTCTTTTGGTTAAGTTCTTGTTTTAATTGCGATAAATTGGGTTTATTATTCTCGTGTACTTTGCTGAGTTTGAACTCACGCTTGTTATTTAATGTTTGTAGGTGTTTTGAAGCGGCATGCATGGATAGGGTAGTAGCACATTCACGCTTGCATCATCACCATGCCATCATATCAATTATAGTTTCGTTTTACTAGCTCGCGCAAAATTCTTGTAAAAGGTTGTTTGCGGTTATGTTTAATAAGTTCACTGTCCTGTAATAATTTATGTGGTGGAGTTATTAATTTTTTATGGGATGTGTGTTTGGTTAACTAAGGACCTGCTAGAATGATATCATATAATTGCATTTGTTTCTGTCTGCTGAGTGGATGTCCTACTTTCTAGAGAAGTCATGCCGAAATTTTGTAATTTCGGTGGCTTAGTTTCTAAGCCGATCTTAATAGTTTAGAGTGTTGGTAGCATTAGTAAGCATTTGAGCTCCGGTGGTGTTACTGAAGATCGCAATTAAGGAAAATGTCTTCATCTTCCTTCTAAGCTCATCCAGCTAAATAAAATCAATCTATAATCTGAATTAACTATTCGAGAGCATTAGATTAGAGTCCTAAAAGAAACTAAACGCCACACTCGTAAGAAATTCCGCCAGATGATCAAGATTCAGTGGAGTAATCATTCTGAAGAAGAAGCAACTTGGAAACGAGAAGACCGACTCAAGAAGAAGTTTCCTGATTTCTCTTAGAAATACTTTTCCCTTAGACCCACCAAATCTGGTCGAGATTTACGTAAGGGGGTAGATCTGTAGCATCCCAAAAATTTAATAGAGTAAAAATGAATAATTTAAATTTGAATATTATTGTTTCTGAGTTTTCTTGACATTATTGGTTTTATTTGGATTTCCTTTGGAGCTTTGCATTGCATGAAAAATCAAATAAAGAGAATTAAAGAATGAAAAAGAGAAAAAGGCAAAAATATAAAAAGTAAAACTTTAGAAAATTGCCATGAGAACCCTGATCATTCAATTAAATCATTTTAGCCAGCAATTGAAATTTTACACATAGAATAATGAAGAGATAAAATGAAAAGATAACCTTTAAATCGAAATGATGTATTGTCAGAATTTACATAAAATATTGGAATCACAAATGGAGCTGAAAAATTTATAGAAGCATTCTGAGGTCAAATCCTTTTGAAAAACAAAATTTGAAAAATAATAGGTTTCAATTGATCTCAAAGAAAAATCAAAATCCGAAACCAGAAATTTGGTCAGTCACCGATGTGTGGGCCATCCGTTGCTACTCCATTCCGTTGGCGCTTTGGAGGAGTTCTCAGCCACTGACAATGGTCCCAGCTGCCAGACCATCTTCTTCTTTTGCCGTTCGCTCCATGAAGAACTCTCCGGCCGTTCGTTCCTTTGGCGAAGTCTTGGGTTCTTGCCGGGCCGATTGCCGCCACGAATCCCACTCAATGCTGCAATTCTTGGCTATAAACCGCACCGCATTAAGCCTCTCCCACATTTCCCCCTCATTTCCCTTCTTCTTCTCTCAGCCGAGCCGCCCAAAACTCGCCCAAATCCGCCATAGCCAGCAAGCTCTGCTGCTCGAGCGCGAAGCAAAATTTGAGCTATAGAGCCAACCATTCTTAAATCCGGCTGAGCTAGAGCATCTCCAGTATTCAAGGACCAAATCCCCTCAACTATTTCTCGAGTTGTTCAAGTGAAATTGTGCCGCCACTGTGCGCCTCCTCTTCTCCATGGCCGGCCGCCGTGGGCAGCTCAGCTCGGTGATTCTCCGGCCAGGATAAGACCCAAAATGGACTCACCGTGTCGCCCTGAAGCTAATTCCGGAACCCACCCGAACTCCCTCGCCTTGGTTCTCTTTCTCCACTGCTCGCCATTTTCGCCGCCGCCTGGAGCTCGGCTGCGCACCGCTCCGGTAACTCTTCCGGTGAACCGACTCCTCTTCCGGACTCACCTCGCCGTGCTGATCCTCCTGGTGCGGTCGCCGTCGCCGGAAAGTCGCCGGAAGACCTTCACCGGAAAGTCACCGGAAGACCTTCGCCGCGGAAGCCCTAATCGGTCCTCTGTTCTTCTTTCTCTGCGCAAAGGCGGTGAGTCGGCGCTGAGGAAGAAGATGAGTGAGCCAAAAGCGCCTACTCCTTTAGAAAACGTATTTCCCATTTCCCAGTCAATTACAAACCGAGTAGAATTCAATCTTAAATATCTTTTGAAGTTTTAATCTAATTTCAGCAAATCAAATTTGTATATTCATCTAAAATCGAAATAATCTAAATATGTAGAAAGATTTAATTTTTGAATTACAAAATTATTATTCACATTTAACTTTGATTATAATGTTAAGATGGGTTTTAATGAGAATTTGTGAATAATAAGTAATGAAATGATGAAATCAGTATTCATGAAATTTTAGGTTCAGGATGTATTCAATATATGCAAGGGAACATATCTAGTGCTAAAGGTGATTTCAGTGCTAACATGCTAAAATCTAATCTGAACCCTTGGATCAAGTTTTGAAGGTTGAGATTTAACTAACCAGCTATGTGTGAAAGCATTTATGACAATTGGGTCGCTTTGAGGTGGCAAAGCAATAAATGCTTTCACACATAGCTGGTTAGTTAAATCTCAACCTTCAAAACTTGATCCAAGGGTCCAGATTAGATTTTAGCATGTTAGCACTGAAATCACCTTTAGCACTAGATATGTTCCCTATATGCAAATACATTTAATTTTTGAACTAAGTTTAATTTATTTGCTTAGCAACCATTAGTGAAGTTTAATATGGCTATTAATAGAAATGAGTGTATAATAGTTCATAAAATCATATAAGAAATGATTATGTGCTTCTAGGATCTTAATAGGCCTAATCATGCCGAGATATTAAATATTTGGAACTAAGTTTATGTATTGCATTGTGACCATTAACAAACCTTAGTATGAACATTAGTAAGAATAGTAGCATGATAGCTCATAAAATGGTAACAACACTTTGAATAGGTTCTCGAAACAAGAAGAACCCATGCATGCATAAATACTCAAAATCAAACTCAATTTGCATTCTCTTAATGAAAGGAAATGTTAATTATAACAATAAGTAAATAGTTTATATATCGCAAGTAAAGTCAAAATAATTCCAAAATAGCTTTATAACGTTTCTAGGATGATACTCTGCTAATGCCTGAAAAATGAATTAAAGATCTTGTATAATGTAGTCGCAAACTCAATATGTAGTTGGCCGATTTAAGGTTTCAAATAATGATCATTTAGGCTATTTCAGCGATAGATAAAATAACACATTCAAATACTAAAATCTATTAAACCTATTTAGTATTGCTCTACAAAGTTTACTCTACCAGATTCTAGAAAAATATTTCATTTCCAACATGCTTTTCATCTAAATTTAGCTGGTCCGAAACCCTTAATTGTTAATCATCTACTTTACCTTTTGGCCGATTCGGTGAATCGTAAGCTTTAGTTGTCACTTAAGCTTTTTCGTCAGTGAATACAATATCCAAGCCAAATCTTAAAACTTGTGTAACTAGTTTAGTAGTATTCTTTAAAGTGTAGGTCACCCTGTTATAAAAAGATATTCTCATTTTATCAAGATTTGCATATTAATATTATTAGCTTAAAACCCATAAGTGATAACCTTTTGTTTCGCTTTCCTGCCGATTCCAAACAGTGTAAACTTTGTAATGCCACTCAAGCCTTTTCAACCATGAATATATTGTATCAGCCAAAGCCAAATTTATGGAATTATCTTAGGATTGCTATACAAAGTATAAATCGTCTTATCATGAAGAAATAACCATATTTTACCATAATTTGCATATTAATCTTAATAGCTGAATAACCCTAAGTAATCACATTACTTTGGACCTTAATGCGAATGAATAAACTTTAGGAAAGAATGTAGAAATCTGTATATTAGATATTTGTATCACCAGAACCTTCTCAAATATGATGGAAATGCTATCGGTAGCCTAAATCAGTAGATCTAACTTGTATAAAACTAATTCTATTTGAAGTCAACCAAAGGTGTAGAAGTATTCGTTCATAATATAATGTGATCATTTAAGCCTTTTCATTAACTCGCAAAGCAACTCATCTAAATCCGAATAAGGTAAAGAACAGCTTAGAAATGATCTTTAGATTATAATCTACAGCAATCTAAGAAAATATTCTTATTTTATCTTGCTTCGAATCTGAATCCTAATAAAGCAAAACCCATGAGTAATAAGGTTAACAGAAATGTATTATGAATAGTGAATCAATGAAACTTGCAACTAATGATTAATTCTACTTAATCTTAACCAATTTTAGCATCTTGAATTCGTAAAATAAGATTAATAAATTCGTAAAGAGCAATCCCTGTTCTTGTAAAGAGTTTATTTGTTTTGCTATCTATTTCTTTTGCTCTTATTGAAGTTAGTATTTTGCTTTATTTTCCGTTGATCGACGTGTAGAACCCGACATTGTTGCTTTCGTTGTCATCTTCGTCAATCGCAACCTTGTCCTCACCGTAAGCAATGATTAAGCAAGGCAAGCATCTTTGACCATATTGATCCCAGTATTTTATATTCCTTTTGTGCATCAAATTGTTTCATGCATGCGTTTATTTTATGTAAATTGCTACTTTGTGGTATTGGTAGATATACCTGTTGTCACGTGAATCTCCTTTGATGATTTGTGAACATGTGAACCTTGATAACCATAGATTAAGCACTACAAGAAACACGAAAAAATTCGTGGGCCAAAAACCCACGAATTTAGGCCAAAACCCACAATTTAACTTAAATTAGGCAAACCGTCAATTTAGTTCACAAATTTAACTCGTGAAATTAATCAATTAAATTCGTGGTACCACAATTTAAATTAAATTAAATGAGTTCTTGAAAAACTCACAATTTAACAGTTAAATTGATGAAATTTAAAAAACCCACAATTTATTAGCTAAATTGTGAAAAAAAACACAATTTATTTAATCATAAATTCGTGGGTTTTATTGGCCCACTAATTTAATCATCATTTGTATATATATATATATATATATATATATATATATATATATATATATATATATATATATATATATATATATATATATATATATATATATATATATTCATATCAAAAAATAACGTGTATTCATTTATACTCAAAGAATACATGGATGCAAAGAACTACAAAATCGCTTGACATTAGTAAACATAAGTAGATGATTAGCAAGATACTTCTCAGGATAACAACAAATTATTCGACTCATAAATCAGTTCTGCAATGGATCGAGAACAAGACCATAATAATAATCATTACGACTAACTTGGAGTATATTCTAGAATCTCACAACAAGCGGTGCGGAAGTACTGCGTAGGGTCAGACACCACAACACATCTAACAAAGCTTAAAAATATTGCCATTTGAGAATTAATTAATATATTTTTTATCATTTGAAATGAGTACAGTGAAACAAGATGAAATGTTTAAAAGTAAAGATTTTACGTTAAATATTTTTGAACCAAGATGTGCATCAAAGACTAAAGACATCATCAAGGAGATATATATCGCAATTTTGATAAAGCTGCTCGCAAGTCAATGCGCTGCTTACGCCCACCAATCGAGATTGATCCTTGCTCTCCTATTTCACCGTCACCAAATTCCATCATTTCCAAATCCTTTCCTAGGCAAACAAGACCGTGTAACTTCTTTATATCTATCAAAGATCCATTGGTTGTCCAAATAAGATATTCTCTTGAATGGTCCCATTTTGTATCCAAGACGCTCAGGCAACATATGCGGTGTTCCCACATACCCTAACACGTCGAAAATGCAAAAGAATTAATCAAACAAAGATGAGGGTACAAACAACGAGGACAGCATATACGCTGATGAAATTTATCTCACAACAAACAACGAGACAAGACATATCGTGATGAAATTATATGCACAAATTATACTACTATATAGACTTTCGATGCTTTCTCTGTGAATCCTCACTAACCGCCAAGAAAGTTTATCATAATTTTATTCTTTCTTTGGAGAATATTGATACACCGATGGAGCTTAGAAATGAGTCTCAGAACTTGTATACCATAGCTCTAAATCTGACTATCATCATGAGGAATAATGTTTTACTACTCTAACTGTGCTGTAAAAGGAACAAAGAATGTCTAATTATCATGCACATAACAAGTAAAACTACTCAAATTATATCTATAGATCGTTGTCAATGAGGAAGACAAGACTGAAGAGCATGTAGTCCTAGAAAGCAATATGTCTTCTCCACACAATCTCAAAAGAACACATATTTACACTCCTCCAAATTGTAGGCTGACAATGGAATCAATGGTTGGCCATTTGATCAAACATAAAGCGTACACAAAACACCGTAAACTAGGTCAATCTCATAGAGACATTTTGTCAAAGGCATAGTTGGCAACTTGGCATGTCAAACAAGAAAGCGTACTTAGATTGTTGGATTTGCAACTAACTTGCATCCCCTGCTAGTCCTCGGAAAAATATAATCTGGATACCACTTATCTCTGAAAGTTCTCCACTTGACAACAATGCCAACTTATCACTGGCTGTATGTTGTATAAGCGGCCAAGCCGGTAAATTGCACATCTTCTGGTGATTCCAGAATCCCCAATCCAGACAAGTGGCAAATAATAAGAATTAAGAACATGGACTTGAACAACTACAAACGGGTTGTGCTCACTTAGTTACTTACAATGGCGTTGAAGAGGGTGGACTTGCCGGCGTTAGGCGGCCGAGCGATTCCGACGGAGGCTCATGCTCCTGAAATGAATATAAACATTCAAAGATGCATGAGAAGAATGGGTTAGAAAGAAAAAGGCCAATAACTTAGCTTTTACATCGTTGATTATCCTACCTGATGTCTGGTCCCGAATTGGCCATTGGGCTGCAAAAGGTAAGTTCGGCTGAAATTTGGTTTGCATATTAGTTTTAATCCAGAATACCAATGAACCAATATCAATCTGGGAAAAGATTTAAGTGCTAACCTGAAAGTTGCTAAGCCAGTCCTTCCTATGAGAAATTCTTTTCTTCTTTGAATGCTAATTCAATATCATTACCATCTTTGTCATCCACCCGGATAAAATCCTTCTTGTGTTTGCCAATTTCTTCAAAGTAAAATCATACCGAAATTACAAAATTGGTATTCCTACCCCAACACTCATCCACACCACACACAAGAACCCTAATGGCAGCATCTCCTTAGCTATGTTCATATTTTCCTCACTCAATTTGACCACAAATTCCACACTTGCGTCATCTCGGCGGATTGGCAACTCAATTTGACCATACTCATACTAAGTCACGAAATGTACAAAATTTCGCATGACCTCTCTAGTAAATAGGACATCCACTCAGAGACAAAAAACATTTGCGGTTATAATATATATATATATCAATCTCTCAAACCGAAGGAGATAATCTAGCGAGATCCTTAGATATTCAATCACACATCCAACGGCAATTTTAAACTACGTAATGACGTACAACACATTACAACCGTAATAGATACAATCCACATTTCATTACAATAAGTCCATTACAATAAGTCGATCACAAGCTATCCATCACAACAAGTCATAAAGTCCAACAATAATACACCACTTGAGCTCACAATGGAATTCATGCCTCGAGGTTGTTGGAGTTGTGGGTGCTACCACCACCGCATGCCGTATTGTTGAAGATGTCTTCTATGATGTAAATAGTAATGCGTCGTTAGTACGTGCTGGAGGGCGTGACCTAGAAACCTGCAAGTTCAAAACTAATCTTTTAAGCATTCAAGACTCTATTGAAGCATCACACCTATATAATAAGAGTACATAACAAACAAAATTACAGTCTAACAAAGTTACACCTCACAAGTCACAAACTGCACATAGAAGAGGGATAACATATTGATCTGAAATCCCCAATTGTTCATCATGTTCATGTTATATACATCCAATCATCCAGTTGGCATGATCAGAAGAAAAATATATTGGTCTGAAAAATTACAGCACAAGAGCTACAATGGAATACTGCATCAAAAAAGTTAATAAAGCCGCCATTCTCAACAACTCACTGATCATCACCGCTGCCGGGAGGCGAAGGCAAGGGGATGACCCGGTTGTTCTTCCCCACCATGATCGTAATGTACCCGCCGTCCTAGGTGTTTGATTGTACCGTTTGTGTGAAGGATGCATACAGTTATACATAATACGAAGGATGTATACAGTTATACAAACATGGACATAAACGGACTATCAGAGGCCAAAATATCTTGTTAGATGTTAATCCGATGTAGTCCCAGAACTATCGAGTACAACTCAATGGGAATGACTAAGTTCATCTAGTCGAGAACAATATGATACTTGAATATTCCAAGCGTGACATGACAGTTAACTACTAATTTGTAGATTGCAGTTTCTCTTTCTATTCCATTCCTAGCGCTATAAACAATAAGATACGATGTAACCCGACCTTTGCTAGCTAGTTGATTAATCCACAATGCAACCATATATCCAGTGAATAGGCTATGGATTTTTATTGAAGTATACTACATGTCCGATGTTGGTCTAGGAATCTATTCGCACCTTTCAAATAAACTTTATTTGCACAAATCAATATAGTCAAAGAAGAATACATGGAGGAAAACAAAGATGTTAAGACTTGTGGTGTTATTTTACGCACCTCGGTCTCAAAACTCAAAAGAGCTCTAGGCGGATGAGAAGACTAGCTCGGGCGGTGACACTTCTAATGAGAACTTCCTTTGCACCACTCCTATGAAGTTTATACAAACTACCTCTGCAATAAAAGAAGTGTGTCACTTGTTGGAAGTAGTCAAATGGGTGAACTCCACGTATTATCGTATGAAATTATTGTGAAAACAGAATAAGCTGAAAAGCACATTCATACCTTGACAAGTATTCTTAACTATTGATAGGTTTGGAGGTTGAAGAATGAACACCCATGAATAGAACAATATTTGGATGTCTCGGGCTTTTCATTATTGCAACCTACCACATAGAAAAAAGCATTCATAAGGTGACTAATAGGACAGGATGCTTCATAAAGGCATAAACACCATCGGATATAATACATAATCGCTAGTAACCATTCATTGAAGAATCATAGCACAAGCAACATAGCAAAGTTTGACAACATTTATAACAACTGAGCCCATGCAAAAATGGGTTCAACAACGAACCTCTCATAAACTCCCCGGTTTATCTGGATGAAAATCCTGCCCATAAGTATCTTCACAACAACATCCTGTGGTAATACAGAGCCGATTGCAATATTGAGGCCAAAAACATTCAAAGAATCAACACAAAGGGCTCACTAAGAGTTAAAACAAACTAGGAAAAAATAAAGCATGCAAAAGGCATACCGATCCATTCCAACAAGACGATGAACTGCTCCAAAAGAGCACGAAAGAAATTAAGTTTACAAAAATCACGAAATTGTTCTTCCAATAGGGTACATATGAAGATTTAACATGAAAAAAAACTTACATATGATCCAAATGCTAAGATTGCTAATGTAATGGATTCTATAGATCTATTAGGAGATAGACAAAAAGATTTTTCTAAAATTTTTGTTGCGGTTGTTTCTCATGGGTGCAAATTTTCACAGGATGGACAAGGAGGAAGTAACTTCAAATAGCAAACATACTTTAAGGTGCAAGTTTTCACAGGATGGACAAGGAGGAAAGTAACTTCAAATAGCAAACATACTTTAAGTAGCAAAGAGGTGCTTGCAGAGGCCAATATGTAGCTTTCCAGATGAAGCACAATAGATCCTCAGACTTGACTTCATAGCCTCCTTGACTCTTTCCAAAGATGGAAGCAAGTTTTCTTCATTCAAGTTGTGCCCTTGGTGAAAGAAAAACATATAGAAGAAGTTTCACAACTCAAAACCGCACCAAATTAAAAGGCTACGAGGAGATTAATGATGCAATACTCACCCCATTCGAAGATACAAGTTTGGCTAATTGATTGACCACATCTTTCACGTCGCCAGAATCGCCAAGTATCTTGAAGCATAACTCTCCAAAGAAACCTAAATCAAAATCAATTCTTCTATCGATGAGAATCGCTTGAAGGCAAGAATCATCAGATGGATGACTTGGCGATTCCATGGAAGGTATGCGTTCTCTTCGTGTACATCGATTGCAGATGACCACACAAAGGAGTCCATCCCATGAATCAAGTAAAATCCATCGGTATTGTATTGTTGTATGATAAGGAGCCATTTACCTAGAAAGTTGGAAAGCGGACATAGGCGTTTTTGAAATGAGATACCGGTTTTAGAAGGGCAATACATGAGAGCAATGCAGAAGATAGAATTACTACAGATCGCTAAGATCACCCCGATAGAACAATAAGGTCGTTCCGACAGAGAGTATCTTGCATTATAATCAAATGGAAGTCAGTATCCTCAAAGTAGTTGGGTTCTCAAATAGCAAATCATTGCGATAGAATAGGCAACAACCAGAATTACTACAGAAATGGTTCATATGAGTTGAGCTTTATAAGATAATTGAGCATGCCTTACACAAAATCTGGCCATTCGTAGGCTATCAATCAATCACTCGACCACAGTCCTCCCAATCAAACATGCGTTATCATACTTACTACGAAGCACCGTGATGTAATCAACTACTAGAACAGAACAAAAGGCGAGTGAAGGAAGCTATGAGCTAACCCAAAATCGATGCGACAGGACTCGCAGAGGGCGCTGGTCGACGAGCGGAACTCCCTCCGCTGCCGCTGCCGCCGCAATCGCCGGATCGAGGAACCTGTGGTCGGCGCCCAGTGCGATCAGTAGAAGTCAAGAGCGAGCGTGAGCTGCAATTGCACGTCTCCTCCGCTCACGAGCCCAGCTCTTCAGGCGAGCCCCCGCCCACCGCCAATCAGCGCCGCACCCGCACTAACGGGCGGTGGAGGCGAGGCGGGGGCGGTGGAAGGGTAGTCGTTGGAGGCGGAAAGGAGCTTCCGCGCCGAGTCGCTACACTGGATCAAGGCCGCAACACTGAGGGGGGATCGTCGGGGAGGCCAGGAGAGGAGGAGTATGGTGGTGCGGTACGGAGACGGGTGGTCCATGGCGAAACCCTAGGGCCGCCACGTCGGGTAGTGATTAATGGAGATGTTTAGTTCGGTGGGTAATTTGGTGGGAATCGTGTCGAAGGAGAGGGATCGTCGTTGCCGTCTTGTGGCAAGGTGAAAGCGGCGTCTGCCAGCCGTCACCGCAGATCCGGGAGAGGCGGATCGGGGACGGGCAGGCGCCGGGGGTCCGGGAGGGCAGGGCGCGCGGCGGGGCGGGCGGCAAAGGTGGGGATCCGGGAGGGCGGCACGGCGGGCGGGCGGGCGGGGGCCTTGTGTGGCAGTGTGGTGATGACGGCGCTGGCCGGTCAAGAGAGCCGATCGAGCGAAGAGAGAGAGAGCTAGGTCAGAGACGCGGAGAGAGAGAGAGGGGAGACGTTAACAAAGTTAGCCAGTTAAATTTGTGAAGTGGGGCACGTTTAATTTACTTAAATTGTGGGTATTTACGTGCAAACCGATTTAAATTAAATTATCGTGGGTATTGTTTTAGCCCACTAATTTAATTAAATACGTGGGTTTTTTGTAAAGCATTTAATTTGAATATATAAATTGTGCATTTTTTTTGGCCCAATTTAATTTTTCATCATTTCTTGTAGTGAAGGTTAGACATCACTTAATGTCATCATGGGTATATGCGATCATATTAACCTGCTTAGCCATGCTTTAGTATTTAAGGAACAGATGATCATGATTAAAGTTGTTTCTGAAATGTTTTACATGAAACCTGAATGGTCCTTCTTGGGAAAATGGTTGCTAGTACTTTAATTAAAAACCCAAAATAAAACTATGCTTTGATGCGGACGATTATTGGCGATAGCCGGATGTGTGAGTGGAATTGTACGTAGTGTAGGGTGAAGTGTCGCCCGTGCAGTTTAAGGACCGAGCAATGGGACGTTATTGATCCAAGATTTCCGTGCAACCATGAGGGCTATTTATGGGGTAGCCTTAGCCTATTAAGTTGTTTGGACATGGCTTTGTTCATTGGTAGGCGGGAGCTTAGCACAGGCATTCCGGTTTGGTCTGCCTAGAAGGGTTTCCACCGCAATCTGTCACGCCTGCCGTGTTTAGAAACGTTGTGTTGGGTGTGTGAAAGTTGATCCACGGCTTGGGTGTGTGTTTCTAGTTCTGGCAGGGATTAACGTCCGGTTGGACCAAAGCCATGTCTAGGTAATGTAAGCACTATGTATGATCTCCTAGCGGCCACCTCGTGAAGTGCGCCGAGCAAAAGGTTGATCATTCCTTGTGGGTAAAGTTGTACACCTCTGCAGAGTTTAAATCTAATCGATTAGCCGCGCTCGCGGTCATGAGCACTTGGTGAAGTCATTCCAATGTTAGATGTTTTAGTATTTCTCAAATGGGTTGGTATCATTTGTTTTGCAAACTGTGATTTTCGTCGAAGGGCCGACATTGATGGAATTTCAGGAATGTGAACAATTCGTCGCTCACGTCGTGGAGGACTGTGAGTGTTACATATGCTTTATTTATTTGTTATCAATCAAATGCTCTTATAAATTCCGTTGCAAATAACTTGATTTACAAATGAAATTCACTTTATGCAAATTAAGCTCAGAGAAGCTTTTCCTTTGAAATGGCCTCGCATGTATTATAGGTTTTGTTTCAAGTCTTCTTTGATCGAAAGTACTCACCCTTGCCTAATTATTATTGTAGGTGGTTTAGTAGCGAAGGTTCGGCGTTGTTCATCGCAGTTATGGATGTTATTTGTCGTGTTCTATCTGGAGTTTATGCAGTCGGTTACTGCGCAGATTGGTCGATTACACTACAAGGCTTTGCTTCTTGCTGCTATATTCTCTGAATTGTAATAATTATGTATTTATTCGTTTCCGCTTAATTAATATGTTGTATGGTTGTGATTCCAAATGTTGAAATGTGCGTGCTAGCTACTGATCCAGGGACTAGTACTGCAAGCACATTAGATTTCCATTTTTGCATTCGGTGTAAAAATGGGGGTCCTCACAGGTAACGATAGATTTAATTAGCCAATTAAGACTAATCAGATGGTAAAGATAGACCTTTTCTGAAAAAGGCGATGCGCAACAAGATCAGAGAAAAAAATCAGACCTGATTGACATAATCGAAGATGATCAACAATCGACGGTGCACAACTTTATTGATAAAATCGGATTACAAGGGAGAATCTGAATTACAAAGGCTACTCCTAGTCAACAAAAAAGTAGATAAAAGATAATGCGAGTTGGTTGATTGGATTGTGTTTTTTTCTTGCTTGCTCTTGATTATCTTTTATAGCTATCGGCCGATCGTATCTTTTTCCAACACGCTACACAAACATGATCGGCCTTAATACGAACGACTCTTCCTAAAATATCAATCATAACCAAAAATCTCGGATATTTTCCCATATTAGATAGCGGTTATAATATGTCAACCCTTAGCCTGACGATTTTGACCATATCTGTCAAATCTTGGTGCAAACACATAGCAAAAGGTAAATTCATTTAGGTGAGAAAATACACAGATTCTATATTACGGAATGTTTAATAGATAGAAAGCATCCTTTCTCTCTCTCTCTTAAGGAAAATCATATTCCCTCCCGCTTGCAGAACACTTGTAATCGCATTTCAAATCAACAAAGGTTAAGCTCTTTCCTCTCTTTTTGTATGAAAAAAATAAAATCGTATATTTTGAGATCGAACACTGCACTTGTGGCATAGTCTTCGCCCTTTTCCAACCTCACAACAGATGGACACATATGTCCAATCTATTTAAGTTGGTCAAGAGTCTTTTCATATTCTCATGTAGAACAAAACTCTCATAGCATTAAATATAGGCCTTGGGATTTATTGAATTTAATAAATTGGCTAGGCCCATAAATTCTAACATTCCATGTGTCCAATTGCCCATTTTACCTCAGTTTTGTTCCACGGTATTTTTCCCGCACTACCTTGAAAAAGATCATCAGTGGCGGTTCATAACTGCCATCAGTGACGGTTTTTGAACCGCCACACATTTAGTGCCACTGATAATCGGGGATTATCAGTGACGGATCTAGAACCGCCACAGATAATATTATTTGTGGCGGTTGTTAGTTCTAACCGTCATCGATAACAAAATATCGATGGCGGTTTTGGATAGAACCGTCATCGATATTTTGTTATCGCGATAACGGTTCTAACCAAAAACCGCCACAGACTAGTACTATCGATGGCGGTTTTGGTTAGAACCAAATCCTGATAGTCCGACACACTAAAATAAAAAGCGGCATTTGTGGCTAGCCTCGAGCGATTGCTAGCCATGCCCTCTGTGCGAAAAAATAATCACAGCACAATTACAATCTTGCCGGACCACATACTATCTTGTCGGACCATATACTAAGGATGACAATTACAATAAATCAATGAAATAGACATTGAAACCCAATAAGGCTGGAAGTGTAAGATAAAGAGTTGAGGATGAATCTTTACTGAAATTCTCCAATGCCGAGGTATTTCGGCCATGTTTTCTTTGGATAAGATGGATATCGCAACTCTCCACCACCCCAAGTCCAATCTCAATTTCTGAAATGATTCCATCCACAAAATATTCATGAAATTCTACTAAAGCTTCTCATGTAGTCAAAGTATACCTACATTAATTTAGGGTATTAAACAAAGAAACACATAAGAATAAATTGAAACTTATTAACATACGTAAATATAATGTAAATAGTTTCATCACACACCGCCCTAAATTATCATAATGTAATCATGACAACACATGAAAAGATATCTGATTGAAACTTTTTATTCAAGACCAAAAAGCAGATGAATTAAATCCAGAGTAGTTCCCACTTCCCACTCCAAGTATAAACGGGGAGCAATGGCAAATCTCCTCGACGCTTTTGTAGATGAGGAGTGCAAGCACATCAAAATTGATTGTAGGTAGATAGCAATGGAGTGTTTCGAGAATCGGTGGATTCATAATTGTTTTCAATGAAGTATGTACGTAGGTAAGCTACGCACCATAACCTTAAAAGGAAGGCGTAATGACTTCATGTTCTCAACAGAGAAAATGTTAAGAAAACACATAAATATTACTATTACTATACTAATAATAATGCACATGAGCACATAACTATCAGAATGAGACAAAGCAGAAAAGGTCAATAGTCTTACCTGCATATATATCCTCACTGATATTGATGATCCTGTTGCAAAAGATTTAAGCATCTCCAATGTGCAAAGAAAGAACCTTGTCATTCGGTCAAACATGATGATGCAAGGCTTTGTAAAGCATCGAAATAATCTTGCCTTATCAAATTGAAAGCCAAGTGTTTTAGACAAATCCTCGCAGATACAATAAAATGGGCGGTGAAATCAATTCCCATCCACAACCAAAAAAGTGTAGAGTAACATAAAAATCATAAGGAAATGATGTTTAGGAGGAGAAATGTGTGCATGAATGGTCGTTCAAACGTGTAACACTTCCACAACATGTTGCATGCTAATCCAATAAGAGGACAGGTCATTATCTGCTGGTAGTATCAACCAGTGCAATAACATATTGACATATGAAGCAATTATCGCAAGTCTTTGTCGAGAACAAAAGCTCTTTTACCAAGGTGACACAAGAAATAGAACCAAAGGGAAGATTGGTAACACGGAAAACTGGGCTTAACATATATCCGCAGTTCAGAGTTGTCTAACCACAATGGATAAAAGCGCCAAATAGTAATTGTTCCAAATTAATATGAAACAACGGAGCTACTTTGACATGTGTGAATCCTATTCATCACAGAGTCCTTTTAGAGCACAAGAGACAAACAAACCAAATAATAAAACAAAATGGTCATTGGGCTCAAATTATAGAACACTTCCTCATTAAAGTTTATTGTATTACCAAAATTTGGAAGAAAAAATAAACAACCCGCTTAAGAGTCTTAAGGATAAACACAAACCTTGAATCTTTGGTTCACTTCTTTTTGCCCAGAGCTTGTCCGATATTTCAATGACCCACTACAAGAACAATCACAAAAGTTATCCAAGATACAAAATTAACAAAGAAGCAAAGCCTTAAAAATTAATCATTACGGCAATAGGACAAAAAGTCCTTACGATTAAGAAACTATAATAAACAGTTCTAAATGGAAATGTGTACCTTGCTATTAGTTGAAGAAGTTTGCTTTGGAATTTTGTTCCCAAGACCTACAATTGAGGCTCCATCAAAATCTATAGTATTTATTTGGACAGAACAAGAAAAGAACTCCATAGATGATTTAAACTCACATGTATTTTTGAGGCGTTTTAGGGATCAAGAAAGCCTTTCATCAATTCCGAGTAGCTTGAAACCACTACCACCATTCACAACAAACATCCGATCACGTTAATACGAGCATACAAGGAAAGTTTATCAAACTAACCAAGTAATTTTTTCACTTGGTTAGTTTATCAAAGTAACCAAGTAATTTTTTCACTTGGTTAGTTTATCATACTATTACAAACACATGAAATAACTTCATATGAAAAAATAACCATGTAAGGCAAACACATGAAATATTTAGAAGTGCCACTCGCATGTGTGTACATGTGTTCCTCAAGAAGACAAACATACATGCTACTGAGAGAGTAACCACCGACAAGAGAAGTGGCATTGAGGAAAGAAGGGGCTCCCATTTCAAAGGTACAAAGAGTTATTTACACTTTGTAATGAAATAGAATTGAAGTAACAAAAGCCTAAACTAGTTTTCTAAACTAGAAGCCTATGGGTCTTGAGCTTGGAGACACGCGATGTGAGAGATGAGTATGGAGGAGTGGATCGTTGTTGTCTTCGGTCATAAAACTCGCTTTTTTGTTGAGTATTTCCTTCATGATGAAGTAGGCGAGTTGGCCCTGAACGGCTTGGATTTCAGAACGAAGCAGTCCTACCGTAGACAGCTTGAGGCGCTGTAGGTATGAAAAATAGAATTAAGAGAGTATATAGAAATCGAGTGGCGCGAATCGATGTGTCATGTCAAGATGGTGACCTCCACGTCATTGTCTTTTATTGTGCAACTTAAGATTTCCGCATGTCTTGGCAACACGAAGTACCCACAGATTTGTTCCTTGCTTACGCCAGACCTCGCGAAAATCGAATGAACTAAGATGTCGTCGAAGGAGCTATTTACTATGAAATACGATATAAGAATATTCCTTGCGTCGCATCGAAATTTAGTACGGATTGTAAGGGTTTTCTGGTGTGGGCGGTGTCTCGTGCTCTTCTCACAATATCTTTTGAACGCCTGGTTGATTAAACGTGTCATCACTTCATAGTCTGCTTTAGGTTTATCTAGTGGATCCATGATCAAGATCTTGCTCTTGTTCGGATGAATTACTACGAGAATCCAAGTGGAATCTGGATGCCATAGCCATTAGTCGTTACGCCGAGTAAATAATCTAAACCAACGAGTAATTTAACTCGCTAGTGAGCAACTTACTTAAAATTGTATGGTACAAGTATAAACTCCTTGTCTTGTAGTTTAAGCAAAGCTTTATAGGCGTACTCCTCGTCCTCCTTTGGTACTCTCTCGATTTCTTCTTGGCAAACCGTTCCGGTCGAGGAATCCCAACGCGCCCTTGGTTCTTCGTAGTTCTTGAATCTCAGTATCTATATAACGAAATAGTTAGACATGACATTTATCGGTATTACGTGAATGTAGACCAAGATTGATATATTAGACACTTACGATGTCCAAGATCTCAAAAACATATGTCGAGGGCGTCATGATAGAACAAGTTGTGCATGTTATCGAATTCTATTAGAAGTAGCCATAGCCCTCGTGGTGAAAATGTTCCTCACGGAACAACCGCAGTGATCACCTTGAGAGTACGTCTTGGTTGGATCGCTCCATGTACCATGCATGTAGTATTTGATCATGGGTGTTAGACTGCTTAACTTCGAATCGGTGACTAAGGGCTTCCCAACCTCGAATTTCAATCTTGGTTGATTTTCTTGTTCATCGACTTCCCTTGCCCTTACTTTTTTCACAGACGACATCATACTCGGTCCCGCTTCCCCGATCTAGCCGATCTGCCTGCCTAATGTGCCATTTTTGGGATCGGGGTTGTAGGTTTGTCCTTTGAAGTACCAGTGTGTTCTGTGTTTCGCGTTGAGTACTAACAGGGCCATATTTATGGGGCCCTCAATGGATTTCTTTTCTACCTCATCTTGCTTCTTCACCATTTCACTCTCGAGTCTTTGGATCGATGCTTGGATTGCATCGGCAGAGAGGTCGGCAAATGCATGATCCAAGACGATGTCGAGAGGGTGCCACCGCATGGTCCAAGATGATGTCACGCTTGCGCCCATCGATGAATGAGTGGACGGCACCTCCCGTAGTTGTTATCTCGTCATTGGCGGGTTTTTCTAGCCTCGATATCAACAAAGCGTAACTACCGTGTCCACTGGACCTTTGCATAACTCGGGCGCTTATCGGGGCATTGTGCAGACACCCCTTGTTGGCACGGATAAGCTACCTCAGCGGCCTGTAGAAAGATGTTCATCACGGCACGTTGAGCCGACGGTGTGGGGTCATGTATGTCGCCCACGGGATAATGGTTTAGGTCCGCTTGTCTTTGGCGTGGACCCGTGAATCGCGCGACGACACTGTAGGGCCGAGAGAGCGTTTTTGACTGCGCCGGCTCAAGGCTTCTTGTACTTATCGTTGAACTTGTTCGTGAATGGTGGGTTGTAATTCTCGCAGAACCCTTTCCTTCATACTTTCCATTTCTGCTTGACTGCTTCTTCTTTAGCTCTTTTCCGACTCCTATAAGAGTCTTCGTGCTCGTGAATCCCATCTTCCATGGAACCTTGACCCCGACGCCTCGTGTTCGAGGGTGCTCTTTGTTTCGAGGGTCACCGATAGCTCGTCTTTCTCCTGTTTGGGTGGAAGGATCCTTGGGTGGACTAGGCGCATAACCGATGAACTCTTTGCACCACTGCTTCGTCTTCGCCGCTCTTGAATGATAAACTCGATGAGACAAGAGATCTACCCTCGCTAGCACGTAGTGCTTCACTCGGTCCGTAGTCCCACCAAGGGATTTGAGCCATCTGTTGGATCACTTGTAATTCCTGTCTGTCCCATTGAGCAATTTGCCCTGTACCCACTCGTGCCAAGTCTGTGGGGTGAGTATTCCTTCATGCGATGCTAATGTGGTCCTCACTAGACTTCCTTGTCGCTTCAGATTGCTTCATCGCCACGAACTCATCCCAAGATGGTCAGTAATCTTGGGTAGTCTCCGACGGTGACCGCTTTTTGCTTCACATAATTTACGCTCAGATCGCCTTGAAGTTTCTCCACGCCGCATCCATGGTCATCAATGCATCGCGACGCACGAAGTTCTTCGACTCTTCGGGAATGCGAAGGTTCCTTTGAGCTCGTCCACGATCCTCTTTGGTGGCTTGGGGCACTTTATGCCAATCCAAATAGGTGATTGGCACTTTCTCCTTACGATGTACCAAGATGTTGACTCAGTATTTTCTTCTTTGCCTTTTTCGTGCAACAGGGACCCGAGATCTGAGACCTCCGTGATGGTGTACCGCCTTGAGGCTTCTTATTCTTCCCTCGTCCTCGGCGTGTTGCACTTGAAGTGGAGGCCTCGGGAACAGCGGTGGAGGCCCGAGGAACAAGGTGGAGGCCCCGGAGCGGTGGAGGCCCCGCAACCGGTGGTTGGGTGGAGGGTAAGGTACTGCCGGGCTCTCCTCCATTATAGGCTCGATTTAGGGCTCCATTAGAACTACTCAATAGAAAGGAGATATTTGAGAGAGGAAAGAAAATATGTACTAACCGATAGAATAACTAAGTGTATCATATTGAATTAGCACCTTGAGGAAAATATGTACTAACCGAGGAGTAAGATAGAAGATGTACTAAGCGAGGACTATTTTAGATCCTTAAAGTGCCCGTCCATGGCTCATTTCGAGTCCATGTATGTCTTCTCTCCAACTTTTCCAATGAAAATTTCATGTTCTATGAAGATGAGAACTACTTCAAGAATTTCGTGTTTCACGAGGATTGCGGTAAGGAGTACTCTCGGACTTAGGGTATGGATGAAGATAAGAATACTCAATGGAAGCATAATTCACAACCAACCAGAATAACTTATGGTTCATAATTCGGACAAAAGGCATAAGATAGAAGATGTACTAACTGAGGACTATATTAGATCCTTAAAGTGCTTAGAGTTATTTGGTTTTACAAGACTAAGTGAATTGTTCTGCAGAATGATATCAACTATCTCCACTATACACAACTACTAGCATATATATACATATATAGACACAAGATCAAGCACATACATAAGAATATATATATATAGACACAAGATCAAGCACATACACAAGATCAATACCAACATGATATTAAAGCACTCATCCACACAAACAGAGATATCAACAATGGCATGATCATTAACAAATCAAGTAGCATCTAGCTCAAGAAAAGACAAGTACAATTACAAAGACAATTAATTACAGTGAAGAGATGTCATATTTTCATATACTCAACTAGTGTAGGTATAAAACCATCCAAGTCCATGGACGGCGCACCAAAGTTTAGCAACATAGAGAGGAGATCATATGAATGATTTGCTCTCAGATTTAGGGTTTGGATGAAAATAAGAATTTTTTCATTCAAAGGTACTCTTTCTGAAGATGAATTGCATTAGTGGAATGTGGCAGCTAATTAATTTCTGAAGCAAAATTACCAAGCAATTTTTTCATTCTAATAGCACGTCAGAATGCGAATTAAACATAAATATTGAGTACCATATACCGTGATTTAACAAAGAAAATCGAAACCCCAAAGAACCTTCACATATCAGAAACCCCACAAGCAACCCATTTTGAGTCAATCAATCATCACTTCATCGAGATAATGAATAATCAAACAAGCTAAGCGAGATATATATATATAATGATCACAGTAGCAACAAGATTACATAAATTTTAAACCTAAGCACGCAATCAGCACGGATTCTGTGGCTTAGTAGCTTACCTGGGTAGGGTTGAAGGGGGAGGCGCCGGTGCGGGAGGGCGTTGAAGGGGGCAGCGCCGGTGGGGAGGGCGCGGACGGCCGGTCGCTTGGAGTGGGCGGCGCAGACGTGCGTTGAAGGGGACGGCGCGGTGGCGGTCGCTGGAGGGCGGCCAGACAGACGGTTTGGCCGATGGAGCGAAGTCGCCGAGCGAAGTCATTGGAGGCGGCGGCGGCGGGTTCGTCTGGCGCTGTGCGCTTGATCTTGAGCAGACGGCGGCTGTCATGGGAAGCGAAGGGCCGGGCAAGGGAGTGGAGGGCACTTGGAGTGGCGGCGGCGGGAGCTAGGGCACAGGAGCGGGAAGCGAAATTTGCAGATAAACGGGCTGAGCTATATGTAGAGGGGTATCTGTGGCGGTTAAGAACAATAACCGTCACAGATACCCCCTCCCACGCCATAGACAGATGACAATCTGTATAAACTCCAGGAAGCATGCATAACTGTAAAAACTGCAGAAATCATAATAAACCATGTTGCATATGACAATACATGATTTTTTTTCTTCCATACATTAATACATATGAAGCATGTATAACATAAGTCCTAGAAGCATTTAACTGTTTATATCCTGGAGCACATAAAAATTGAGTAAATAGAATTATTCAAGCTACTACATTTCCTCAAGAGCTATAGAAACACGAATTCAATTGAACAAGACTCCACCATCGCTTAGTCGAGACTTCAAGTTTCAAGTTTTCTCATCAAAATCATGCATATTTATTTCCTATTAATTAAGCTGAAATATACATTTCTTACATCACATTTCCATTACTCCATATAAATGGCTTACATGTTGCCATTACTCATAGCTAATTATTTTCTTTCACAATTTGGCCTTCGTTGTGATCATCGCGATGATAGGTAACTTCTTGAGTGGTTTCTTCCTCGGGCCGATCTTGTCATGCATCGATGCTAAAGGAGGCAACTCATCAAACTGGTTGTACTCTTCCTCATCCACGACATTCTCAACTCCAACGATCCTTCTTTTTCCTTGCAGAACTACGTGGCGCTTCTTATCTGCCGGGTCGATTATGTAGAATACTTGTGCTACTTGATTCGCAAGTACGAATGGTTCGCTCTCAGATCAGAGCATGTTCGATGTCCACAGTAGTAAAGCCGTACTTGTCCACCTTGACACCATTCGGGAGTCGTACCCAATGACATCGAAACACCGGGATCTTGAAAATGCAGTAGTCCAGCTCCCAAATCTCCTCTATGAACCCGTAGTAGATGCTCTTCGTACTGCCTGTGTTGTCGTAGGCATCTATACGGACACCACTGTTTTGGTAAGTGCTCTTGCTATCCTGAGCTCTCGTGTAAAATGTATATCCATTGATGTCATATCCTTGCCATGTCATGATTGTACCAAGGCCCTTTTGCCAACCACCTCAATGTAACACTCGTTTCTTCACCAGACATGTGCTCCCTGAACCAATGACTGAACAAACGATTTTGCTCTTTTGTTATCCAAATCTCTGACTTTCCTCGGTTTTCCCTCCTTAGCTTACGCTTGTGTATGTCCATATACGGGCACACCTCAAGTGACTGTTGCAATACTGTGAAATGGGCTTGTTCGAACAAAATATTATCGTAAGAATTTGTAGATTTCTTTCCTATTACACCTTTCCCACCTAGCCTACCCTCATGGCGAGATACAGGCACTCCTACCGGTTCGACCTCCTCCATGTAATCGATTACGTAACTCAATAACCTCCTCGGTTGCATAACCTTCTACAATTGAGCCTTCCTACGAGATCGACACATATATATTTTTTAGAACACCCATATACCTTTCAAATGGGTACATCGATGCAGGAATACGGGTCAGAAATATTTATCTCATTGACAAGGTGAACAATGAGATGAACCATGATATCAAAAAATGATGGGGGAAAATACATCTCCACCGCACGTAGTCTTTACCACATCAGCCTGAAGTTCATAAAGTCCAACGGGATCGATGACCTTCGTGAAATCGTGTTGAAGAAGGAACACAACCTCGTGATTGCCTCTCGGACCTTGTCGTGCAAAACACCTCTAATTGCAACCGGAGCATTTGTGTCATCATCACATGACAATCATGAGACTTCATGCCAGTTAACTTCAAATCTTTCATCGATACCAGTTTCTTGATGTTTGCGGAGTAACCGGATGGAACTTTCACACCATGCAGGCACTTACAGAGTTCTGTTTTCTCTTTCTTACTCAAAGTGTAGCAAGCTGGGGGAAGGTAAAGCCGGCCTTTCCCAGTGTCTTGAGGATGTAGCTCGGCTTTGATTTTCATGTCTTCCAGATCCCTTCGTGCCTTCAGTCCATCCTTTGTTTTGCTAGGAATATTCAGTAAAATACCAACCACGCTGTCACATACATTCTTTTCTACATGCATGACGTCGATGCAAAGGTCGAACTTCCAAGTCCTTCCAAAGAGGGTAAGTCCCAAAGATGGATCTCTTCTTCCACGTGGTCTTCTCAGTACGGGACCGCGATGTATTACCAGTACTCCCCTTTCCAAGTACAACATTAAGATCCCTAACCATATCATACACCTCTTCCCCACGAAGACGCCTTGGAGCTAAACCGTCCTCCTTTGTCCCGTCGAATTGTTTCTTCATATTGCGGTACAGATGATTCCTGCGAATGAACCTCCGTGACGATGTACACCGTATTTTTCCTCAAGTTGTTGAGCCACACACTAGCGGTTTCATCCATGCACCGGGGCATGCTTTGGCTCCTTTTATAGTACGGCCGACAAAGTTACCAAGCCAGAAAATCATTGATGGTGCAAAACAACAATGCGCGTAGAGTGAAGTACTCGCTTGTACTCGCCCCATACCTGTACACCTTCGCTCCACAATATCACAAGATCTTCCACCAATGGTTGTAGGTATACATCAATATCGTTGCGAGTTGTCTCGGCCCTTGGATAAGCGGCGACATCATAATGTACTTTCGCTTCATACACAACCTGGGTGGAAGGTTGTATATACACGAGTCACGGGCCAAGTGCTATGAATCTGCTCATGTTACCGAAAGGATTCATTCCATCCGCACTCAAGCCAAACCTTACATTCCTCGTTCATTTCGAAGTTCTCCTGAAGAGTCTATCGATGGTTCTCCTTTGGCGTAATCACCAGTGTCTCGCTTTTCCATCCCTCTTACGGTCTTCCGAAAGTGCCATCGCATCAATTTGGCGTGCTTTTTGTTTCCAAATAAACGCTTCAAACGAGGTATTATGGCAAATACCACACCACTTTTGCGGAGCTTCTTTCTTCACCTCGATAGCTTCAATACATCGCCTTTACGCTTGTATCGCGACGCTTTGCACACCGGACATACATTAATGTCTGCATAGTCTTTGCGATAGAGTATACAGTCGTTTGGACAAGCATGTATTCTTTCTACTTCCAATCCCAAGGGACATACAACCTTCTTAGCTAGATACGTGGTTTTAGGCAACACGTTTCCTTCAGGCAGTATGTCCACTAAGAGATGTAACAACGCCGTGAAACTCTTGTCGGACCAACCATTGGCTGCCTTCAATTTCAGTAGCGAGAGCACCGTGTGCAACTTTGTGTATTCCTCCTTACAACCCGGGAACAAAGGTTTCTCCGAATCCTCCATCAAACCCGTGAATTGATTAAACTCTCTCTGACTAGTGTAGTTCTCTTCTGCATCGCGCAACATTTGAGCAGTTAATGTCGCCATCGACGACCAACCTATCCTCATCGGATCCATAAGCGATGTCACCGCCACATTGCCGCTCAAAATGCCGCCCACGCTATCACGCTCAAGTATGATCTCCTCTTCACCGTGCCTTGTCCAACTTGTATAGCCAGGTACAAAACCCCTCCGGATCAAGTGCAAATGGATATGGTTTTTGTTCGAAAACATCTTCTCATTCTTGCAATCAATGCATGGACAGTGTATGTACTCGTCTTCTTTTGCAAGCTGTTCTTGATGAGGACATCACTCCAATGCATCACCGAGACTCCTCCAGTTGTGATGCAAGGACCCATCACAAGAGCACGAGCAGGCCTTGGGAACCAGCAAGGGCCAGGAGGGAGGCAAGGAGGGAGTCCAATTCAAGTTGGAGGTCTAATTCGTCTCGGAGTCGACTACCTCGGCCACCAGGAGCAGCGTTCACTAAAATCGTCGCCCAGGCCACAAACGGGCTCCAATTTTGATGATCCACATATGCCTCGAAAGCTAAGGAGATAACCTTTCCAATGGCACCAGTTTCAGGTCATTTGGACTTCGGAGTCGACGGGAATTTACATTGCAAGTTGGCGGACAGAATCTGTCCCAGGGTGCTGCGTCACCAATTTGGGCCCTTGGCCCATGTATCGTGTTGGAGTCCATCACGGACGCGTCTAAGGTTTCTAGGACGTCCCCTAGCCTTTATATCCAGTAGCCGCCGCTAGGGTTTGATTTGGGTTTTTCTTAGATTAATTCTGTCTTTGAGCAAGGTCGCTGTTCATCGGTTTGTGAGACCCCAACTCGTGAGCTTCATCCTCAATTGCAAATTCAGTTGCATCTTTCTTGTTCTTGCTTGTGTTCTCGATTCATTGGCAGGATTAGCCTTCGTGGCGAGGTCAACCGGCAGCGCACGGTTGATAACCGAGGACGCGTGGTGCTGCGATTGCAGGGTTTTGATCGTGCCGATCAAGAAGCCGGATCGTGTGTCTCGCACGCCTAATCGACTTATCCTCCACCTGACGGAAGTTCGGGCAACCCCGTCCCCATCAAGTGGTATCAGAGCGAGGTTTACCGTCAGGTTCGCCTTTTCCCCTAGTTTAATTTAGTTTTGTGTTCGTCCTATAGTCCACGAAAAAGCCCAAAAAAAATTGCAGTTCATAGTCTACCATACCTAGAACCACGCCCTAGCCTTTGCACAATTTCGTTTCAGAATCCGTAGTATTGAGTTTGTGTCCATAGTCGAGTCGTGTTGCTGGTTTAGATCGTGGTCTTAATTTAGTTGTGTTTCATCTCGCCGCAAAGATCCCATATCCTACACCGATCCGCCACCAATCGCTATTTGAGTCCTTGTAGGATTCGGATTGTTTTGTGGTTTTTCCTCAGTTTCGGAGTCCTAATTGTGTTAGGGTTTCTCCTTCATAAACCCTAATTCCCCACCTCCTGTTATCCATATCGCCACCCCTCATCACAGAACCTGCCACCATAGATCATCGCGTTCCATATCCGCTCCATCGCCCTTGAGTTTGGAGAGGTGCCGCCTGAAAACCCACGATTCGAGTACTTCCGTAAAACGGCCATAACTTTCGTGATACGGACTCGGAATTAGGCGAATTTTTTTCACGGATATCTACAGAAAATTTTACATCTGATTCTCCCCAACTTTGTCGGGTTTGCTGAATTTATTTTTGCGAAATTCCCTCTGGAAGATTGAGTTCTCGGTACAAGTTTGAGCACGCTTTTGAGGAAAACACTTCTTATTTCATATTGGTTTCATCTTACATCTGTTCAGGCTGAAAATTTGTGTACTATCTACCTTTGTGCTCCTGATCCTAGGAAAAATATCAAAAAATCAAAGAAAAATAAAAAAAATTGTGAAAGAGGCATAGAGAAAAAAAAATTTGTGAGAGGAGCAGAGCAAAAAAAAAAGGCAGGAGCAAAGGTAGGTGTTTTTACCGCGTGCTCGATAAAAGTGTTTTGCTGTTGTGCTGATATCTGCTCAATTATTCTCGCCTTGTTCTCTATACCTTCCTTGTTTTCGTCGCATGACTAGAATAAGGACACGTTTAGACCAAAGAACTAGGGCAAGTGCTTTTGGACATTTATTCAAGATTACTATCTGTTATTGAATTGTGTGCCACTCAATACATATAACCTTCCTATAGCTCCACATATACATCCTTCTCGATCAAGACAAAGTTATTGACCCTTGCAATCGCTTCATCACGCCTCGGTGTCACGAACCGACCACCGGTTGCACCGCCCCTCATTGTGTTGGTAAGAAGGGTAAGAACTTGGTAAGATTGCTTGAGAGCGAGAGATCCCACCTAGTAGTTCATAGGGCTCATAATACTTGTGTTTGTATTTCCCTCCGTCCTTTTTCTCGTGCTAACCATGGCAGGAGGCAAGAAGAGGCGAGGAACGAGGATGATGTTACCATCGGCGATCGTGTCCTTCATTGAGTTGTCGACCATCTTTGGATGAGATAAGAATGATGTTCAAGGAGCATGCCATGACGATTTAACAGACCCTTGAGAGCATCGACGACGAAGTCTCCACCCTTGCCGATGGGATGGATGCCGTAAAAACGCCCTCCCGCGATCGTTGATGGAGATGCATCCGTCAACCACGGCAACAACGACCATGATGAGGATGGTGATTTTGAGGAGACGAAGATGAGCGACAACGTGCCGCCAGGACCGAAGCCGCTCAACGAGACGCCCGCTTGCATGACCGTCTTCGCGCAACCATCACGGTATGGGAGGTAATAACGAGAATCGCAATGATGATCCTTTTGCTAAGGTAAAATTCACCATCCTATCCTTTTCTCGGAGGTTATGATGTCGATGCTTACTTAGATTGGGAGATGACGATTGAGCGAAATTCAATTCCCATCTAGTTCGAGATTCATAGAGTTAGACAAGCCACTAGTGAATTTAAAGATTTTGCTATAATCTGTGGAATGAACTAGTAAATGCCCGCTACAACCTGATTCTTGGGCGAGATTAAAAGATGCTATGCGTAATAGATTTGTTCCTCCTTCCTACCAACGTGATATGCGCAAGAGATTGCAACGATTAGATCAAGGTAGTATGACGGTTCGTGAATATTACCAAGAGCTTCAAAAGGGTATGTTACGTTGTGGGGTAGTAGAGGAACACGAGGATAAAATTGCGTGCTTTTACGGTGGGTTGCGCCCGAAATTCAGGATATTGTTGATTATAAAGAATATACAAGCTGTCAATCGCTTGTTTCAACTTGCTATGTTAGCAGAGAAGGAATTGCAGGGCGCCATTCCAAGAGCAGAGCAATCTGCGAAGACCTTCACGCCTTAACGACTACGGGACAAGCGAAGATGCCTTCTTCCACCTTTTCGACCAATCTGCACCGCCACCTTCGACGAGCACCACGACCGCACCGACGGCACCGCCCGCCCGTGCATGCGGATGAAAGAAGTCGGCCCGTAACACCGCCAAGAGCTCCTCCGTCGCTTCCACAGCCGTACATCGGCGGAATTCGCTGCCATAAGTGCCAAGGGATTGGCCACGTCAAGAGAGAATGCCCCACCCGGGCATACATCGCCACCGGCAGCGGAGGTTACATCGATGCCTCCGATGTTGAGGATGAGATCGGCGACACCGGGGTGGACGGCGATGAGGTTGATGATGAAGCCACCTTTGGCGCCGAGGATAGTCTTTCGCGTCTGAGGTCCATCATTGTCCAGCGTGTCCTTAGCGCACAGATGGAGCAAGCCGAGCAGCAGTAGCGCCACAACTTGTTCCAGATTTTCTTCGTCATCAACAACCGACGAGCGCGCGTGATCATTGACTCCGCATTGCAAACAACTTGGTGAGTACAGATTTGGTCAAGAAGCTTGGCTTGACCACACGCCGCACCCACATCCATACCACATTCGATTGGTTGAATGATTCCGCAAAAGCTAAGGTAACACAAACAGTTCGGGTTCATTTTTCCATTGGTTCCTATTACGATTTTTCTTGACAGTGATGTGGTTCCGATGCAAGCTTGCTCTCTTTTATTGGGTCGCCCATGGGAATATGACACTGATGCACTTCACCACGGTAGAAGTAATAAATACACTTTTATGCATAAGGGAAAGAAAATTACACTTCTACCTTTGACCCCCGCTGAAATTGTTAAATCTGATAGGGAGCGGATTGCTAATGACAAGAAACCCATTGATGAGAAATCTGAAATTCAGCATGTAGCCAACCAAATTAAATTGAGGAATCCCGTCTTGCTTGCTACAAAATCTGATCTTGCTGCAATTAGTGATGATGCTTTGTGCTATGCTGTGCTATGCAAAGATGCTTTGTTTGCATTGGATGATCTGCTTAGTACTTTGCCTCCTGCTGTCACTAACCTTTTGCGGAGTATGAGGATGTTTTTCTGCCGAGATACCTCCGGACTCCCACCCATACGAGGATTGAGCACCAAATTGATTTGATACCGGAGCGAGTTTGCCAAACCATGGCCGCTTATAGGACCAACCCCGAGGAGACTAAGGAGATTCAGCGCCAAGTCCAAGATCTTTTGGACCGGGTATGTCTGAGAGCCTTAGTCCTTGTGCTGTCCCTGTTCTTTTGGTTCCTAAGAAAGATGGCGGTTAGGCGCATGTGCGAGATTGTAGAGCCATTAACAATATCACAATAAGGTACCGTCATCCTATTCCTAGGCTAGACGACATGCTTGATGAGTTAAGTGGTTCTATAATTTTCTCTAAGGTTGACTTGCGTGAGTGGATACCACCAAATCTGAATGAAATTGGGAGATGAATGGAAAACAGTTTTTAAAACCAAGTTTGGATTGTATGAGTGGTTAGTCATGCCTTTTGGTTTAACTAATGCACCGAGCACCTTCATGCGCTTAATGAGCGAGGTTTCTGAGCTTTCATTGGGAAATTTGTGGTGGTTTATTTTGATGATATATTGATTTACAGCAAGTCATTACATGAACATCTTGATCATCTACGTGTTGTTTTTGATGCTTTGCGTGTCTGCACGTTTATTTGGTAACCTCGAGAAGTGCACTTTTGCACGAGCGAGTATCGTTTCTTGGCTATGTTGTGACTCGCAGGAATTGAGGTTGATGAAGCCAAGGTGCACGCGACAAGAGTTGGCCAACGCGCCCGGCGATTTCACAAGTCGCGAGCTTCACGGACTTGCCGGATTTTACCGCTTTGTGAAGGATTTCAGCACCATTGCAGCCCCATTGAACGAGTTGACGAAGAAGGAGTTGCGTTCCATTGGGGGCAAGCAGGAGAATGCCTTCAATCTTTTGAAAGATAAGCTTCTTGATGCACCTTTACTCCAACTTCCGATTTTAATAAGACCTTTGAGCTTGAATGTGATGCTAGTGGGGTTGGAATTGGTGGTGTTTTGATGCAAGATAGAAAACACATTTGCTTATTTTAGCGAAAAATTGAGTGGTCCTGTTTTGAATTATTCCACGATGATAAAGAATTGTATGCTCTTGTGCGATCTTTAGAAACGTGGCAACATTATCTTTGGCCCAAAGAATTTGTTATTCATTCCGATCATGAGTCGCTAAAACATATTCGATCGGTGAAACTAAATCGTAGACATGCTAAATGGGTTGAATTTATTGAATCTTTTCCTTATGTTATCAAACACAAGAAAGGGAAGGATAATGTGATTCTTGATGCCTTGTCTAGGAGATATACCATGTTGTCCCAACTTGATTGTCGATATTTGGATTGGAATCAATTAAAGAACAATACGCTAATGATGATGATTTTAAAGATGTCTTGCTACATTGCAAAGAGGGAAGAACATGGGACAAATATGTGATAAATGATGGATTTGTGTTTAGAGCTAACCGCCTATGCATTCCAGCTTGGATCCGTTCGTTTTCTTTTGATACAGAGGCTCATGGAGGAGGTTTGATGGGTCATTTTGGTGCCAAGAAGGCGGAGGTCGTGCTGTCCGCTCACTTCTTTTGGTCAAGATGAGGCGAGACATTGAGAGGTTTGTATCCCATTGCACTACATGTCAAAAGGCTAAGTCACGATTGAATCCACATGGTTTATATATGCCTCTTCCTGTTCCTAGCACTCCATGGGAGGATATATCTATGGACTTTGTTTTAGGACGCCTAGGACCAAGAGGGGAGGGATATTATTTTTGTGGTGGTTGATAGATTTTCTAAGATGGCTCACTTTATTCCTTGTCATAAAGCGGCGATCTTTGTTAATGTTGCTAACCTTTTCTTTCAAGAAATCGTTCGCTTGCATGGTATGCCTTCTACTATTGTTTCAGATCGTGATGCCATGTTTTTGAGCCACTTTTAGAGAACTCTATGGAATAAATTGGGGACCAAGCTGCTGTTTTCAACAACATGTCATCCCCAAACCGATGGCCAAACCGAGGTAGTAAATCGTACATTATCTACTATGTTGAGGACTGTTCTGAAGAAGAATTTGAAGATGTGGGAAGAGTGTTTGCCGCATGTTGAGTTCGCTTATAATAGGGCGGTACACTCCACCACCAAGGTAAGTCCTTTTCGGGTAGTGTATGGCTTCAATCCCGTGCTCCTATTGATCTATTACCTTTACCTACTAGTGAGCGAGTTAATCATGATGCTAAGGAACGTGCTGAATTTATTCTGAAATTGCATGAAAAGACTAGAGAAAATATTGAAATGATGAATGAAAGGTATAGGATCAAGGGAAGTAAAGGTAGAAAGGAAGTAAAACTTGAACCGGGTGATTTAGTATGGTTACATTTATGAAAGGATCGTTTTCGAATTGAGAAAGTCTAAATTAATGCCTAGAACTGATGGTCCTTTCAAGATACTTGAGAAAATAAATGATAATGCATATAAACTTGAGTTGCCGCCCGAATTTGGGGTTAGTCCCACATTTAACATTGCAGATTTGAAACCGTTCATGGGAGAAGAAGATGAGCTTGAGTCGAGGACGACTCCACTTCAAGAGGGGGAGGATGATGAGGACATCACTCCAATGCATACGCCCGAGACTCCTCCAGTTGTGATGCAAGGACCCATCACAAGAACACGAGCAGGCCTTGGGAACCAGCAAGGGCCAGGAGGGAGGCAAGGAGGGAGTCCAATTCAAGTTGGAGGTCTAATTCGTCTCGGAGTCGACTACCTCGGCCACCAGGAGCAGCGTTCACTAAAATCATCGCCCAGGCCACAAACGGGCTCCGATTTTGATGATCCACATATGCCTCGAAAGCTAAGGAGATAACCTTTCCAATGGCACTGGTTTCAGGTCATTTGGACTTCGGAGTCGACAGGAATTCACGTTGCAAGTTGGCGGACAGAATCTGTCCCAGGGTGCTGCGTCACCAATTTGGGCCCTTGGCCCATGTATCGTGTTGGAGTCCATCACGGACGCGTCTAGGGTTTCTAGGACGTCCCTAGCCTTTATATCCAGTAGCCGCCGCTAGGGTTTGATTTGGGTTTTGCTTAGATTAATTCTGTCTTTGAACGAGGTCGCTGTTCATCGGTTTGTGAGACCCCAACTCGTGAGCTTCATCCTCAATTGCAAATTCAGTTGCATCTTTCTTGTTCTTGCTTGTGTTCTCGATTCATTGGCAGGATTAGCCTTCGTGGCGAGGTCAACCGGGCAGCGCATGGTTGATAACGTGAAGACGCGCGTGGTGCTGCGATTGCAGGGGTTTTGATCGTGCCGATCAAGAAGCCGGATCGTGTGTCTCGCGCCTAATCGACTTATCCTCCACCTGACGGAAGTTCGGGCAACCCCGTCCCCATCAGTTCTCCTAGGCTGCCCTTAGAAAAACAGATACACCGTCGATATATTCTTGGCTGCAATGGTTCGCATCGTACATCCATCTCCGGTCCATCTACAGTTCATTAATTTAAGCAATTTATTAATATCCACAAATCTTAATTAAATAAATTGTTATTCGAATATTCAACAATATGCACTAACGGGACAACATTAATACTAAGTAAATGTTGCAAACTTAATTAATTAATTTTAATATATACTCATACGTAACCAAAAATTATATATATATATATATCCTCCGGAAGATCAACATAATAAATTCCTCACCTCAAAATTTCATGATCACCGAGACTACCATATTAACTAAAATTTATTTATCATTCACATCCAACAATCTTAATTACATAAATTGGGTTTATATGCTTCATAAAATTCACTAACAATACCGACTAATGAAGCAAGATGTATATACACGCTAACAAAAAAATTAATGGTAACTAAGGAAAAATATTAACTACGTAATTTTTATACATATCCTTCGGAAGAGCAATATAATAAATTTCCTCATCTCAAAATGCAAGGCAATTAACATCATGATCACCCATCTATCATATTAACTACAATTTATTTTTCATTAATATCCAATAATCGTAAATACATAAATTTTTATACATATCCTTCGGAAGAGCAACGTAATTTTTATACATATCCTTCGGAATATTAACTATAATTTTTATACTTCATGATCACCCATCTATCATATTAACTATAATTTATTTATCATTAATATCCAATAATCGTAAATACATATATTTGACATATGCTTGACAAAAAATTCATCATCTAAATAAGGTAGAGAACTTAATCTAATACTGACAAGGTAATAAATTCATCATCTACAAATTGCTAGGTAAATAAAAAACAAACTAAATGTAGACTTTGCATCTAAACATTAATTAAGCTAGGAATAAACCTTTAATGGCAATTTTACACTAGAAATGAAGAGAGGAGACATATTTTACACACCTTGGAACAATTCTAGGAAGTGGAAGCACAAGATCTTGGCCAAACAAAATCTGAAATCAAAAAGCTGAGTTTTGTTCTCGGGAGGAAGATGACGGCAAGCATGTGGGCAAGGGGATATTTATAGAAAGCATTATTAGTGGCGGTTCTAAAACCAACCGTCACAGAAAATGTATTATCTGTGACGGTTCCATCTACCAACCGCCACAAATAGTCTCAGTAGATTATCGATGGCGGTTTTATTTAAAACCGTCACAGATTAAGTATTATCTGTGGCGGTTGCATCAAAAAACCGCCACAAATGGTCCTCCCGCCAATTTCCATAAAGAACCGCCACTGATACATGTATTTGTGACGGTTCCAAAAGAACCGCCACAAATAGGGCGTCACCTATGTGCTGTTTTGTAGTAGTGCCGGGTTCCACATATATATGGATGAATTGTGGAAAGGCTCATAAGAATAACTGAATGCTGGCTAAAGATCGGCTACCTCGATTTATCGGGTGTGTAGAAACACGCATGAATGCAGATAAGTACCAAGCAAAAGGATATATATGCTTAATACTGAACTTAATTTGCGTATCCAGATGATGGATTAATTACTTCCTTGAAATGATCAGGCTCACAAAAAATCAGCAACCGTATACAGAATCTCGTCCATAATCTTTTGGTTGCTCCAGGTTAGTTGCTTGAAATCCTCCCTTTCCATGATGACACGCAGCCTATCCCGGTGCAAGATATACTTGATGCAACAAGCCTTGAGACGATCGCAATAGAATTTCTCGGCGAAATCTAGTCTGCCAACCACCGTGTCGACTTCCAAATCGTTGCTCAGCTTGTCCTCGCAGATCCGCTTCAGCCTCTCCATCCCATAGAGGTCCGCCGCCACGAGTAAATCCTTGGTCGTGTCGGCATCATCTTCCCCATGAGCGTGCGTGGACTCCGGCAGCGCGCCTCTGTATATGAAATGCAGTAGGATCTTGAAGACACTAGCGTCCACGCCGTCGGGACGGAAGCTGCTCCTCTTCCTCTCCTTCATGGGGCCGAAGAGCTGCGCCTCGAAGACCGGCGACCGGGCGGCAAGCACGCACCTGTGCACCTTGAAGGTGTCCTGGGCGATCCTAATGGTAGTGTCCCACGCGGTGCCTTTCTCCAACAGGCCGTGGAGATGCTGGCCCAAGTCGGAGGGCGGCACGATGACGTCGCCGGAAATGAGCCGTGAAGCTACCCCGTCGAGGACGCATGTCACAACCAACTGCTGAGACTGAGACCCCGTGGCGACGAGCTCGTGTTTGCTCGCGTACTGCCAAGCACCACAGCTCGCCGCTGCATCGGTGAACGTGTGGGAGAACTCACGCCTGGCCACCTCTACCGACATCGCCGGATCGTGCAGGGTGATGGCGAAGGATGCGTGCAGCACCTCCCGCTCGCGGGGGTTGAGGAGCTTGAGGTGGACGGCGATGTCCTTGCCACCGCTGCCCGGTGCGCCGTCAGGGTAGAACGAGACTTCCCAGTTATAGAGCCCCGTGTCGAATGTGTCCGCACATCGAAAGTAGCTGTCGAGCTGTCGACGTTTGCGTCCAGAGTTGACACATACGATGAAGCTGTGTCCGCCGGCCACCGTCGTCGAACAATGCATGGACGATGTCTCGTTTGCCATGGCCGCCGGCCCCTAGATTCGAACTAATAATTTCGGGGTACTCTTTAGTCTTTATCTTGATACTTATTTCAGGAAACATACGTGTGCATATATATCTTAATCATGCACGTCACATTGCAACTGTAACCGATATGTATACGGAAAGGAAAAAGATGCTGTCCGAATCCGAACACAAGTCAGTAAAACTTGTAGAAATCCGATTAAGATGATTTGAATTGCAGGCGTCTATTAAGTAGCAGGCAGTCATGGATCCGTCCAGTAGTACAATCTATCTATATACTATCAACGTCGTCGGCCGATCGATCACGGCTGGCTTGTCATGGCGAGCGCGAGGGCCTCGGCGGCCACCACCAGCGGCGTGCACCGGTTGACCGTTGTCAGGCACTCTCTGCACAAAGGCCCGAACGCGTGCATCTTTTCGATGCCCTTCGCCGTGGGTGGCTACGACTGGAAAATCTTGTACTACCCTGATGGCGACGAAAGAGCAGCCGATCACATCTCCGTCTACCTCTTCCTGTCGAACGGCGGCGATCAGGAGTTCCCGGTGACCTTTTCATTCAGCCTCCAAAACCCCTTGTCGCTGGCGACGGAGAAGCACAAGAAAGGTTCTAGCGATACTGCACAGTCAACACGTATGTTCTCGTCCAAGATGTCGTGCCTGGGCTTTTCCGAGTACGTGACCAAAGCCGACCTGATGCGTCCGGGTGCCTCAGAAACGACTGCCTGGTCATCAAGTGCTCCGTCGACGTCCTCGTCGACGACAGCGGGATGCCCCGGACTCGGACTTGCACCTGCATATCCGCCGTCTGCTGGAGACCGGCGTCGGGGCGGACACCACCGTCACAGTCGGCGGGAAAAGCTTCCTGGCGCACCGGTGCGTGCTCGCTGCGCGGTCGCCGGTCCTCCACCGGCAACTGTCAGCGCAAGAAGTCCAAGACAACCACGTACAGCATCGACATCCCCACACCGATCCTAGCGTCTTCGAGGCCATGCTCCATTTCATTTACAACGACTCCTGCCCGAGTTCATGCGCGAGACCACCGACGAGGCCAGAAGCATGGCGCGGCGGCTGTTCGTGGCGGCGGATCGGCACGGCATGGAGAGGCTGAAGCGGGTCTGCGAGGACCGGCTGACCAGGACGCTGGACATGGCCTCGGTGGCGGACACCTTCGCCTTCGGGAAGCGGAACGGGTGCTACCGTCTCATGGATTCCTGTATCACGTACATCGGGCGTGGCAGCACCGCGAGGGTTGTTGACTTCTATCTGACCGTGGGGTTCCGGCACTCAGAAGTACTGCCCGGCGGTCGCAGACGAAATTTTCCAAGAGGTGCTTCGCGTTTCACAGGCATGTAGTGGTTTGCCTGATTTGCCAGGAGCCCATGATAGGTTAAGCGTGGTATCCATCGGCGATCGGGACTGAGGCATTGCATCCCTCCTGCAGGCGGCGGGAGACGGCCGACCCTCCGGAAGGGAGACGCAGGCCGTGGGGAGGCCAAGTCAATTCGTGGGCTGCAGCCTCCTCTGTTTTTTTATTTTTTCTCATCAACATATATAATTGGTGTACTAATTTTTCTGGGAGAAAGAACGGAACATTATATTTTTTAATCTGTAATCGCGTAACAAGAGTGTGACACATGTGTGGACAAGCAAGGTGAGTGCAGTATGGTGGCTGCCAAGTGGACCTGGTGTATCATATACATCTAACTGCGATGGAATTTCTAAAATTTATAGTTTTGCGATACATTTATCCCTTAAATATAGAGTTTTGTGAAATAATTGTTGAAAATGGTAGTTTAATGAGTTTACAACAAGCCTATATTTCGTGATATTTACTAACTATGAGCCCGCACATTGCAAATGTAAACTCAATTTATGTAAAAAGTTTATTTGCAAAGAGCAACAATGGCAAAGGTGGATAATTAAAGAGCAGTTGTAAATGTGGGTAATTAAAGAGCAAAGGGTAAAGATGAGTAATTTTAATGAAGTGATGTGGGAAGAAACTCTTGCTTTATATAGTAGAGATTATTAACCTATGACGCATCCCTTCAGTTGCTAATGGGAACATTCCAAACTGCACTAATGAATACTCTATCCGTTCTTTTTTATACGACGATTTAGATTTTCCACAGTCCACGAGATGTGATTTTGACTGTTACATTTTTGAACTTTTACCTTATTATGTATTAACAAAATTGTGATGTTACCTTTTAATGACAAACCTAATGATATAATTTCTATGTAATCAATCTAGATAGTTTCGAAGAACTAACAGATACTTTCCACCGGTGAAGGTGTTACGTGTGGTGGGGCTTAATTTGTTGATTTGCTGAAGTGTTTTTGCACTTGTTTTATTTCATTCATGTCATGCCATTTTCTAGATCAAGTTGCCGCTACTAGATTTTTTCACCCACGATGAGGTTTAACGGGCCGACTTAAGCTTTTTCTAGCTAACGAAAAAAACCGAACTGTAAATGATACTTAAAAAATTCCCCAAAAAATAATAGCTTCAAATAAATAGCAAAAATACTTAAAAAATTCCCCAAAAAATTCTGTATAATATTTTAAAGAATGTAGAATTTAAATAAAATATTTTTGACAAAATTTCACTTAATCTTTGTCCAAATTAAATAATATTTGCAAGAAGGGTAATTCCAAGGGGCTGAGGGCAAAAATGTCAAAAATCAATGGTCGTTAGGTAAAAATATTTTATTTGAATTCTACATGCTTTAAAATATTACACAGATTTTTTTTGAAATTTCCATGCATTTTTGCTATTTATTTGAAGCCATTCGAATTTTTGTGATTAAATATTGAGGGCAAAAATGTCCAAAACAAATGCCCCATTAGGTTAACCTGACAGCCAACTGACGAAAATAGTAAAAGGAGGATGAAGTGAAAAGATTAACAGTAAAAATAAAATGGCAAAAAGACTAGTGGTCGAATTGAAATTGGCGACTTTTTTTTCGTGGCATCAGCAAAATTTTTGCAAAGTTTAATACTATGGATACTACTCTACTCTCCGATGCATGTTTTAGCCATTGTCTTCTTATTGGTTTTTGTGCTCACGCACTTCTCATGCAAGATATTGCTTTCATCTATCTCTTTCTTAACTCTTGCCACATCATCTCTTATCATATGTCGGTAGCTATTCGTTAGCTAAATACATCGGATCATTGGGAGTGCTCTTAAAGAAGACTAGTGGGCTAGCTGTCGGGGATTGGATAAATTATCATAAGAACCATCAAGCCCCGGCACCCCTATTTCGGCCGACCATGCTTCTTTTTGATGTCGTCCCAAAGGAGGATCCTCGAGCGGACCAACTGCCGGTCATACCCGTCTCATGAGCATGCATTTTAGCCTCCGAACATGGTTGCTCGGACTAGCGGCCAAGGTCGGTCACGACCAGGAAGCTCCCGAGCACGCCACTTAAAGTCATGCTCGTGTTGTAAAGGCGACGTGGCGTCACCATGAGTAGCCGTTACGCCACGACTCGGGCCCATCACATCCACGACGCGTGGCGAAAATCAAGGGACAGTCGCTGCCATGCGAGGACACATAAGGGCGTGACATTCGGATGCAGTTGATTTAAACCATCTATAAATACCTCCTCGGAACACGACAACAAGGACACACAGGGAGACCTACATACACATACAAACACAGATACACACGCCACAAGCATGCTAGAGGAGAAAGCGCAGGCTTAGAAGCTCATGTAGGCTCTGTAATAGCGATACTCTTTTGTAACTTGGCATAGAGCAAAGCTAAACTCTGCTAGACCCTTGTAAGCATCAAGATAACGAGCAAAGAAACACTGGACGTAGGGCTGTTATCTTGGTCGTGAGAGGCCCGAACCAGTATAAAAATCCCTTGATTCGCCGCCTCCCCCTTTGGGTAGCTCGACCTCCTTCACACGGCACTCTTCGAACGCTAGCCCTCCGCGAAAAAAGGGGCTCGGTTGATCTCTCAATCAACAAGTAAGCTCGGCGAGAGGCCTGTTCCCCAAGCGCCGACAAGCATGAACTCCAAAAGCAAATTTTGAGGGATCTTTTGATCGGATGGACAAAAACTCACGAAACTTGGTAGATGTCTTCCTAAGGATGTCAAGAACTTGTTCCAACCTTCAAACACAAGGATTAACGTCAAAGTTCCGACCTTTTCACTTTGAAGGAAGAACACTTCTAGTTTGAGAAAACTCAAGAACTCGATCTAAAACTTACTCGTGAGGTTTTGGTGATCAAGATGACCTTAGATAGCCTTCCACATATCATGCAAACTAGAACACAAGTCCAAAATTTCACAAACACGATCTAGAGGAATGAATCAATCGAGAACACAAAATCGGTTTTTACAAGAAAAACATATGGATTGCCAAGATGATTGGGATATGATCTAAAAGAAGATTAATCCAACAATCAGTATCCTTGGCATAAGAAGCAAAATTATGTAGAAGGAGGGAAGACAAATCCAAATTGCGTAAATGTAAAATGTAAGAAAATTAGTGTGGAATTTAAGATATAATGTAAATGCATAATGTAAATTCAAGTATAAGAAAAAATGTTTTGGATATATGGAAAATAGGTTTACAAAGCCTCACAAAAAGTAGGCAAAGCTCAAAAAAACATAAAAACCTCAAAACCTTCAAGAGGGGAAGGCTATCCTACCCCTCTATTTATAATACTCTTAAGTCACCCTTCACCATTAGATAAGTTCCTTGTACCCAAAGACCACCATCAAGGGTTAGAAGCTCTCGTGGGCTCCGCTCCCAGAGCATGCGTAGCCGCCAAATAAGATCGCTTCTTCCCATTCGCAGAGAGCGTTGAACGGTTATGGTTATAGCAACGGTCGTGCGCGACCTTTGAGACTTTCCCGATCAGGTGGACCTGGAAGCGATGGGCGCGGCTGTAGCTAAGAATCTAGAGAAGCTCGCCGCCGACATAAAGCTTTCAGGATCCTGAGCAGCAAAGGAGCCTGGTGTATTTCCCAGGATGCTAAACCCCATCTTCCTGTTCGCCCCAAGCATGATGGCCCCTAGGTTTTTGCTCGGGAGGGCCGCAGGAAGCATGACAGGTACCGCGATGATACTCGGAGCAGTTCCTGAGCTACCTCATGGGGTCAGAAGTGCGCTCGGCCCAGTCGCGAGCACACTAAGTTCTCGACCTCGGAGCGGTCTCCGCCGCGCCGGCATGGAGAAGTATTCTCTCGCCTCGCCCTCATGTCGGGGTCATCGCCAGAGTGGCAAGTCCGGTCGACCGTCAAGAAGTCGACGACAGAGTCGGGCTCGGATACCGAGCTTTCGACATCCTCCAGTAATGTCTCATGGCCGAGCAAATTCAAGCCCGCCACATCGAAGGTTCAATGGTACCCGTAATCCGACGAAGTTCCTTTCAATATACACCACTACCATCTCAGCTACGGGGGATGAAGGCGTGATGGCTAACTTCCTCCCCACACCCGTAATGGAGCCGCAAGAACATGGCTCTTCAACCAAAAAGAAGGGTCGATCCGCTCTTGGCATCACCAAAGAAAGCGCCCGCAAATTTTCAGAGTCATATACCCGCCGGGCAAGGAGCGCGACCTCGAAAGTGTCCGATTCAAACCGGCGAGCCTCTAAGGCACTTTGTTCAAAGGTTCATCAAGGTGAGAAATTCCATACCCAATATTTCAGATGAGGCGGTCGTCCAGAAGCTTTCAAGTTCGAAGTTCGACGCCCGCTTCACGCAGACTGAGATTCACCACGACTGCCGGGCCAACAGCTGCTCCACATGGCCGACCGGGTACGCTAATGCCGACGCAGGCCGCCCAAAGGAAGAAGATGTTGGATGAAGGAAAACTCCCGCCACGGCAGTTCGTAAGGTCCCACGAGCAAGAAGAATCAAGGCTCAGGAGAAGAAGTTCAAGAAAGCAAAAGGCCCACCACGCCGAGCATGGTGGCAAGAATCGAGCATCACCCACCACAAGCCAGAGCCACAAGTAGGGGGGCAGGGGCACCGCCAACGGCACAAAGGAACACAAGCACGCCGACCAAGGTCACAAAGTGGGCTATGGTGCGCCACCAGTGGCTGCTCGCCCGCTTCATCAGGCACACGGGCACGACCTTCGCAATTGTAAAACTTAGGCGTTCTTCCTGGAGCAGTTCTACAGCAGTAAGGGCCCTATGCCCACACTCCCAGAGCAAGAAGAGAACGGTAAGACAAAGGGAAATGGGCCTGCAGTCGGAGACGATGAAAATATGGAGTACTAGGAGCCTCGCAATTATATTGCAGTTATATTCGGGGGCTCCTCCGCCTACAAGTCCCGCAGGGACTTGAAGGAGGCTGCGCGGGAGGCACACCATGTCACACAGGGCAAGCCTCCCGTCTAGCAGCTCAGGTGGTCCGAGCTGCCTATTAACTTCTCCAAGGGCGATTGTCCCCGTGGAACGACCAAGCCTCAAAGGCTCCCTCTGGTCACGGACCCGACCAAGGTCATATATTTGGGATCTTTCTTAGATCCCAAATAGGTACTCGAGCTCATCACTTTTCTCCGGAGGAGCGCGGTCGTGTTTGCTTGGGAACCGTCCAACATGCCCGGTGTCCCAAGGGAAGTGATTGAGTGCAGGCTAGCTGTGCGGCCTGATAAACGAGCTTCCTTCCATCTTCTGGTCTGTTCGCACTACTTCGAGCCAGGCCACGGGCGAAACGCCTTTCCAGCTCATCTACAGTGCAGAGGCCATTCTACCCGCCGAGATTGTGCTGGGTTCCCAAAGAGTGCACCTAGTCGATAGCGTCGACCAAGAGCTCGAAGGCCTCGACCTCAAGCCGTCTTTGAAGAGACACGCGAGGTGGCACTGCTTTGCGATCTGTCGTCTACCTACGAGCTCTTCACAGGCATGTGGCCAAGTCGATTCGACCAATGACCTTGCAAGTTGGCAACCTTGTCCTACGTCGAATTTGGGATACGTCAAAGACCAACAAGCTCTCCCCCAAATGGGAAGGTCCATTCACAGTCATCTCGATGGCACACCCGGGGGCTGTCCGTATGGCGATGGAAGATGGTCGGGTGCTCACAAGCTCCTGAAATATCGACCAGCTGTGCAAATTCTTTGTCTAAGCTTGCATTTACTTTTATGTTTCGCGCTTGCTCAAATTATGCTGAGGTAAGATCGAAAATAAGTTCTTTACCTTAAATAAATTGTGCTTTCAGGAATCATTTCTGTTTTGCACCAAGCACATTCTTCGCTCGGACAAGAATTCCATCCCCTTGCCCGATCAAGAGTTCCACTCGAATCTATGCCGATTAAACGTTCCGCTTCGCTTGGGGGCTGTTCACGTTTCGAGCATGTTCTTCGCTCAGGGACACGTTTAAATCCCCACAGGCAAGCATTGCGATTGGGCACTTGTGTTATTCCGCGCTAAGTGAGTTTCGCGCTTGAGCGCAGGTCTTCTTGAGCAAGTAAGTATGCTCTTGTATCTTTTCTCTCTTTATAACATTTTTTGGACTCCCAGGGCTTACCCGTATGCAGCGAAATGAGTCCTCTCATGACCTGCTTGTTCCTTTCCCTGGACATCTGGTCCATGTCCAGGATGCGGCAGCTCGAGCATATCTCGTCTATCAATTCCTCGAGCATTCGACCCATGCTCTGGACGTGATGGCATGAGTCCTCTCATGACCAATCAAAACCTAGACATCTGATCTATGTCTAGTTTCCCAGTGCATCTGATCAATGCATGGGATGCGGCAGTATGGTTTCATTCACAATCTGCTAGTTACCTTCCTGCTAGGCATATGATCCATGTCTAGTTTCCCTGTGCATCTGATCAATGCATGGGATGCGACAGTATGGTTTCATTCACAATCTGCTAGTTACCTCCCTGCTAGGCATCTGATCCATGCCTAGTTTCCCTGGGCATCTGGTCCATGCTCAGGACAAGATTGTACGAGTTCACTCATGACCTGTTAGTCCTTTTTTCTATCGCTGCCCGTTGATAAGCCAACTCAGTCTCGCGCAAGGGCATACTTTTTCATCACGATCTTGGTGATGGGATAGAAAACCAATACTGATATTTGAGAATTTGTGTTGTTTTTTTTAAAAAATCGATAGTGATGATTTATACGTGGATTTGTGTAGTGGCATATATTTGTGTCAGTTTTTTTATAGAAAACTGATAGTGATATTTGAGAATTTGTGTCAGTTTTTTAAAAAACCGATAGTGATGATTTATACGTGGGTTTGTGCAGTGGTATATATTTGTGTCGGTTTTTTATAGAAAACCGATAGTGCTATCGTAATCAGTTGTGTCGGTTTTTATGAAAAACCGATAGCGATGTATTAATCTTTTGTACTGGTTCTTCATTCAAACCCGATAGGGATAAGAAAATATATGTGTCGGTTTTTATGCAAAATCGATAGGATTGGTTTATATTTGTGTCGGTTTTCAGTGAGAACCGTTTGAATTGTGCCTCTTGTCTAAAGCTAGGGTTATGCCTCTTGCCCGCACAAACCTAAATTAGTCTGCTTCAATTCGTGCCTGAGCTAATCCTTGAGCTGCCCTCCCGACGCCCTCCACAGGTGGTTCGCTGAGGTAGGAGATCAAGGAGGAGATGAGGGAGGAGATGATGGCACATGAGGACCAATTGAGGGCCGAGATGATGGCGATGATCTCTCAGAGTTAGAGCTAGATGCCCCCGCCTATCATAGAGCAATTTGTGCTCCGACCCAGTAGCTGCCATTCCAAAAATGATAAGTCCAGTCTCTAGCTGAAGGTAATAATTAATTTTGCTAACTTAAAGTTGCAAGGGTAACTCGCAATGTTTTCTCTCAACTTGCACACTTCTTGAAGGCACCTACCAAGTGCCAGCTCACCTTGACGGAGGACAGATTTCCTATTGAAGTTACACATGAGGTTGCATTTTCAGGCAAGGAGATCGATATAGCGCATGGTCAGCCTTTGAGGAAGGGCTACATGAGGGTCTAGGTGGAGTAGTCCACGAAGCCTTCTTATCACATGTGCTCGAGTCCCCCCAACGAAGATATCACCACTCTCAGGTAAGCGCAGATGTCGTTCATCAAGTGGTCCATGACAAAGGCCATCTTTCGTCAAGGTAAAAATTCTCCATGTATTACATGACCATCTCAAGAAGATAAAGAACAAGTTACATATCTGGCGTGCTTCATAGGTTCCTATCAGATTCAAGGCCTTTCTCCCACGACCGTGATGAGTCCTGCACAGAGTATAGAGCTGGCGCATAAAAGAGTTAGCACGACAACCACAGAACCACTAGAGGCCTCGAAGACTCCTTCTACTAAAAAGGCAAAGCTCACAGTGGCCATAGCGCCCCCTGAGGTACATGAAAAGTCCATTGCCCCGACCTTAGAGATTCTTTCTGCCCAGAAAGGAAAGTCGACACAGGCCACAAAGAGGCCTTATGATTTTAAGGCCTACGTACATAGAAAGCCCCTTCTTCCTACCAGCAAATTGAATCTTCTAGGCAAGTAGACTCAACAACTTCATGGATGGTATGTTGATAAAGTGAAAGGGAGCGAATAGCGCGTCGACTTCAATATTAAATACAGAAAGGGACATTTCCACTGTGAGGAGGATGGGAAATTTCTAATCAATTTTGAGGATCTATTCCGCCTATACCAACTGATAGCCATCGATATTTCTACTGTACGATCCTAAACGCTGTGAGTATCACACCATATAGCACGAGCTTATGACTTTTATAGGATTTTGCATTATGTTTTTTAACATTCAACACAAGTTGCAAGACAATGAGACAGCGAGTCGTGACGAATTGACAACTAGTTAGGTTCATCAACCCTGAGCTTCTGTCCGCGACTATGGCTAGGCTTCAACCAGAATGGGTTGCGACTACATGAAGGGGCCATTGAGAGTTGAGTCGAAGAAGGACTTTGTTCTACTCCTGTACCATGAGGAGTAAGTACTACTTTACCCTTCAATTACTTGTACGCACTTAAACCATATATGAACTTATTTCCTTCACTGCACACCATTTAATAAGTAACCATTGCTTCTACTCGTGCTCGTTTTGACTGACAACATAGTCTACACTTTTAACTCGATCGAGAAGAGACCGATGGCCTATGCGATCAAGTCTCCTTTGGAGCATTAAGTGTACTACTCTTACGTAACACTTTCTATATTTAACTATGTTATTTTTTTCACTCAACAGCATCTCTCCAATGTATATAGGGGTTTCTCAAACTACGTCGCTGAAGGAGGGAAACACGATGACAAAAAGGGCTCGAAACTAGAGTATGTGCGCTTTAAGGTACAAGTGCCTACAATATATATAAGATTAATATTTTCTGACACCTATTCTTCATCTCTTAATTTCTTTTTCTTTCTTTACAGTATCATCAACAGGGCAGCGATGACCACTACGGTTTGTACATCATGCAACATATGTTGATCGTGGTTGGCGACTTAGACCTTTTCCCTGGGGTATATGTACATGCATAATAATACAATTACCCTTTCATATAGAAATTTCAAAACCTAAATTCGAGCACTTATTTCTATTTTTCAATATATCAATATCCCGCAGAAGAGCTTAGACAACTCTAAACTCAATAAGTTACGAGACTACTTATGCTAGTGGTACTGGATGGAAGTTATGTCGGAAGACAGTAGGTTTAGAGATCCTCAAAGCTCCTACTAGTTCATATGTGAATAATATTACATATGTCAATACAATTGCATGTGTACTGACTGTTAAGCATGTTTTAGTTCTATTTTTTGAACGGATGTGATATGTATTGTAATAAAGTGTTTGTATGCTGTGAATGTGATATGTGCATAATGTGTGCAATGATTTATATTGTGTGAATGTAATATGTGCATGCATACTATGTGAAATATGTGTTGATTGGAGAGTGAATTGAAAAATAGCACACCCCTCATCTCTATCGCTTCTCAGAAGAAAATGATAGAGATAAGATGTTATCTCTATCGGTTCTTTGTAAGAAGTGATAGAGATGATCACAACATCTCTATCGGTTCCTAAACAAAGATAAAAATCAAATACACATCTCTATCAGTTCTTTGTAAAAAGTGATAGAGATGACCCCATCATCTCTATTGGTTCTTTGGAAGAAGAGATAGAGATGAACCACTCATCTCTATCAGTTCTTTTAAAAAAAACCAATAGAGATATGCACATCATTTCTATCGCTTCTTTGTAGGAACCGATAGAGATGATTGATTATCTTTATCACTATTTATGAAGAACCGATAGAGATGACACTTATCTCTATCGCTTCATTCCGAGAACCGATAGAGATGTGAAAGACCATGTGGAGGTCTATCCTTGTGTGTGATGAGTAATTGACGAGATTTGAGTTTGGTTTGATTTGAAATTGAGTTTGATTTGAATTGGATTTTCTATGTGAAGCAATTTGAGTGTTGGGTTCTTTTCGAGGTTACTCTGCACGGGGTGGTAGTACACGATCTTTTGGAGTAATTAAGATCGATTAATGATTTTGGGATAATCATTGAAAATATTTGTGGGCATTGCTATGTGAAAGGTTTTCCTTATCTTTGATGGTTGCGAGGCGTGCATTGCTAGGTCATGGTGAGGCGGAGGATGGCCGGGACTAGGCGAGGCGTCGGAGGTCGAGACGGTCGGGAGATCGCGAAGATGATCTGGAGGCGGAGTCCGGGCAAGTCAAGAAGACAAGGAAAGGAGATGATGCTAGCTAGATGCCGCGTGGATCAATGAGGACCGTCGGGATTGCGGTCTAGTTGATAGGTTAGCGGGTCTAGGTAGTATGCTTTGAAAACGAGTAAGAAAACCCATTATGTGTGTGGGTTTTGGGTTAGCCCTTGCATGGCTGTGTGAGTGGGTCAATCCTAGCCCTTAGATGAGTGTCCTAGGGTTGAGGGACTCATCCAAGGGTGGTAGGTGGCCCAAGAGTAGTATAAAT